>OU015492.1:177508796-178028796 GCA_907164885.2 Dolomedes plantarius | reverse complement strand
CAGGGTGCAGGGAAGGATACACGGAAATAGTAAGGAACTTTTTTATATTAAAATTAATGTATGACCTTTTATTAATTATTCATTTTCAGAAAATATTTGAGTTTATCAAAAATGTACCTTCTAGCAATTTTGTCCATTAGTGAAAAAATATAAGCATTTAAATTTCTGCATCATTCCATCAGTGTAAAATTTCAAGCAGTTTTCTTTATAATATTTTTATATACACTCTTCAAATTATGGATAATAGTCATTCTGAATTTCTCTTATCCCTTATTTATAGAATTATTTTGTCCTTTTAAGCCTCCAGTTACTTAAATATTAGTTTTACGATTACTTAAAGATCATCTTATTCACTCAAAAAATACACGGTAGATCTCGCGCTGGACTCGCATTTGTCGCGTAAATTTGTGTATGTGTGTGTGTTTTGATAATTTGACTTGCATTTTTTAAAATTAACTGCCCTTTTGAAAGTAAAGTTTGACTCCCAATTTTTACAGCCAAGAGGTTAATTTCACTCCCACTTTTTTTTGTTAAGAGCGCAACTTCCATTGCACACGTTTAAGCAAAGCCACTGGCGACACTAGGATGTGTGTAGATATTTGACTGAAACATTTACTTTTGAGAGAGAAAATGCATATTACTTGCGGAGCATCAAATCACAACAAAATACACAATAGGTTTCGTTATTTTGAAAATACTATTTAAGAGTTAGCATTTGATCTTGAAAAAAGTTTATCGATACAGTTAACTGATTGTAAATATAGTCGCCAAAAGTAGTCTTGTCCATAGTAAATGACAAGTTACACTGTAAATTGTCAATTCAATTGTCAAGTTACATGTCTTTTATTATAGTAAATGGCATGCTGGTGTGAAGTGTATACTTGAAGTCTATACTTAAGTGATTTTGTCGTTCCATAAGTCGAAATCTTACGTTTTTTGATAACTCCGACTCACGACAGTACTAGGATAATGGTGTATACTCTTCCTGAAAACTACTTTTAATGAAACCTTTTTCTGTTGTTAAGAAACGACTTTAATTTTTCTTCTACTTATTAGCACCAAGGTGTATTGTTATTTATTTATTTATTGTCTAATGCGGAGGCACTTATCGTTAGACATCACCTTTTGTCATTCATCACTATTTTACTGGCTACTTTATTACAGGAGCACCTTATAGGTGAGCCAGAATTGCTCCCTAAGAGGGAAGGCACAGAAACGACCAAGCCTTACTTGGGATTTGAACCCAAGCCCACTGAGCCGTGGCAGCTGAGAACGATAACCACTACACCATGTGGGTGACACTATTGTTATACCACTTTGCTAAATTTGTTTATCTCAACTATATGTTTTTAATTTTTACGACAAATTTTAACTCACTATGTCAAATAAGTTAATACATTTGGGACTGTTTCCATTCCCTTTATACTTTGGAGCCCAAGGAAAATGAAGAGTATATTTAAAAGCTTTTGCACTTCCATGGCCTAATCTTAGGTTTATCTCATATTTATGCCTCTTCATAACTCCGAATCCCCTTAATACTCTTCACAAAAACACAGCACATCTGCATCTAACAGTATTTATACTGTTGTTAAGTCTGGCTTCTATTCTTCTTCCTCTATTTGAGACATTCACAAGCCAAAGTGGTTTTAAGTCCACTATTTGAAATTTTTGAAATTTTAGTGCCAAAGCACTTGATGGACTCTCAACTTTTTACATGCACAGTAAATTTTCCAAATAATAAGGATTAACACCACATAATGACAACATTTTCTTTTTTTTTTTGGAGGGGGAGGGGAGGGGCTTCGAATAATAAAAAGCTTTTTTTTTAGAAGCCAATCAAGTTAAGACCATACTCTAATGTAAATCATTGCAATAAAGCAGTTCAAACGCAGAGGCAAGTACTTGATGATAACAGTAAATCGTTTAGTGTTGTTTCATCACAAAAAAGTAAAATAAATGAGTCACAATAAAACTGCTTCAGAAGTACTTACTTGTGAATTATTAAACAACTATATGAAGTACCCGGCGTTGCCCCTATAGGGGCGTTGCCTTTGGATTTTAAGAATGTTTATTAACCAAAATCAATTTAAAAACTAAACACAGTATAAATAACATAGAAAAAAAGGCATGTGAAATGTTATACACATCTCAGAATTTTGGTAGATTCAGTCTTTCAGCATTGTTCCTCTAAAAGCTGTAGTAAAAAAATAATTTGAAGACCGAATTGGATGTTGTTACTTCTTCTCACTTGCCAAAACGATTAAGTTCCTTAGTCTCGAAAAAACTGTGATAGTAATAACGATTACTCCAGAGATATTATATCTTATGTGAATTTTAAATGTCGTCAGATAAAAGCTACATCTGCAATAATACATTCCACAATGTTTATTTGAATTCATATTTTCAGAGAAATTTAAAAAAAAAACATGTATATTATTTTATCACTTTTCTCCAGTTTTTCTTTTACGGACTTAACCGATTTGGCAAGTGAGCACCTCAGTTATTAGCATTAAAGTGCTACTGTTTCGTCACTTTGACAGATCTGAGTGTTTTGCCTTTTCAAGTTCGCCAGAATTTCCTTTAAAACAAATTATATAGCCTTATTCTTGGTGTCATTTATAAAAGTACAAGTTATATAACCAATGCCTTGGTGACATTTACCAGGGGAAGAAAAAAACAAGGAATTTAATCATCAGTAGCACATTTGTGTGTATTTATAATCTCAAACCGAGCATCTATTTAATATACATAGTTCTTGTTTTCATTCTCATTTTTGTTCATTAGTATCATTTTGAATTAATCTGCGGTGAGTGATTGGATGTATTAAGCAGAAAAAAACTTAAATATTGTGGTATAAAAACTAATTGCCATCCTTAAATGAAAAATGCCATGACAACCGTGCATTAAATTTGCTACCCCTGAACGGAGGTATATTTCAAAACATGAAATTATCTCAACCGCAAGAAGCTGCGGTGAGGTGAAGGATGATTGTATAAGCCAAAATTCTTGATACTGATTTCCGTACTTAGCGTACAGTTTACTGAAAATTACACTGAACCCTATTGACAAGAACTTGTTCAAGCCTATTGCCACGTCCCTGTACGCACAATAGACTAATATTTTTGACTAATGGAGATTTTCGTACAGCTTTTAAAGAATAAAACTGAACATTGATTAAGTATACATATACACTTTTTTCAAAGATATTTCCTTTTAGAAAAATTATAAGCTGTCCAGGTCTTTTGTAAAAGGATTACATAAAATTGTTTTTGCGAAAGTTTATATCAAGCGATAAAAGTAACAATTGAACAGGTCCGTGTAAATTTAAGAATGATTATTTCATAATAATCATTAGAGGATAATAAGCAGTTTATATATAAAAGCAGGTTATATAAAAATTGCAAAAGTATACTTTTGCAATCCCCATTTTAAGTGCTTGTTTTTTTTTCTTCTTCTGTGTTAATTGTTCAGTGTAGTAAAATTTTTGCAAGTGAGGAATCCATTTACGTCTTATGACTTTAAAGTAAAAATTCACACAGGGGAAAATCAGGAATTCAAATAGGTATTTCTAGCTAAAAACACATACGTTCATAAAATAATATATCGCCTGATAATACCTGAAAGAATCAGCAGCGTTTAATAGAAACTGATCATTGTAAATCATTTAAAAATCCGTTTAATTTTAAAAACAAATATCAAAATAATAAGATATTTTATGCGGATTTAAACTGATTTTCCTGTGTAATTTGGTGGTTCAATTTAGCAAACTATAATAATTTTCTCAGCCAACTAACTTGTGTTATTATTGAGAAAAGTGCATCGCTACTATAGGGTTCTCGAACCTTTCATTATCGAGGGCCGCAAAAACAGTGGCGGCTTCAGGCTAGAGATTTGAGGGGGGGGGGGGTCGGCTCTTAGGGTTATATATCTATATACAGTGGAAGCTCGATCGATCGTTCTCCAAATTATCGTTTTCCCGTATGTGTCGTTTATTTCACCCAGTCCCTACGATCATATGATTTGTTATGTTCCCGCATTTATAGTTCAGTTCAGTCGGTCCCTTGAAAAACGATATAGTATATATATATACACACATACACACACACACACACACATATATATATATATATATATATATATATATATATATATATATATATATATATATATATATATATATATACAGTAACCACCGCTTATAGTGATCAGTGGTTATAAGAATCAACCGTTTATAAGAATCAATATCGCGAAAACAAAAACAAATGTATTATTTCCATGTTAAAATTTTCGATTTAAATAATCAATCCACCGGTTTTAAGAATCAGTTTACACTTTTCGCTTTCCATTCATTTTTCAAAAAAAAGCCACTTAAACCCTCAAAAAGCACGAAGTTCTTCCTTTATTTAAAAAAAAAGAAAGATTGATAAGATGGGATGGAATATAATCATAAAATTCATCCCTTTCTTTGTTAGACATAACATAATAGTTTCCCCTTAAACGCTTTAGCACAATACTGTCCTATTAGCTTGACCCAGGGGCATCTTTACCCGTCCGGGTCCGATCTCACTTTTCTCCACTGCCAAACAAAAATAGGGTTTCTTTTTTTCCCACCTCCCACATCCTGGTTGCGGCTTCCTGGACCCTGAAACACATAGATCTTCTGCGAAGTGTCCACTATATATATACAGTAATAACAAACGTGATTCTTATAAGCGGAAATCACCATTGGCGGCTCCAAGGGAGGGGGGGGGGGCAGTAGGGGCAATTGCCCCTCCCAAAAAAGCCCAGCATATTTTTTTTTCATAGCCTAAAATTATATAATCTTAGACCTAATACTAAATGAGTTTAAATTTAAAATGAGATGACGTTTATTTCTTATATATATATATACAGTGATTTCCGCTTATAAGAATCACGTTTGTTATTACTGTTTTTGATTCTTATAAGCGGTTGATTCTTATAGCCGAAATTTAGGTTTTTAGGCAGGCACACACACACACACCTATATATACATATGTAAGATAATTTACGTTAATTATCTTTTATTAAAATTATTTTTTTATAATTTTAAAAATACAACTTAATTTTTAGACCTATAAGTAGATACACATGATTATAGTAAGAGAAGAAAAAATCCAATATTTGTTACAACATACCTGCTTAACAGTTTTAACATTTCAACTACAGGAAGGGAGCAAGAAAAAGTTTTCTATGGTAGTTTGACGTAATGAAGTTTTCAGGAGGCTGTTTATACATCTTTCAATACTAATAGTCTCAGACGAAGATTCACTTTCTAGCTTACGTTTTGCGGTTTGATAACGTGCTGAATCTACTAATGTCACGTTTGCCTAAGTGATAGTAGACACTTCGCAGAAGATTTGTGTGTTTCAGGATCTAGGAAGCCGCAACCAGGATGTGGGAGGTGGGAAAAAAGAAACCCTAATTTTGTTTGTCAGTGGAGAAAAGGGAAATCGGACCCGGACGGGTAAAGATGCCCCGGGTCAAGCTAATAGGACAGTGTTATGCTAAAGCGTTTAAGGGGAAACTATTATGTTATGTCTAACAAAGAAAGGGATGAATTTTACGACTATATTCCATCCCATCTTATCAATCTTTCTTTTAAAAAAATAAGAAAGAACTTCGTGCCTTTTGAGGGTTTAAGTGTTTTTTTTTTTGGAAAAATGAAAGGAAAACGAAGAGTGTAAACTGATTCTTAAAACCGGTGGATTGATTCTTAGGTTTTAAAAGGTACCTGACCCCTTAATGAGACACTTTATTTGACCAAAGCTGTGTGTTGTAAAGTATGCTGTACATGTTTTTACTTTTGTTTTTATGATCTTCGTAAAATTAATTTATATCCACTGACAGGAAACTTGGGAAAAACTCAAAATAGGAACACGCTGTTTCTTAATATCCACCATAAGCCACCTTCTTATTCTTATCTATATACAGTGGAATCTCGATCGATCGTTTTCGGATCCATCGTTTTTCCGTATGTGTCGTTCATTTTATCCAGTCCCAACGATCATATTGCTTTGTTATGTTTCCGCATCTATCGTTATACCGCATTTATCGTTCATTTCAATCGGTCCCTTGAAAAACGATAGATCGAGATTCCACTGTATATAAAACAGTTCCGTAACTGACTGTCTGTCTGACTGACAGATAACGCACAGACCAAACCGATGGACCTAAAGGGTTGAAATTATGTATGTCAATTCTTCTTATAGTGAAGGGGTGCACTAAGAAAGATTTTTGAAAATTCTTCTCAGATTTTTTAGAATTAATTTTCACACTGTTTTTGTAGAATTCTTTAAAGTTTGCATTTAAATAATAATCTGAGGGTTATAAAATTTATATCACGAGAAAGATCATAAAAATTCCTTTAAAATGAAATCTTTTTCGAATCTTTACCTCCCTTTCTGATTTTTGGTGAATTTTTAAATATTAATTTTTAGAATTTAATTTATTAAATGCTGATCGCGTGGTTTCTTTTCTTTTTTGTGATACTTTAAATTAATTTTGCAACGCGTGCATAACAGCGAAAGAAATTGACAAAAAAAATTTATTTTCTTTCTAATGCGGCAGACGATTGGACATTATCCAAAAAAATATTAAAATACAGTAAAAGAAATGTTCCTCAAACTGTATACTCTATTAACTGTACTATATTCTTTAGTATGTTCTATTAGATTTAATTCAATATTTTCTTCTACGTGATTTTGTCTATAAAAATATCCGTTAAGATTTTTTTTATAATTTTTTTTTGCATTAATTGCATACATTGACCATTGTATATATATACAGTCGAACCTCCATATATCGAACTTCCCCATATCGAAATTTTCTATATATCGAACTCTTATCAAATCTCCATGTTCATTACATAGAAAAACTGCTTCCATATATCGAAAAAATCTCTATATATCGAAATTTTTTTTCAAGACATATTGAGAGATTTTATTCCACTTTAGAATAAAATCTCCCAATTTTTGGCGTTTGAAACAATACGTCGTGGACTTCAATTCGCGGAAAATGTCCCTGATGAAGTTTTTAGTGGACTGAATAAATACGAACATTTCTTTCTGTTCAGCATGATAATCGTAGTTTTTTTTTAAAGAATGTAACTGTGATCACTGTAACCACTGTCTGAATTATTGTTTTTTTTAAGGTATGTAGTACTCAATAAATCTTTCATATTAATTCATTATTAGTTATTTACTTTCATTTAATGTGATTTGCATATAAATTAGAAATGGAGTTTCGTATACGAAAATTAGCTTTAATTTCAATGTTTTAGGAGAATTATGATAAAACTAATATCAATTCTATATATCGAAATTTCTATATATCGAATTTTTTTCAGGCAATTTGCTACTTCGATATATGGAGGTTCGACTGTATATATATATATACGACCCTTATATAATCAAAATAAATACAAATTTCGAAATATCAAGATTTTTTTTTCCAATTTACTGGAGGGAGCTGTCAAAAAATTGCTGCCATTTTTGTTTGTCATCCACATATGCTTTTAACTATCAAAGAACATTTTTCAAATCTATACTGGGTACAATTCAGTGGTGTACTATAAAAACGAGCAATTTAATCTCCATGCAAACTTTTTTTTTTTCTTTTTGGTAAAGGGTAAAGAATTATATCTTATGCACTTCTGAAGATATAAATTTGAAATAACCTTTAGAAAAATTCCTCCATTATTTTTTATTAGTAGGCCATTTTACAAAGATTTTCGGTTTTCACTGATTGAAATTCTATACTCAATTTTGAAAAGAAAAAAAAATGGAATCGTTAATTTTGATCCTACACCATTCAGTTATAAACAACTAGTATATAATGTATTGACAATCAGTATAATATTAACAGACAGCGAATACTTTTTTTTTAATCGAATTCCTTTTTTTTCATGTCTCTACCTCACTCAGTTATAAACAACTAGTATATAATTTATTGACAATCAGTATAATATTAACAGACAGCGAATATTTTTTTTTTTTTATCGAATCCCTTTTCTTTTTCATGTCTCTACCTCACTCAATTATAAACAACTAGTATATAATGTATTGACAATCAGTATAATATAACAGACAGCGAATACTTTTTTTTATAGAATTCCTTTTTTTTTCATGTCTCTACTGATTAGGTAAGTGCTATTTCAATAACTCGATGTACTTTTTTTTTCAGGCATTTGTAACAACAGGGACTAATATCCAACTTTTGTTCGGGGCCTTGCATGAACGGTGTGTAAAACAGATGTGAGTTCGATACAGACAAAAATAAAGTAAGTTTACTTCCTTTCATCTTAATTCCAAAGACGATTGAATTTACCCCAACCTTTATTCATGAATAAAACTAGGCTAAACCAGGAAAACTTATTTCCAATAAAAAAAAATAATAATAATCACTATCAGATACGTATGTATCACTGATGACAACAACTGTCGTTAAATTTCTACTGAATGATATCCCTTCCATCTGCTTTAAAACTTCACTATATGCTGAATATTTGTTAAATAGAAATTAACTTACCCAGTGCAAACTTTATCTAATAAAATGATGCCAGTTGAAAAAGTCCTAAACTCAACTAATGTGATGAATACAATGAATCTTTAACAGTTTGTAAAAAGTAATTTCCGCTTAAATAAAAATATAAGTTAATGGAAACAAAATATTAGGAAAATAAAAGAATCATAGTCTTTACACCCCTACTCCTGAAAACGCAAAACTTCACCGAATGGAAGCAACTGTTTGTTTAATAATTATTAATTGATTATTTATTTATTTTTTAAATTTTCTCTTCCCGTGTATGCTGACCTAGTGCGATATCTTAGACAAACTATATAGTTTAGAGAATACCACTGCCGAAAAATAATATCTGTTGGTCCATCTTCACTACCCGGACATCTAAATTTAATTTATTCTTGTATATGACTTATCGTGTATATAACATCATCATCATTATTACTAGCTTCAAATAAATGTTTACCCAAAACTCTTCATGAAGGAGATTGGAAAGATCATCATTTTCACACGAAAAGACTGCCTCGTTATAAGTTGAATTTATATTAAAAATCTCTCACAAGATACCGAAAAGAAACTTTTCAGGAAGATCGTCGAATAAACGTAACACAGATATTAGTAATAATAATCATAATAATAATAATAATAATGAATTCTCAGATATCTTGAAAGCATTTCTATGGTAGTTCATATCCAATCTCTATTAACCTTTTCCTTACGGGGTGGGATAGCATGTATCCCAAGAATACGGGCCCAAGAATGAATATATATATATATATATATATATATATATATATATATATATATATATATATATATAGTGCGTAACTAGCCATTCCTGCGCCCTGGGCAAGGATTTGCATTTGGGCCCCTTGATTAATTAGGTTTGGGAAAATAATACAACAACAAATACAGAAATTTGGGCCCCTTTCCAAGTGGATCCTGTCCAAGTGGGTTCCCCTGTTGCCCCTGCCTATTTACGGCACTATATATATATATATATATATATAAACCCCCGACCGTTCTTACAAAGGAAGTATGAAGTTTCCCGTTCTAAAGTGAGAATTGAAAAAATGGGTCCCCGTAAGCTAAAGGTTAAGAGAATCTTCTTCTTCAGAAGCACAACAACCCCCTACAGGCCCTGGCTACTTCAACCACGCACTCCTTCCAGCGTCTTTTATCTGCGACGACTCCTCTCCAGTTTTTAACTTTCAAAGACTTTCTCAACGTCTGTATGAGCCAAATGTCATACGTTGCACTGGTCCTAAATTTGTTGTATTCGAATGGACTGTATACTAATTATATTAAAACCATTGTCGACCATACGACACACGAATTAATAGTTTTATTTACTTAAACGAATTACTAATGTATGAACAAAATCAATACATGAAACATCGACCATACGATGTGCGAGCGAAACAAACTTTTTTATGGAACAAACGATTTCAAACAAATTCTAATATCTTTTAGTTTACGATGCCAACATAAGAATTAAAAACTATGATACCTATATTTGTATTATTTCAAGGGCGCGTTTGGCGATTGCCAACATAGCCATTGGCGTCAACATTCTCCCCAGGTTGAAATATTATATTTCAAAATACATTAAAATACAGTTATTACAATTGAATACATAAATGAACAATATATTACAAACATTTTTGCCTCATATTTTGGCTTAAACAAGTTCTAATGAATACAGATAACTTAAAATGTAAATAATGTTATCAATAATATACGAATACAAATTAAATATAAACTCAAAACATAAACCAACTAAAAATTTACATATTTTGATTAGGTAATACACATAACTTTCTAATACTACGTTTATATATACCGTGGTTGTTTTCACCACAGCTACTCTAATTCTATTACCGGATCCTGGTATCACTTCTTGAATACGTCCAATCAACCATTTACATGGTGGCAAGTGATCTTCTTTAACTAAAACCATTAGACCAGGTTGTAAATTTTGTCTTTCAACATGCCATTTGGTGCGATTTTGTAAATGATTTAAATAACTAATCTGCCATTTTTTCCATATGGCTTGAACAATTTTGGTGGTTTTTTGCCAATTTGTTAATAAATTATCTGGTTTGTTCACTATTAGTGGTTCAGGGATTGTATTCAAAATGCGTCCTATCAAAAATGTGATGGAGTTAAACATCTAAATTATCCACATCTGAGCTCATCGGAATTAACGGTCTGCTGTTTAAGATGCCTTCGATCTGAATTGTAATAGTCTGGAATTCTTCCAAGGTCAGCTTTCGATCACCAATAGTTCGTCTAAGATGGTATTTTAAATGATTTGACACTGGCTTCCCAAAGTCCACCAAAATTCGGGGCTTTGGGAGGAATAAAATTCCAGGCAATGCCTTCTGAGGCTAAATAACAAGCTAAATTTTCCTCTGGCTTTTTAACAAGTTTGTACAATCGTTTTAATTCTAAATGCGCGCCTACGAAATTGGTGGCATTATCCGTGAACAGAGACGAACTTTACCACGTCTAGAGAAAATCTTTTAGCGCCGCGATTAGCGCTTCTGAGGTTAAATCTGTGACAGTCTCTAAATGTACAGCCCTTTGTCACAAAGCAGACAAATATAGCTATGTATACTTTGTGGTATACACCCTTTCTTTGTCCTTTAAACTTTGCATAAAGGGTCCACAAAAATCTATTCCTGTGGCATTAAAGGGGGAACTCGGGTTTAATTCTTTCCGGAGGGAGATTGCCCATAAGCTGACTTTCCGTAACAGGTTTTTGTTTAAAACATGTAACACAATGTGGACAATTTGTCGAGCGATACTTCTGCCGTTTAATGGCAGTATTCTTGGCGTACTAAATGCAATAAATTCTGTGCTCCTACATGCAGATATTTCCTATGGTAGTAATTCATCAAATTTTTGTAAATTTGTGGTTCGCAGGAAGTAAAATGGGATGTTTTGCATTAAAATTAAATTCGATTTTTCTAACCGTCCTCCAACTCTTAGAATTCCATTGGAATCTAAAAAGGGTTGGAGGTCCTTTACCTTCCCTTTTATAACCCTTTTACCAGCTAAGAGAGCAGATATCTCCATTTTAAATTCATTTGCCTGTATTTGCCGAATGATAAATTCTGTCGCTGTTTTCTGCTCCTGGGGTAACAGGGGGCCTCTGTACCTGTCCTCTGGTTTGCTTCTAGTATTTTTCAAAAATCTGAAATAAAACTAAAAATATATACAATTTTAGAAAAACTATTTGATCTGTATAAAACTCTATTTAACAAATCACTTTCTAAAGTCATACAAAAGTCAATGAAGGGACCGGCAATTTCTGCAATTCTGGAACCTCCACAGCTGTTGGGCAGGGATTATCCTTAACGACGAAAAGTCATTCAAAAGGAAAGTGGGACCATCCCACCACAGTTTGCTATCTCGAAGAGTTTCAGGATCAACACCTCTAGAAATTATGTCAGCTGGATTTTCTTCTGAAGTTACATGGTGCCATTGATGAGTCGAAGACAGTTCTTGAATAACTGCGACCCGATTCGCTACAAATGTTTTCAAAGTATGTGGTCTGTGTTGAATCCACGCAAGTACTATTGTCGAATCGGTCCACAAATGAACGCTATTCACAGATATTTTTAACGATGATAGCACTGGGTTCACTAATTTTACTAGTAATACTGCTGCACAAAGTTCTAGTCTTGGAATTGTTGTACGCTTCAGAGGCGAGACTCTTGATTTGCTGCAGAGTAACTTCACTGAGACTTCCGATGATGTGCCAGTGGCTTTTGACATAAACTACCGCACCATAGGCCTTTTCGGAGGCGTCCGAGAATCCGTGTATTTCTAGCTGACAAATACTATCATTCAAATATAGCGATTCGACATCAATACTTTCAACTACTTGGAGGTTTTTTACAAAATTTTCCCATTCTTGAGCTTCTTTAGCTGAGAGTGGCTCGTCCCAGTCAATCTTTAAAAGCCATAATTTTTGAATAAATATCTTTGCTCGAACTATAATTGGTCCTAAAAGTCCCTAAAGGGTCGAATAATCTAGAAATATGAGATAATATTGATCTCTTAGTGCACTTTGATGAATATATTGAGGGAGAAACACAAAAATTTAAATTTATCAATTTTTGGCTTCCAAATGAGACCTAGTGTCTTTACTGTTTCTCTTGATGATCAAATGATATTCTTGATCTTCGAACGGCACTGATTTTAACAGTTCTCTTTCGTTAGAGGACCATTTACAAAGTTTCATTCCACCAGCTTGTAACATTTGTATCAACTGGTTTTGTAACTCCTTAGCACTACTTAAATCATTGCTACCTGTGACTAAGTCATCCATGAAGAAATCAGAGGAGAGTCACAGCTGAGCAAGAGGAAATTATCTTTCTCTTCTACTGCAAGTTGTCTCAAGCTCTTACTGCTAGAAATGGAGCTGAGGCTGTGCCATATGTCACAGTTTTAAGTCCTATATTCTTGAAACGACTCTTCAGGAGAATACGCCAAACTATTCTTTGTAAATCTGAATCATTATTCGTAACTAAAATTTGTCTATACATTTTAGAAATATCAGCTGTCAGAGCATATTATGTAATCTAAATCTTGATGTTATGTCGAAATATCATCTTGCACTTTGGGGCCTACCATTAGTGTTTGATTTAGAGAAATGCCTGTTGATGTCTTAGCCGAGGCATCAATACTACCCTCAATGCAGTTGTCGAACTATCCTTCCAAACAAAATGATGCGGAAGGTAGTTTGTTTTACCCAACACTTCATTTCTCTCGTAATGTGGAACAAGCTCCATATGACCTAATTTTAAATAAGCGTCCAGAATTCCCTTATACATGGTTCTACAATTAGGCAAACGTTCTAATCGTTTTTCTGTACTTAGAAAACGCTTAATAGCCATATCATTTTGAATATCCCAAAGATTTAGTACACTCTTTGAAAGGTAATTTACACAAAATCTACCCGATACTCTAGTATAATGTTTTACAAAATGATCTTCACATTGAATTTCTTCCGGTGTTAAAGAACTAACTGAATTCACTTCTTCAATTCCCAAAATTTTTTTAAGTTTTCTTCAATATATTCTGAAGGCTTCAATTATCCACAGAATTGCGTGTTTACAGAACTAACTACTGTTCCACTAGCTACATAACCGAATACAGTTTCTTGCAATAAAATACCATGTGAAGGTAAACGAAATTGTCCTGACCTTAAAATTTCAAAAAAATACTCTGCTCCGATAAGCAAGTCAATTTTGGCTGGATTTGTGAATCCTTCATGTGCCAGTTCAATATGCGACGGTAAATTCAAGTCATTTCTGTTTATTGGGATAGTCGTAGTAATGTCTGTAATATTAGGTACAATTAAACATTCCATACTGGCAGAAAAATTCCTGTTCTTATTTGCAACTTCTATAACTACACTTTTATTTACAGTGACCGATGTATTATTTAATGTTGATACGGGAGCATATATTCTTTCAGCTCTTAAACCCAATTTTTGAAAAAATCTATACGATAAAAATTGAGCACTTGATCCATTAGTCCAAAAGGCAAATGGCAGGAATAAATTCCCCTAACATATTTTTCACAATAAACCCGTGCTGTTGAAGAAGAATATTTTTCCTTGAGAGATTAACAGCTTGAAACTGCTTTAGCTTCGACTTCTAAATTATGTTGCGGCTTTCTCAATTTCGTTGGGATAATAATTTGACTACTCAATTGGCGTGTCAATTGGAGCGTCAATTGGCTCCGTCGACAGGCTTTCTACTCTTTCTCTATGAAGTAGTGTGTGGTGCTTAGCTTTGCATGACATTGCACACGTACTTCGAATTGCAATTTACAACTTTATGATGCGCACTGAAGCAATTAACTACACAAATTATGTTTTTTTACAAAGTTCAAATCTTTGCAACGAATTTAGTTTTAAAACTGCAGAACACTTAAAATATGTAATGATTAAGACGATTTACAGCAAGCACATAACTTTATTGTAGATTTCACATAAGTGATTTCGGTTTTTGGTATTTATCAAAAACTTTCAATTTTGACGAGACACTACGTGATAAATTATCCAACATTGGCATTCTTTTTTCCAAAAATGCAATTTAAATATCCAACTTCGCGAACTTCGTGGAAGTTATATTTAGCTCGTATTGCTTTCTTGATTCTTTATCGAGTTTAGCCAAAATTATATTTAATAATACAACATCAGATAATTATTTCTTTCAAGACCCATTGTATAGTGCTCTTAAATTTTTGTTAAACTATATCTATCAAACTTCGCAGTTCCTTAGAAGATTCATAAGTTATTTTATCAAATTCTAGTATTTGCTTAACATATACATCAACTAACACGCGTTCGTTTGAATATCTCTTCATTTTAAAGCTGCGAAAAGCGTTTTATAAATGTATCATTAACAGTTTGTAAATCTTGGCTTCGCCGACTAAGCCGAATGTAAATACTGCAATTTTTGAGTGTTCATCTAAATGAGAATTATTGGTAATAATATTATCAATTGCAGCTTAAAACAACTATATTCTTCTATTTTTCCCGAAAATTTAGGAATTACAATTCGGAAGTCGAATATTAACGCTATTATTTACATCTTTATTACCATTTGAATAAATAGCTATTTTGACAGGTAATCAAACTATTAATTTTACCTGTAATGCTTCGATGCGAAATTCCATATCCAAAAATTCTTCTTCAATATCGATATACCTTCTTCGGGATCAACTTTCCTCGAAAAACTGTATTCGAATGTAATCCAAACTTGATTGATATTTCAATAAATTTCTAATTTTATTTTTAACTCAGCAGCTAAAAATATCCGATGGGGCTTTTACCTCCTTTTCTTTTAAGTATGTCTCTATTTTAGTAATCTGAGCCTTCAATGTCCGATTTTTGTCGATTTAGAACAATGAGTGCCATTTTTTCTCCGGCTACGTGGACAACTGTATGAGCCAAATGTCATACGTTGCACTGGTCCTAATTGTTGTATTCGATGGACTGTATACTAATTATATTAAAACCATTGTCGACCATACGACACACGAATTAATAGTTTTATTTACTTAAACGAATTACTAATGTGAACAAAATCAATACATGAAACATCGACCATACGATGTGCGAGCGCCGAAACAAACTTTTTTATGGAACAAACGATTTCAAACAAATTCTAATATCTTTTAGTTTACGATGCCAACATAAGATTAAAAACTATGATACCTATATTTGTAGTATTTCAAGGGCGCGTTTGCGATTGCCAACATAGCATGGCGTCAACAACGTCATTTAACCATACAGTCGGTGGGTCTACCTCTAGCTCGGGATTTTTAAATGTCAAGATCTGAAGGGATGCATCAGTAGACCTCGCAGATCGTTCGGTTCAATGTTAATGAATTGCGAAATAAATCTTTGCATACCGGGTTCCCTAATGAATTTTTGAATTCTGTTTTCGGAATCTGAAAGTAGACTTCCAAAATAAATGCGTGGCTTTGCTAATTTTTTTATTTATTATTCAAAATATTTTAAAAATTAAGTTAAAAGTTCAAAATTCCAAAACGAGAGGCATCGCTTGATAAAAAGCTCTGTAACAAAATAACTAATAATAATTTGAAAATTTGGAAAACAAGACGCAAATCTTGAAACTTCAGGCTTTTTTTAAAGATTTTTTTACATTTTTTGTGTTAATAGGTAATTTGTATTCTAAGCAGTTATTTTGCATTTCCATCTGTAAAACGGGAGATTTTGGCGTAAACTCCGCCTCCACTGGTAGTGGGGGAAGAATGCTACTTTCCCCTTCAACGTTCCCCCTCTCTGTCCAGCTGGGCGGTAATTCTATACCTGAAGGAGGGAGATGGCACAAGAACCTGACACAAGAATTTGCGCTTGTGTATTCATTTTACTTGTGCTTCCTTGTGAGTTTTGAGATCCATCGGAAAGAATAGTAGTACTATTTCTCTCTTTCTATAAGTGTTTACTTCCGTAAATAAGATTAATGTTCATTTAACATAAATATCACATCTTAGTATTACATATATACATTATACATATATACAACACACCAAACAAATATATATATATATTATTATATATATATAATAGTGTGTGTATATATGTGTGTGTGGTGTGTGTGTGTATATATATATACACAACACATATATAGCATATATATACATACACACACACACATATATATATATAACACACACATATATACATATATATACATACACACACATATATATAATATATTATATACCGGGTGGCCATAATTAAACTGACAGTGCTCACAGTGTTCTGTAGCGCGATCTATTTGTGAGAATGGCGCCACATTTTGTAGGAAGATTAAACAAGACGAGGGACGAAGGATTCCGCGAAAAAATAAATTAGTTCCGAAAGTCACCGCTAGGGGAATATTTGGCGCTGTGTAATAGAAATAGAGTGTTAACAAATGCAAATTAATACCGAAAAAATTACCTTTTATTATGCACATTTTCTTATTTAGTTCAAGTGCAATATGGCAACACTTTTAAAAAAGCGTAAAATCTACATAAACACCGATAAAGTTTCGTGATCTGCAATATCACGTACGCTGAGCAGAAGAAGAAGTTCTATATTCAAATTTCACGTTACATCCATTGGCACAGTGCCAGCTGCTTGGGTTTTAAAAGGCAACGTGTTACGTTTCGAATCAATCGGATTGAAAGTTTATGTGCAATGTCTCCTTCTTTAGTCGAGCGTGCGTTACTGGTCAAATTCTTTTACCTCAACCAGTGCAACGCGTCAGCCGCTCTTCGTGCTTTTAGAACGCACAAAAAATGCGTAAAGGTAACGGTCCTGTGTCAGTTAATGGGCTAAAAGCAATGGTTGCGACGTTTGAGAAAACAGGTTCTCTGAAGGTTCAGTCAGGCAGAGGACGAAAGCCTGTACCACAGGATACAATCGAAGCAGTTGCCACGGCGATTGTCGACAGAGGACCAGACAATATTGCTGCCACCTCTAGCTCTCGTGGATTAGCTTGGAATATGGATATGCCTTACAGTACGGTATGGAAAATCTTACGAAAGATTATCAACTTCTATCCGTACAAGATCAGCCGTGTACAGGAGTTACTGTACCCCGACCATGATAAGCGATTGACTTTTGCTCTCACCTTTCTTGCCAAAATGGAGGTGGATGATGCTTGGCCGTGGAAAATCTTTTGGGGAGACGAGGCCCACTTTTACCTGCATGGAACTGTGAATACCCAGAACTGCCGAATTTGGGATGACAAATCACCACATGCAGTCACAGAAATTCCCTTACATTCACCAAAGGTAACTGTTTGGTGTGGGTTCACAGCGAATTAGATAAATTCCGCTGTGAACCCAGCGGAATTTATCGTAGGTCCATTCTTCTATGAGAACATTACCCCGACAGGACCTGAAACCTGTTCTGTTACCGGAGAAATATCGCCACATGTTGAACAGCTTTGTCATTCCGGCACTTCAGCAAAGACAATGCCTGGGGGAAATCATTTAATTAATTTGCATTTGTTAACACTCTATTTTCTATTACACAGCGCCAAATAATCCCCTAGCGGTGTCTTTTGGAACTAATTTATTTTTTCGCGGAATCCTTCGTCCCCCGTCTTGTTTTATCTTTCTACAAAATGTGGCGTCATTCTCGCAAATAGATCGCGCTACAGAACACTGTGAGCACTGTCAGTTTAAATATGGCCACTCGGTATATACATATATATACACACACACATATATATATATACATATATATACACACACACACACATATATATATATATATATATATACATATATAACAACATACATATACACACAATACATATATACACACAATTATACACACAATTCAGTGACTGACTGACTGATAGATAACGCACAAAATAAACCACTAGACCTAAAGGGCTAAAATTTTGCATGGCGATTCTTCTTGTAGTGTAGGGGTGCACTAAGAAAGATTTTTCAAAAATTCTTCTTAGATTTTTTGAAATTAAACTTTTAAGCTGTTTTTGTAACTTTTTTAAGTTTGCATTTAAAATAATAATCTGAGGGTTAAAATTTATATCACGAGAAAGATCATAAAATTCCTTTAAAATGAAATGTTTATCGAATCTTTACCTTCATTTTCTGATTTTGGGTTTTCTGATTTTTATTAAATGAGATATTTGATTAAAAGTGAAAAGTTGGGGGATGTAAAGTTAATGTCAATTGTTTCGCGGACCCCCAGGGGTCCGCGGACTACAGTTTAAGAACCTATGTGCTAAAGCATAGTGTACCGAAGTCATAATAATCAATAATAATTGCAGTAAGTAAGTTGTTTAATTATAATGATTAGGAATAAACTTATTCCACTTTCAATAAAAAATATTTTTGCGATAACATTTTATAGCCAAAATTCTTTTGTTTACTTTATGAAAAAATTGTATTCCATTGAATGTATGATTCCAAATATGAAGAGGGTGTCTATATCTTACTAAAATTACCGATAACCCACTTTTTTTTAAAAGTGGACTTATACCTCTTTCAAAAATAACAGCTCATATATATATATGTGTGTGTGTGTGTTTGTGTGTGTGTGTACGGTGAAACTCCTCTAAGGTGGCCAGTGGTACCGCTCCAACATTATTCGCCCCGAATTCGCAACGAATACACTCGGTTGATTCTGGAAAATAGTAGTGTGCAGTAGCAGTGTACGCATCGTAAAATTTATAAAAAGACAAACACTCTTTGAGACTCTCTTGCCTACTTCAGGATAAAATTCCTTCAAGTTTTTCTTCAAGATTTGCTACAGACCGTTGACCTATTGTGTGACGGCTATATGTATGTATGCATGCATGCGTGTGTGGTTTAGTTAATTTAAAAACCGAAAGATTTTCAGCTATCTTCTTCATGTGTTTTTAAATGTAATTTTCCTTAAAATATATTTGTTTATCTGTAGAATTCAAATACATTAACTAACAGTAGTAATCTTGCTAACAGTAGTAGTGCTAATCAAATAGTGCTAATCAAAACTAACAGTAGTAATCTTGCTTTGAAAGTTGAAAGAACTCATACGACTGCAATCCACGACTCGTCTATGTCGCGTTCTAATTATCTCTACCCCCTGTAGTTTTCCAACTACCCCTATTCTCAAATTCTTACAACAGTTCTTTCCCACTCTAGCATGTGTTGACATGGTAAACATCCATCACGTTCGCCCGTGGTCAGGGATGTCTTCTGATTGGAAGAATGCTTGTGGAGGGTAACCGCCCTCTCCTGTAAAAACTGGAGTATGTTTTCACGGCACAAAAGGTTCCCACTTGGTGAGGTATCCCCTTAAGTGGGATTATCTCCGATCTTCTCCAAACATGGCCAAGCTATCTTAATCTATTACTACGAATGACAGGTGTTATTTGTAATTGCCCATAAAGCCTGTACAGTTCAAAATCATATCTGGTTCTCCAACGTCCCTCTTCCTGCACTGGGCCAAAGATAGCCCTGAGGATTTTTCTCTCAAACATGTCCATTGAACGCTGCGTGTCTATATGCTCAAGGTCCATGTTTCACTTGCGTAAAGTAAGACAGGTAGTATTAGGGCCTGTTCACATAGGAATCCGTTGCGTTGCGTTGCGTTAAGGAAAAGATGCCGTTGAGACGAAAATAAACCAATCATAGGACTTCAAACGATTAGCAATGAAATTTTTAACGCCTATGATTGATTCATTTTCATCTCAACGTCATCTTTTCCTTAACGCAACGCAACGGACTCCTATGTGAACAGGCCCTTAGTGTCTTATAAATTCTTAATTTAGTTTTGCGACTGATAAGATTAGATCTGAATTGTATCCTCAGACCGAAGAAGCATTTATTAGCCATTTTGATTCTGTTATCAATTTCTGCTCTTATGTTTGACATTAATTGCAGGACCGAGGTATTTAAATTCATTAACCTTTTCAAAGGTGTAACCCTTAATGCACAAAGGCTTGTTTTCCATGGAGGGTATTACCATGGAAGTATAGTTTACCATGGAGGGTGAGAATTCCATAAATTTAGTCTTATCCTCATTGACAGTGAGGCCCATATATGTAGTGGAGGATATTAAGAGAATCACTATCCAAATATTTGACATGACGGCTAATTTCCCATCTAAGCGTGTTCTTAAAATCATTATCCCGGATAATTAGGTATAAAACAAGCATAACCTTATTTTCGGGGAAGAGAACGCATAAGATAACCTTCTTACAAATGATTTTGCTCCTCGCGTACATTATCAGTTTTATTCGAGATCCACCCCCGTTCTGCCTCGAGGGGCCTTTGAGATGGCAGTTAAATCTTCATCAGTCAGGTGAACGTGGCGAACAAATTGCCTGCCTGAAAGGACCAACCCGGGCGATTACCCTGTACCACCTCGATTCCCTCTTAGGTGGTCCATTTATATTCACGTGCGAGATCACCCCGTACAATTCCAAAAAGCAGAATGTTCTCCGCGAACTCCGGCGGCGACGCCTTTCAAAGGCCAAACTACTGACGCCTACCGCAACGCACACCGACGCCTTGTAGGAATTAGCTTAATGATGCAATTGACCCACTTCTTTCATATATATATATGATCTATTTTAACAATATAAATATTATACGTCAGTGCAACAAAAGCGTGGATATAGGTGGTTAAGCTAATAGGTTAGGTAAAAACATATTCATAGAATGCAACAAAATAAATTTCGGCGTGACGGTTTCCATCCAGAAATAACTCAAGGAAGAATCGAGGCACTGAAATTAACAAGCAAGTGAAGTTTTATAAAGGATGTCTCTCAGGGTTGGATTCTACGAGTGGCAATAAAAAATCGTTGTTTACTCGTAGGATATGGATATTTTAAATCTGATGTGGGCTCGCATATTTATCAGCAACATTAGTAAGAGGAAGAAATTAAAATTGCGAAAATAACTGCACCGTTCTACAATATTATTATAAAAAAGCTATATATATCCTAGGGATGCGACATCGATGTCGATGTTTTTATCAAAACATCGATGTTCTAAACATCGATTTATTGAAGCCGATGTTTCTTAAGGCGACAGTGGGCTTTCAAAATTGTGAAATTTGTCCAAAAATTCGATTTTTTTTATTTTATTGAATTGTGAAACTATGGACGAGTAGGAATATGTTGCAAAACTAATTTTTAATTTCTGTGATTACTTTCCTAGTTATAGGCATTTGTATTTAATTTAGATATTATGTGGTTACTAATAGCAATAACTTTAAATGTGTTTTTTTTTTCAAAATAAAAATTTTCATGTCATACGAATATTCAAACTGCTCCAGGCGCATTTCTAATTATCGTATTGCTTTGAAATTTAAGTTTTATATACTTAACTGTATATCAAATAAATCTTATGGAAAATAATTATGCTTCGTAGCTCAGAATTTCTAAATTTTGTACTTGAAAAGATGATTTATAGGTATTTTGCGTAATACAAAGGGTGTTTTCACTATTTTTATTTTTTCTCTTTATATTTTTAATGAATGCTTAAAATAAGCAATAAGTTTCATTGTTAGTTCTATAAGGTATCCTGTAAATAAGAATTACCATATTATATACAAAAGAAATGCACATGGAGCATTTTTAATTAGGCCAATTTTTTATATAATTACAATTCATAATTCATAAATTATTAATGTATTTCATCATTAAAATTTAACCACTTTTACATATCTATGGTACTAATCACATATTCAAATTTCAAGCAAATCCATTCAAAACAAAAAAAGTTAGGTTTCAAGGTCCACTGTCCCCTTAACATCGATGTTTTGTGCTCGATGTTTTACGTTGTCTCGACTTTTTTTTTAATGAAAAAGTACCATAATAAAAAAATATACCACGTAGCATAATTTTCACACCCAGTAAATGTAAGTCTGAATTCTGTAAAGAACGAATACAAAAGGGGGAACGATTCTTAGCAAACAGACAAATGGCAATCAACAACCAATGAACCAATCAGAGCGCTTGGAATGTTCTTGACACTCCAGAACCTTCGATGGGGTTTTATTTTATAAATAGTATACACACGAGAGCAGCCATTTAAGTTTTTCTTTTGCTCTGGTTTTATATAAGTTGACGTTAATATTATTAGTAAGATGCCTCCTAAAAGTACCGTTTGGAAATATTTTTGCAAAACCTCTGACAAATTAGCAAAATGCGATATTTGCCTTAAGTCCCTCAAAACTTCTGGCAATACCACGAATTTATCTGGACATTTGAAGGCAAAACATGGTGATATTTACAACGAGAATTTTCAGTCATCAATGTAGCCCCAGGTTAAAGCAACCCAGTTTTCGTCATTTGTGTCAGCCCAATCAGAGAGTAAAATTTAATCCCCCCCCCCCCCCCCGCACACACACACGACCTACCGAAGTAACATTAATGTTAGAGGTAACTAAACCAGTTTTTAAAAATGGATGCTCTTAAGCATCGATGTTTATAAACATCGATGGTTTTTGGGCGATGTTTTATTAGCATCGATGTTTTAATATTGAATATCGATGTTTCAAAACATCGATATTTTGTTATCGATGTCGCATTCCTAATATATCCTTTCTTTATATATATATAAAAGATGGACTCAGCAAGAGCAGCTGTTAACTAACTAACATGCACACACACACACACACACATATATATATATATATATATATATATATATATATATATATCTTTTCTTGCATTGTGTTTCTTGTATGTAGCAGCTGTTAACTAACTAACACACACACACACACACACACATACATATATATATATATATATATATATGTTTATGTGTGTGTGTGTGTGTAAGTTAACAGCTGCCCTTGCTGACTCCCTCTGTTGGTGCCTGAACTGGACAACAAATTGCTTTATCTAAAATTCCTGTTTTGCAGACGAAGTAAGGGAACTCTAATTTGAACTAATTTCATTGAACAAAATTTGAACTATCGTCCAATTTGTTCAATGTGAAACTTAATCTGGTGTTTACAGTACGTCCAACCCAAATAATAAATAAAATTTTGAGAAAAACATGTAAATAAAAAAGAAGCAGCCCCCCTCCCCCCTCCAATTATCCGGCACAGCAAGAAAAGGAGACGACAGGCTTGCTTTTTCACCCTCCACACTAGAACGCGCACATCCGCAGCTATTTCATTCGCTTTTCCTCGGATGCGAGGTGTCAAAAGTTTTCCCCCGATTGCAGCACATCCATTCCAACAAACAACGGAAGTCTCTTCGCAGAGCATTCAATTCACCATGCTAATTCGCGCACAAGTCGATCCGCTTCCTTGTCCTCGAGGTGCGAAATGGTTAGTGGAGGCAGTCGACCGGACTCTCTGTGAATTAGAAGGGGGGTCGTCAATTAAGTGGCGATCTCTCTCTCTCCGGCACCTTCGAAAGGGCAAAGCCATAGGATTCAGGACGACATGTGTGCAGCGTGGCCGACGGGCATGCTTCCGATGTGTCAGTTCTCAGCTGCCTTGGATGTGGAGTTATGTGTGTGTGTTGCGTAATTGGGGATAATTGCTTTATTTGGGACCCCGAAACAGTGCTGAACTGTAGCGTTTTAGAATCTAATGCGGAAAAAAAAAAAAAGCACAGTGCCTGTCGAAACTGTTTAATCATTCGTTACTGATATTATACCCGTGACAAGCTGATTCTTTTTTTTTTATATTTCATGAAGATTTATTTGTTCATAGCATAGTAGGCATTCAAAATGGGGAAAATTAATACCAATAAATAAATTTGTATTTGTAATAAGAATTTAATTAATTTTACACGCGTTCGCCCGCCCACACACACACACACACACATACATACATACATACACACACACACACACATATATATATATATATATATATATATATATATATATATATATATATATTAATTAAAAATATATGTATTTATATAAAAGAGAGGATTTTTTTAAAACTATTTTGTGTTTCAGATCACCTTAAGGCTAAGTCTTTCTTTTTGTTTCGTTTTGTGTGTGTATGTCTGTATGTCATTAACATTTCGAGTATTAACATTTTGTAAATTCTTATTACCTTTTACAATTTCTTTTTACGCACGCTTTTATATGTACTTATATATAGAAGGTGCGGCCATTAATTTCGAGGCTGAATTAATGGCCAAGAGTCCTGATCTAATAACTCCAGAAAATATTACAGGAAATACATACCCATTTAATATGTTTCGAAGTAACTCCCACCTGCGTAATGCATGTGCTCGGTTGTATAAGTTTCGGAAACAACTTTTAAAGTCCTCTTTCGGAATGGTCTTTGATGTGGACGTCGCCGTTTTCTGAACATGAAGAGCAGGGGGTGCAGCCCAGTATTTTTTGATGGAATGCATGAAAAATTTTATATCTATATATCTACCCGGGCAACGCCGGGCAATAATGCTAGAGTATATATATATATATATATATATATATATATATATATATATATATATATATATATATATATATATATGGCTTTAATTGCATACATTGACCGTTGAATTTGAATGTACTCCGTAGCGAAGTACGGATATTCAACTAGTATATTACATGAATAGTAAAATGATCTCAGCATATAGTACCTTTTGGAGGTTTGGGATAAATAGTTATTCGCTTTTTCTTTATTTAATCATATAGTGTGACATTTTTATTTTCATCAGAAGCAGCTTTAGATAAAGATCTTTGTTACGATGGTTTACTGTGATCGTCAGAGGGCTCTCTTTTACGAGATCTCGTTGTCCTTTTACGTGTAGAGTTAATCTTTAAATATCTGTAAATAAATATGGTCGTCTATTAACAGAGCTCTCGTAACTTCTTTTCTGTGGAGTTTTATTTCGAGTAATTCAAGTGTTGTGATGGTAATCGTGAACAATATTTGAAAATGTAAAAGAATTCTTTAATAATATGATAGATTTTTTTGGAAATTTTTAAAAATTAAAATTTAAACATTTAATTTTTGATAGATGACTATCTCTGTTTACTTTTTCTTTTTATAGTTTTACGCATAGGAAAGGTTTCAAAATATACTGTATTCAAGGTTTATAAAAATTTACTTTGGCCATTTTTTAAATCGCTTTTGGAGGGATTTTTTTTTTTTATCTGAGTAATGTTTGTTTCTGGAAAAGTGTTTTCAAAACTTTTACAATGAATAAAATTCCGAAAAAAATTAATAAAAATAGAGCAGAGGAGGCTACACAAAATTCCATATAGGTATTCCTTGAACGGTATATGATATATATATATATATATGTATGTATATATATATTCATTTAAGGCAGTGGTACTGCCTTACATGAGGCCTTAAATGCCTTACATGAGGCCTTAAATGAGGCAGTACCACTGCCTTAAATGAGGCAGTGGTACTGCCTCATTTAAGGCAGTGGTACCTGTGGCCCGCGGGCCGCATGCGGCCCGTCAAGCAAATATGTGCGGCCAAGAACACATTCATTTTTATTTTTTCATTATTAGAAACGTAATTAAAAAAACTGGCATTCTAAGTTTATTTATATTTTTTATATTTTTATAAGTATTATAATAACGTGAACAATCATCTCTCATTGAGATCTAACTGAAACTGTCGCTTGCGGCACTTAACTATATACTCCATGGTCTTGGCTCTTGGCCAACAAAAAGATTTTTACATCTAAACTTGCGCCTTCATCGAAAACAGTACCGCCCTATGATGACATGTTTGACATGTCTAAAGTAATAAGATATTTAGATATTTATCTGTGGTAATAATGTTTATGCGTGACATTTTTATGCTTTTATTTTAAGTGCCTATTACGCGAAACGGATCAGCCTGCTTTGCCGTTTTGAACGTCCTTTTTCGTTATAATTTAACACCCATAATGGCAGGAGTTTCTTCAAACGTCAAACGAAAATTGTCTGATGAAAAGAGAGTTTTTCAAGAAAATTGGGAAGAAGAATATTTCGTTGTTAAAAATTAAAAATCATTTGGTCGCATGCTTGATCTGTCTTGAGAATGTTATATTAAAAAAATATAACATTGTTCGTCATTATACTACGAAACACGAAGCATTTAATGACACTTTTCCTTGTGGCTCTTTGATAAGAAGTGAAAAGTTAACTTTTGTCAAGAAATCATTGCAAAAAGAACAAAATATTCTATCAGTGGCGATTTCTCAAGATTCATCGGTGACAAGAGCGTCGTATGAAATTTGTTGCATACTTGGAAAATATAGGAAACCATTTACTGACGCAGAGGTTATGTGAAGGAATGCTTTCTCAGTGCTTCTAACGTATTATTTGATAAATTTAGCAATAAAAACCAAATAATAACTCAAATCAAAAACATGCAGCTTTCTGATTCTACCTGCGCTAGACGCATTGAAGATATTGCAACACACGTTTTCAATCGCATCAGTAGATAGAAATTGCCGGTTCACCAACACACGGATTGGTGCGGATTAGACGGATTAAGGGGAGGGGCTTAAAGTGGGCGTGGTCTATTGATGACGTCAGCGCCACCTGGCAGCGTTTTTTAGTCAATCAGGAGAAGGCCATGATCTTAGCGCCCCCTTGCGGGAAAACCTGGAACCTTGTAGTACAGCAGAATCTTGAAGAGAGTATGTGCTCCGCGGAGCGCCACCTATAGGTCAAATAGGGAACTAAATTTCGTATAAGGTTATGATCTATATTTTCAGTGCTGCCATCTATTTTATAAAAATCACAACTGAATTTTACATTTAATTTTACAGAAGATATATATTTTTAAAAGTTTGTCCTGAGCTAGGACCGAACCCGGGATCTCACGGTTGGCAAGCCAACGCCCTAGCCACTCAGCCAGCGAGTCTTGTTATTGTACGGTATTATAAGGTATTTAAAGAGTGAATATTTTAAAGGGAACTTGAGAAATATGATAGAGGATTCTGTGGTATTATATTATTTTAATTAGTTAATTAATTAATTATTTTTTTTAATATAATACATACTAAGCGCCCCCTAGCGGGAAAAACTTGAACTAAACTAGAACTTTAAATATTTAAGATTGTAAAACGATTTTACGCTGTTACCAAAACATCTAGTGAATAAATTTAACTTTTAAAATTCTGATATCGAGAATTTTACGCTGCAGGCGCCATCTATTAGTAAAAATTACAACTACATTTAAAATTTAATTTTGTAAAAGGTTTTATTTTAGTTTAAATTCTAAATTAAAATATATTATTAACTTACTATTTTTTTAACGATAGTAGTAATTAGTAAAAAATAATTATAATTACTTATTATCACTTTAAAGACATATCTAATTTATAAATAATATTTGAAAAAATATTCTATTAAAAGGAGTATTTACAAGTCTTTTAACATTAAATCTATAAGAGAAGATATTAACAAGGATATTTTTACGCATAAAATTATTGAAAACAGCTGTTAAATTTAAAATATCTTTAATTTTCATGCTAATATCAATTTCAAGTATAATATAACTTAGATATATCTTTAAACCCATTTAAACATAACTTGAAGACATTAAATTATACAATTACCATCTAGAACCTGAAACTTAAAACATATTATCAATTTAATAGTTTGGAAAAAGTATTTATTACAGAACATTCCATACTAGTATAAAAATAATAAGAAATTTTTACATAGATAGGCTAAAACGAATATTTTTTTTCTTTTACTTGATATTTTTACACATGAAATTATTTTACAACAAGCGTTAAGTTTAAAATATCTATAATTTTTCTTAAGAATATTACTTTGCAGTATAATATAATTTAGATAGAGCTTTGAATCCATGAAATATGATTCAATCTAGATAATTATTTAAATTAAATACACATAACATACCAATCCATACTATTAAATCTACAAGAGAAGATATTAAATTTACGCTAAAAAATTTTTTTAATTGTCGACATATACATACTGCAATAGTCTACATTATTATCAAAAAGTTCATTGAATTATATTCTATAACAGAGAGAATATTTTTATGAATTTACTAGAATTAATTATCAAAAATAAATATAACGTCATCTATTAATTAAAAATGAAACTTATAAAATTTAATACATGGTTTTGAGTATATTTTTCAAAACTTTATATATTTTTAGTCGAAGGGCTTATTTTCAGAACTTTAAAATTGTTTTGCTATGTTTTTTAACGTGATATATAATTTTACATAGATACATTCGCAAAATAATACAAAATAATAAGAAATTTTTACATAGATAGGCTAAAACGAATATTTTTTTTCTTTTACTTGATATTTTTACACATGAAATTATTTTACAACAAGCGTTAAGTTTAAAATATCTATAATTTTTCTTAAGAATATTACTTTACAGTATAATATAATTTAGATAGAGCTTTGAAACCATTGTAACATTTAGTATAGAAAAAATTATTATTTGATCTTACCTTGAAAAACATTCCATGAAAGCTAACAAGGGATATTTTTAGACATAAAATTATTTAAACAAAGCGGGAATTCCCCAGTAGAGTTATTTTTTCCTTTTAATATTAGAAATAAAAACTGAAATATGATTCAATCTAGATAATTATTTAAATTAAATACACATAACATACCAATCCATACTATTAAATCTGCAAGAGAAGATATTAAATTTACGCAAAAAAAAATTTTTTAATTGTCGACATATGCATACTACAATAGTCTACATTATTATCAAAAAGTTCATTGAATTATATTCTATAACAGAGCGAATATTTTTATGAATTTACTAGAATTAATTATCAAAAATAAATATAACGTCATCTATTGATTAAAAATGAAACTTAGAAAATTTAATACATGGTTTTGAGTATATTTTTCAAAACTTTAAATATTTTTAGTGGAAGGGCTTATTTTCAGGACTTTAAAATTGTTTTGCTATGTTTTTTAACGTGATATATAATTTTACATAGATACATTCGCAAAATAATACAAAATAATAAGAAATTTTTACATAGATAGGCTAAAACGAATATTTTTTTTTCTTTTACTTGATATTTTTACACATGAAATTATTTTACAACAAGCGTTAAGTTTAAAATATCTTTAATTTTTCTTAAGAATATTACTTTGCAGTATAATATAATTTAGATAGAGCTTTAAAACCATTGTAACATTTAGTATAGAAAAATTATTATTTAATCTTATCTTGAAAGGCATTCCATGAAAGCTAACAAGGGATATTTTTAGACATAAAATTATTTAAACAAAGCGGGAATTCCCCAGTAGAGTTATTTTTTCCTTTTAATATTAGAAATAAAAACTGAAATATGATTCAATCTAGATAATTATTTAAATTAAATACACATAACATACCAATCCATACTATTAAATCTGCAAGAGAAGGTATCAAATTTATCTTGCGATGTTAATAGAGAAGATTCTTACATTATCTGAAATAATACAGACTTTATCATGTTTAGAAGATATTTACAAGAGTTCATTTTAGAATTAAATGAATCATGGTTTGAATCCTACAACAGTAGGGGGTATATGCAAACATGAAGACTTTAAATTATACAATTACCATCTAGAACCTGAAACTTAAAAATATATGCACCAATTTAAGTATCTTTATATAGTTTATGTACAGTTTTGAATATATTTCAAACCTTAAACGTTTTTCCAACTTTGAAACTATATTATATGTTAAGACGCTTACTAAAATTAAAAAACATTTTATAGAGGTAAAGACTTGAAAGATAAAATTTACAAGTTTTAATCCTAAATATTATATTTTATCCAGAAATGTAGACTATTAATATATGATTTTAAACCTAACATGCTTTCAACGATTACCTAAATTGCGATATAATGTTAAATTCCATAGATTATTTCACAGATTTTAAGATATTTATTTAACCTAAGATGTTTATAAATCCTATCCAAATTGGAATAGTGTTTGCATATCATCATAAACAACTAAATATTATCATTTTCATGGGTTTTAAGGTATTTATTCAACATAAGATGTTTATAAATCCTAACTAAATTAGAATAGTTTCTGCATATCAACATAGACTGCGTAAACAACCAAATATTAACTTAATTTAAATAAGAGCATATAATTTCCTTTTTGATAACTTAAATATATATATATATATCATACATGTTGCTAAATTAAAATTCTTGTTATACTTTCATATAAGATAGTTTTTTTTACATACAAGAACAGAAATAATATAGACTTTATTATGTTTAGAAGATTTGCAGATATTTAAAGCAGTTCACTTAACTTTAGAAGTAAATGGATCAGAGTTTGAATTCTACTGCAATAGAGGTAGTTTAACTTCACAATTATAATCTAAACAGATAACAAATCTTTGAAAAAAATATTCTATAAAAAGCAATAAAATATATTATGGAAACTTCAAATTAATTTATGATAGGTTTCATTAAATATTCTGCAAACGCTATGAAACATTTCGTATAGAAAATAATTACCATTTGATCTTACCTTTAAAATCTATAGTTTATGCACTTAATTCATATAATTTTTTACAAAAACAAGCTTTAACTGCATAAGAAGATATTATATTTGTCCCGCACATACATATAAACTTAAAACATATTAAAACTTACTAGTTCCCTTATAAAGGTTTCAAGACTTTAATAATTTTTTTACTATGTTTTAAATCTAATCTATAATTTTACATAGATATAACCATTAATAAATTGTTTTACATAGAAAAAAGCATACATCGCACCTAAAATTTTAGTTTTCTTAACAAAATAACCTGCAAAACTTTCATCGAAACAAATGTTTATTATGTTAAAAAAATCAAACACCTATTGATATTACTTTGAAATATTATGCAAATAATAACTTTGAATAAGTTTTACCTCAGAAATTATTTTCCGACAATTGTTAAAAAAAATTTATACTATAAGTTTAAAACGCTTCCTAACACTTAAAATTTTATCATTCTATAAGGAGTATAGTTTCTGCATATCAACATAGACTGCGTAAACAACCAAATATTAACTTAATTTAAATAAGAGCATATAATTTCCTTTTTGATAACTTAAATATATATATATCATAAATGCTGCTAAATTTAAATTCATGATATACTTTCGTATAAGATAGTTTTCTACATGCAATTATCCCAAAATATTTTATCCATACAGCAACAGAAATAATACAGACTTTATCATGTTTAGAAGATATTTACATGAGTTCATTTTAGAAGTAAATTGACCAAGGTTTAAATCTTACAGCGGTAGGGGTATACGCAGACAATATTTTTATATGAGAACCTACTTACAATAGATCTTAAAATTAAAATAAGTTTTGTCAAGAATAAAACTCTGCTGTAGATTTTATAATCTAAGCATATACCACACTGTCATAGTTAACATTTTCAAAACTTAATGGTTTAAAATATATTATTATAAAACATATAAAATACTTACGGCATTAGTAGAAATATTCTGCATTGGAAAAAAAAAATCTGGAGCTTATAATTAGCCATACTTCTAAAACGAGACCCAATTGAAAAATATACAAGTCACGTTAGTTAATCTTGATTATCTGCGGTTAATTTTCCGTTACAGTCACAGTTATCTTCTCAAAATGAATCAATGATAAGATAAATAATTATTTTGCTATCATTTAACGAATCGTTCACGTTCCTTTTATTTTATTTGTCAAGAGTTGCCAAGAGTTGGCAACGATTGTAGAACGACTTTCAAAAATCTAACCCCTAGTGTTTACACAAGACGTAGATTATTATTATTATCTTATACACGAGAGTATACTGTGGGAAAAGATCAGATAATATGTTTAATCAAAGTTAAACAATTGATACACGTTTTGCTAACCAAAACTTTATTCGATAGGTTAATTTTCAAATCTGAAACAAGCTTTGCTAACTGCTAATACAGTTTATTAATGTTGTTAATAGAGTTTTTAATAACGAAGTTGTTCGATTAATGCTTGCAAAACTGCAACTACTAAGTTGATCGAATATATATTAAATTGTATTAAGTTAAAATTCTAGTTTTCACATGAAAAAACATTATGCAACATAAGTATTAAAATTAAGTCTTTGAAATATTCTATAAAAAGTAATGAAATATACTATGGAGACACTTACCCATTGTTGCTAAGCTTGGCATTAATTAATAAAATAATTTTAAAGATCTATTAATAATACTTTGAAATATTCTGTAAAAGGTAACTTAGAATAATTTTTAAACATGATTATTCTATAAAAAATACAATATTATCAGTAACAGCAGCAGATAGTATATTCAAGATTATTGAAAACAACGTAACAGAGAATAAAATTTTAGATTATAAAGCAACAAAGGCTAATTTTCAAATGTACACTGTCAACCTCTACTATCAGTATTTTACGATTCATTGAAGTGGAAGTTATAGTTAAGTTCTTATTCTCACTTAACATTTTAATAACTTAAAAGTTTAACGTTGTATTGTACAACCGACACTCATCAGAATAATATAAATTGCTAGTAATCTTATCTAATGACGAAATAAAATAAACTATGAGTCATAGAAACTTATCTTATCTGATATAGCGATTCATTCGACAGTCGCTTGCTAGATTTTCAATCGGAGAGGGCTGTTTTAGAGTGCTTGTGCTGTTTATCAGTTAGGTTATGAAACCTGCATTTAAAAAAATGAAGGAACAGCTTGTTCCCGAAAAAGATTGGTATGAGCAAAATTATGAAAATACAGATTTTTGCATGCATAATTTTGCTGAAGGAATCTTAAATGTTTTAAAAATTGAACAGAGAAAAAAAGAAGTTAATTGCTTCGGCCCATCAATGATAAAATATTTCAATCTTGGATGTAATGTTTTTGCAACTGTCCACATGCATATCAGTGGTGCAGCAGTCCACATCACTAAATTTAAAGAAAGTCACCTACATAAACTTCAAAGGGAAAAAGGAGTGTCAATGCATGGAGATACCTGGATAGAATTTAATAAGAAACTTCCTACCATCTCAACTGAATATAAAGACACTTCATGTATTGCAAACAACGAAATAATCGCTATTATAGATCAGGAAGTGTGTATTCTACAGGGGATGTATCGCATGAAAAATGTTAATTATGACTTAGATTCCGGAATTAAGTTGAATAGATATGAACTAAAACAACTTTGTGATTATGCTTCAGACATTACAGACTGTGTCGAACACACAATTTTATGTCGTACTTTGCCTCACATTCTACAAGAAAATATTGCCGATTCCATCTCCGATTGTTTTAAAGAACATTGTAATGTAGATGATGCGCTTGAAAATTTTTTCAGATGTGTTAAACAAGAACTGTTCAATGTATGTCATAAACTGTTTAAATGTGAAGGATGTATTATGAACCACCCCTCCCAATATCAACATTTGTGTCTAAAAAGCAGTGCTTTAGAAAAATATAAGAGTCTTGGTAAAATACCAATTTTTCATATAAGTATTCAAGATATTGTTAAAAATATATGTGATACATATTGTACATGTGCATACATTAATACTGAAATTTTTAAAAATCTTTGCGTCGATGATTTTAAATACTATTTCGAAAACGGAATAGTTAAAGTGTAAATACTTTTGGATTATTCTAATGATCTGAAATTTCACTCTAAGGAATATCTTCAAGAATTGTAAGAATTTTTTTAGATATGTTAAATAAAGGTTGCTTTAAGGATGAATTATTCCATTTTTTTAGTCTATGTGTGTTTTAATGATGTCTTAAAAATTATTAATATATCTTTAAATTATAATAAATATTTTTTGATATCATTAAATAATTTTTAAGACATCATTAAAACACACATAGACTAAAAAAATGGAATAATTCATCCTTAAAGCAACCTTTATTTAACATATCTAAAAAAATTCTTACAATTCTTGAAGATATTCCTTAGAGTGAAATTTCAGATCATTAGAATAATCCAAAAGTATTTACACTTTAACTATTCCGTTTTCGAAATAGTATTTAAAATCATCGACGCAAAGATTTTTAAAAATTTCAGTATTAATGTATGCACATGTACAATATGTATCACATATATTTTAACAATATCTTGAATACTTATATGAAAAATTGGTATTTTACCAAGACTCTTATATTTTTCTAAAGCACTGCTTTTTAGACACAAATGTTGATATTGGGAGGGGTGGTTCATAATACATCCTTCACATTTAAACAGTTTATGACATACATTGAACAGTTCTTGTTTAACACATCTGAAAAAATTTTCAAGCGCATCATCTACATTACAATGTTCTTTAAAACAATCGGAGATGGAATCGGCAATATTTTCTTGTAGAATGTGAGGCAAAGTACGACATAAAATTGTGTGTTCGACACAGTCTGTAATGTCTGAAGCATAATCACAAAGTTGTTTTAGTTCATATCTATTCAACTTAATTCCGGAATCTAAGTCATAATTAACATTTTTCATGCGATACATCCCCTGTAGAATACACACTTCCTGATCTATAATAGCGATTATTTCGTTGTTTGCAATACATGAAGTGTCTTTATATTCAGTTGAGATGGTAGGAAGTTTCTTATTAAATTCTATCCAGGTATCTCCATGCATTGACACTCCTTTTTCCCTTTGAAGTTTATGTAGGTGACTTTCTTTAAATTTAGTGATGTGGACTGCTGCACCACTGATATGCATGTGGACAGTTGCAAAAACATTACATCCAAGATTGAAATATTTTATCATTGATGGGCCGAAGCAATTAACTTCTTTTTTTCTCTGTTCAATTTTTAAAACATTTAAGATTCCTTCAGCAAAATTATGCATGCAAAAATCTGTATTTTCATAATTTTGCTCATACCAATCTTTTTCGGGAACAAGCTGTTCCTTCATTTTTTAAATGCAGGTTTCATAACCTAACTGATAAACAGCACAAGCACTCTAAAACAGCCCTCTCCGATTGAAAATCTAGCAAGCGACTGTCGAATGAATCGCTATATCAGATAAGATAAGTTTCTATGACTCATAGTTTATTTTATTTCGTCATTAGATAAGATTACTAGCAATTTATATTATTCTGATGAGTGTCGGTTGTACAATACAACGTTAAACTTTTAAGTTATTAAAATGTTAAGTGAGAATAAGAACTTAACTATAACTTCCACTTCAATGAATCGTAAAATACTGATAGTAGAGGTTGACAGTGTACATTTGAAAATTAGCCTTTGTTGCTTTATAATCTAAAATTTTATTCTCTGTTACGTTGTTTTCAATAATCTTGAATATACTATCTGCTGCTGTTACTGATAATATTGTATTTTTTATAGAATAATCATGTTTAAAAATTATTCTAAGTTACCTTTTACAGAATATTTCAAAGTATTATTAATAGATCTTTAAAATTATTTTATTAATTAATGCCAAGCTTAGCAACAATGGGTAAGTGTCTCCATAGTATATTTCATTACTTTTTATAGAATATTTCAAAGACTTAATTTTAATACTTATGTTGCATAATGTTTTTTCATGTGAAAACTAGAATTTTAACTTAATACAATTTAATATATATTCGATCAACTTAGTAGTTGCAGTTTTGCAAGCATTAATCGAACAACTTCGTTATTAAAAACTCTATTAACAACATTAATAAACTGTATTAGCAGTTAGCAAAGCTTGTTTCAGATTTGAAAATTAACCTATCGAATAAAGTTTTGGTTAGCAAAACGTGTATCAATTGTTTAACTTTGATTAAACATATTATCTGATCTTTTCCCACAGTATACTCTCGTGTATAAGATAATAATAATAATCTACGTCTTGTGTAAACACTAGGGGTTAGATTTTTGAAAGTCGTTCTACAATCGTTGCCAACTCTTGGCAACTCTTGACAAATAAAATAAAAGGAACGTGAACGATTCGTTAAATGATAGCAAAATAATTATTTATCTTATCATTGATTCATTTTGAGAAGATAACTGTGACTGTAACGGAAAATTAACCGCAGATAATCAAGATTAACTAACGTGACTTGTATATTTTTCAATTGGGTCTCGTTTTAGAAGTATGGCTAATTATAAGCTCCAGATTTTTTTTTTTTCCAATGCAGAATATTTCTACTAATGCCGTAAGTATTTTATATGTTTTATAATAATATATTTTAAACCATTAAGTTTTGAAAATGTTAACTATGACAGTGTGGTATATGCTTAGATTATAAAATCTACAGCAGAGTTTTATTCTTAACAAAACTTATTTTAATTTTAAGATCTATTGTAAGTAGGTTCTCATATAAAAATATTGTCTGCGTATACCCCTACCGCTGTAAGATTTAAACCTTGGTCAATTTACTTCTAAAATGAACTCATGTAAATATCTTCTAAACATGATAAAGTCTGTATTATTTCTGTTGCTGTATGGATAAAATATTTTGGGATAATTGCATGTAGAAAACTATCTTATACGAAAGTATATCATGAATTTAAATTTAGCAGCATTTATGATATATATATATTTAAGTTATCAAAAAGGAAATTATATGCTCTTATTTAAATTAAGTTAATATTTGGTTGTTTACGCAGTCTATGTTGATATGCAGAAACTATACTCCTTATAGAATGATAAAATTTTAAGTGTTAGGAAGCGTTTTAAACTTATAGTATAAATTTTTTTTAACAATTGTCGGAAAATAATTTCTGAGGTAAAACTTATTCAAAGTTATTATTTGCATAATATTTCAAAGTAATATCAATAGGTGTTTGATTTTTTTTAACATAATAAACATTTGTTTCGATGAAAGTTTTGCAGGTTATTTTGTTAAGAAAACTAAAATTTTAGGTGCGATGTATGCTTTTTTCTATGTAAAACAATTTATTAATGGTTATATCTATGTAAAATTATAGATTAGATTTAAAACATAGTAAAAAAATTATTAAAGTCTTGAAACCTTTATAAGGGAACTAGTAAGTTTTAATATGTTTTAAGTTTATATGTATGTGCGGGACAAATATAATATCTTCTTATGCAGTTAAAGCTTGTTTTTGTAAAAAATTATATGAATTAAGTGCATAAACTATAGATTTTAAAGGTAAGATCAAATGGTAATTATTTTCTATACGAAATGTTTCATAGCGTTTGCAGAATATTTAATGAAACCTATCATAAATTAATTTGAAGTTTCCATAATATATTTTATTGCTTTTTATAGAATATTTTTTTCAAAGATTTGTTATCTGTTTAGATTATAATTGTGAAGTTAAACTACCTCTATTGCAGTAGAATTCAAACTCTGATCCATTTACTTCTAAAGTTAAGTGAACTGCTTTAAATATCTGCAAATCTTCTAAACATAATAAAGTCTATATTATTTCTGTTCTTGTATGTAAAAAAAACTATCTTATATGAAAGTATAACAAGAATTTTAATTTAGCAACATGTATGATATATATATATATATTTAAGTTATCAAAAAGGAAATTATATGCTCTTATTTAAATTAAGTTAATATTTGGTTGTTTACGCAGTCTATGTTGATATGCAGAAACTATTCTAATTTAGTTAGGATTTATAAACATCTTATGTTGAATAAATACCTTAAAACCCATGAAAATGATAATATTTAGTTGTTTATGATGATATGCAAACACTATTCCAATTTGGATAGGATTTATAAACATCTTAGGTTAAATAAATATCTTAAAATCTGTGAAATAATCTATGGAATTTAACATTATATCGCAATTTAGGTAATCGTTGAAAGCATGTTAGGTTTAAAATCATATATTAATAGTCTACATTTCTGGATAAAATATAATATTTAGGATTAAAACTTGTAAATTTTATCTTTCAAGTCTTTACCTCTATAAAATGTTTTTTAATTTTAGTAAGCGTCTTAACATATAATATAGTTTCAAAGTTGGAAAAACGTTTAAGGTTTGAAATATATTCAAAACTGTACATAAACTATATAAAGATACTTAAATTGGTGCATATATTTTTAAGTTTCAGGTTCTAGATGGTAATTGTATAATTTAAAGTCTTCATGTTTGCATATACCCCCTACTGTTGTAGGATTCAAACCATGATTCATTTAATTCTAAAATGAACTCTTGTAAATATCTTCTAAACATGATAAAGTCTGTATTATTTCAGATAATGTAAGAATCTTCTCTATTAACATCGCAAGATAAATTTGATACCTTCTCTTGCAGATTTAATAGTATGGATTGGTATGTTATGTGTATTTAATTTAAATAATTATCTAGATTGAATCATATTTCAGTTTTTATTTCTAATATTAAAAGGAAAAAATAACTCTACTGGGGAATTCCCGCTTTGTTTAAATAATTTTATGTCTAAAAATATCCCTTGTTAGCTTTCATGGAATGCCTTTCAAGATAAGATTAAATAATAATTTTTCTATACTAAATGTTACAATGGTTTTAAAGCTCTATCTAAATTATATTATACTGCAAAGTAATATTCTTAAGAAAAATTAAAGATATTTTAAACTTAACGCTTGTTGTAAAATAATTTCATGTGTAAAAATATCAAGTAAAAGAAAAAAAAATATTCGTTTTAGCCTATCTATGTAAAAATTTCTTATTATTTTGTATTATTTTGCGAATGTATCTATGTAAAATTATATATCACGTTAAAAAACATAGCAAAACAATTTTAAAGTCCTGAAAATAAGCCCTTCGACTAAAAATATTTAAAGTTTTGAAAAATATACTCAAAACCATGTATTAAATTTTCTAAGTTTCATTTTTAATCAATAGATGACGTTATATTTATTTTTGATAATTAATTCTAGTAAATTCATAAAAATATTCGCTCTGTTATAGAATATAATTCAATGAACTTTTTGATAATAATGTAGACTATTGCAGTATGCATATGTCGACAATTAAAAAATTTTTTTTAGCGTAAATTTAATATCTTCTCTTGCAGATTTAATAGTATGGATTGGTATGTTATGTGTATTTAATTTAAATAATTATCTAGATTGAATCATATTTCAGTTTTTATTTCTAATATTAAAAGGAAAAAATAACTCTACTGGGGAATTCCCGCTTTGTTTAAATAATTTTATGTCTAAAAATATCCCTTGTTAGCTTTCATGGAATGTTTTTCAAGGTAAGATCAAATAATAATTTTTTCTATACTAAATGTTACAATGGTTTCAAAGCTCTATCTAAATTATATTATACTGCAAAGTAATATTCTTAAGAAAAATTATAGATATTTTAAACTTAACGCTTGTTGTAAAATAATTTCATGTGTAAAAATATCAAGTAAAAGAAAAAAAATATTCGTTTTAGCCTATCTATGTAAAAATTTCTTATTATTTTGTATTATTTTGCGAATGTATCTATGTAAAATTATATATCACGTTAAAAAACATAGCAAAACAATTTTAAAGTTCTGAAAATAAGCCCTTCGACTAAAAATATATAAAGTTTTGAAAAATATACTCAAAACCATGTATTAAATTTTATAAGTTTCATTTTTAATTAATAGATGACGTTATATTTATTTTTGATAATTAATTCTAGTAAATTCATAAAAATATTCTCTCTGTTATAGAATATAATTCAATGAACTTTTTGATAATAATGTAGACTATTGCAGTATGTATATGTCGACAATTAAAAAAATTTTTTAGCGTAAATTTAATATCTTCTCTTGTAGATTTAATAGTATGGATTGGTATGTTATGTGTATTTAATTTAAATAATTATCTAGATTGAATCATATTTCATGGATTCAAAGCTCTATCTAAATTATATTATACTGCAAAGTAATATTCTTAAGAAAAATTATAGATATTTTAAACTTAACGCTTGTTGTAAAATAATTTCATGTGTAAAAATATCAAGTAAAAGAAAAAAAATATTCGTTTTAGCCTATCTATGTAAAAATTTCTTATTATTTTTATACTAGTATGGAATGTTCTGTAATAAATACTTTTTCCAAACTATTAAATTGATAATATGTTTTAAGTTTCAGGTTCTAGATGGTAATTGTATAATTTAATGTCTTCAAGTTATGTTTAAATGGGTTTAAAGATATATCTAAGTTATATTATACTTGAAATTGATATTAGCATGAAAATTAAAGATATTTTAAATTTAACAGCTGTTTTCAATAATTTTATGCGTAAAAATATCCTTGTTAATATCTTCTCTTATAGATTTAATGTTAAAAGACTTGTAAATACTCCTTTTAATAGAATATTTTTTCAAATATTATTTATAAATTAGATATGTCTTTAAAGTGATAATAAGTAATTATAATTATTTTTTACTAATTACTACTATCGTTAAAAAAATAGTAAGTTAATAATATATTTTAATTTAGAATTTAAACTAAAATAAAACCTTTTACAAAATTAAATTTTAAATGTAGTTGTAATTTTTACTAATAGATGGCGCCTGCAGCGTAAAATTCTCGATATCAGAATTTTAAAAGTTAAATTTATTCACTAGATGTTTTGGTAACAGCGTAAAATCGTTTTACAATCTTAAATATTTAAAGTTCTAGTTTAGTTCAAGTTTTTCCCGCTAGGGGGCGCTTAGTATGTATTATATTAAAAAAAATAATTAATTAATTAACTAATTAAAATAATATAATACCACAGAATCCTCTATCATATTTCTCAAGTTCCCTTTAAAATATTCACTCTTTAAATACCTTATAATACCGTACAATAACAAGACTCGCTGGCTGAGTGGCTAGGGCGTTGGCTTGCCAACCGTGAGATCCCGGGTTCGGTCCTAGCTCAGGACAAACTTTTAAAAATATATATCTTCTGTAAAATTAAATGTAAAATTCAGTTGTGATTTTTATAAAATAGATGGCAGCACTGAAAATATAGATCATAACCTTATACGAAATTTAGTTCCCTATTTGACCTATAGGTGGCGCTCCGCGGAGCACATACTCTCTTCAAGATTCTGCTGTACTACAAGGTTCCAGGTTTTCCCGCAAGGGGGCGCTAAGATCATGGCCTTCTCCTGATTGACTAAAAAACGCTGCCAGGTGGCGCTGACGTCATCAATAGACCACGCCCACTTTAAGCCCCTCCCCTTAATCCGTCTAATCCGCACCAATCCGTGTGTTGGTGAACCGGCAATTTCTATCTACTCGCATCTTAGAAGACTTGAAAAACTGTAAATATTTTAGTTTGGCTTTCGATTCTAGCACCGATATTTCAGCGACATCGCAATGTTCCGTTTTCGTTAGATTCTGTACTGAACGAAATATTATTCACGAAGATTTTTTGAAATTTCTTCCTGTGAAAAATCAAACCAGAGGCACGGACTATCTCGATAATATTAATACATTCCTTGAGAACAATCATATTGATATAAAAAAATTAGTTTGTATATGCACGGATGGATGTCCTTCAATGACCAGATCTGAAAAGGGATTTGTTGCCCTATTGAAAAAGAAATACAATTTAACAAATCTCCTGTCTTTTCACTGTATCATACACCAAGAGAATTTACCAGCAAGTATCTCTATTTGCAAAATAGATGCCTTAATGAAGACCGTAATAAATATAGTGAATTATATCCGAGCACGAGAATTGAACGACAGAAAATTTAAAATTCTTTTAGAAGAATTAAACAGTAATTATAGCGATGTCCTTTTACATACCTCAGTGAAATGGCTAAGCCGAGGAAAAGTTCTGGTGAGATTTTTTTCTTTAAAACAAGAAATTATTTTGTTTTTAGAGCAAAACAACAAAATATACAGCGAACTTAATAATGATGGATGGTGGTGTCTTTTAGCTTTTCTATGCGACATCACAGAAAAACTTAGTGAGCTTATTCGTGGGTTACAGGGTGAAAATAAAATCATTTCGCAATTAGCGAATAAAGTATTTGCTTTTGAAGAAAAATTAAACATCTATCACGAAGAAATAAAGAACCAAGTATTGCTTAACTTTCCTACCGTAACAAAAGCTAAACAAGATGGAATGAATATTTCCCAAAAGAACTATGAGATATTTTAAAATTATTTAACTTTAAGACAAGGTTTCAGGACATTTAATTTAAGACAAGGTTTCAGGACATTACATTGTATCAAGAATTGTTTGTTACTTATAGAAAATCCCTGGCACCTAGAAACAGCAACTATAACACAATTAGCTGAATTCGGATATGATTATGTAAAGCTATTTGATGAATTTATCGAGTTTAAGAATGATATTAATCTGAAAGCTATTTTTAAAGAAAAGAGAGAAGAAAACGAGTACACAGATTTTTGGAAATTAGTCCCTGAAAAATATAAAACTGTACAAAATTGTGCCTTTCTGTTGCTCTCCTTATTCGCATCAACGTATCTTTGTGAATCATCCTATTCCAAAATGAAATATGCGAAAACGTATACAGGAATCGACTTACTGATTCTCACCTTGATGACATATTGAGGCTAGCATGTAGCAATTATAAACCCGATTTGTCTGATATAGTAAAAAAAATGTCTTCAGTATCAAAAGTCACACTAATTTTTAAATAAACAATTGGAAGAAAGTTTAATTTTGAGTTTTATTTATTTATTTATTTATTTTTTGGAATATGTATTTTGAAGTAAACAAATATGATGAAAAAAAATCATATTGGGAAATACACTGTTAATGTTTGAGCTAGTATTGACTGGTATGATGATAAATAATAAGTACTGTTATTCTGCTTTAATTTTAGAAAATATTTGTTGATTTATCAGGCGGTGTGCATCCTTATCTTTAATGAAACGGAGTTCAACCTATAATGTTTTTCCCTATAAGGATTTTTTTCGTCATATCACTATAACGTTGCGGTCCTTTCAATTTGGAAATTATGTAAATGGCAAAAAAAGGTTTGAGTATGGCTGATTTATGGGAGCTAGGGACCTTCAATCTCGTTTTTCTTAAATTTTCAATATTTTACTCTATATACACTATGAGTATAATTAATATTATTTTCTACTACTCTGAAAATACTTAGAATTCATAAATAAGTATTTTGTGGAGGAATAAGATCTGTTTATCAAAAAATTCTTCAAAAATGCCAGAATTCCTCAAAAAGCTCCATGCGTATTCAGTTTTTTCTGATATCTTCCAAATTTCTCAGAATTGTTCATTGGCGTGTTTGTCACAAAACTGTGCATGATTCTCTGAAATTACAAATATTTTTCAAATTTATAGACCATAAAAACGTAAAAACTTTAAAAAACATAAAAAAATAACAGGTAGAAAAGAAAAAAAATTATTTAAGACTTTAGATTCATATAAAAAAATTAAATGCACATTTATATTCATATACACATGGTAAACTTACAATACAAAATTAAAGGATTTTAATTAGTATAGAATGCGCATAGGGCAATTTGAAAAAAATTAGCATTTTTTTTTTTTTTTTTTTTTTTTAAACAGGCATTATTCTGCCAAAAATTCCTTATTTTGAGTTTTAAGGGTTTCCAATGTAGTAAAATAGAAAATTAATAATTCTCATTTGTATATAGAGTTCAAAATTGTAAATTTAAAAATTCGAATTTGAAGGTTCCCTTGTCCCCTTAAAAAGAGCAAATCATCGAGAAAAATTTCATTCCGAGAGTACAGGTGGACGATGAGTACACATGGACCGTGGAGAGGAAAAATGTTAAAGCAATTTTGAACCATGCGGTTCGAGTTATTTGAAACTAAAAACTCAATAGTATCTTTAAAGTGCAGAAAATAAATGTTTTCCTGGTGCTTTTAAATCAAACGTTCCTTTTCCGATAATTTTTAGTGCCGATCCCCTCATGCAAAATTAGAGATGAGAGGAATCCTTTGAAAATATTTTTGAGCAATACATCTTAAAGGATATGCATCAATGTGAGATGGGTGTACAAAGAATGAGCAGGTATAATTTAATGTATTCAGTTCCACATTTGATGCATTTCTAAAATCCCCGTTAAGATGAAAACTGTCCGATACCTTTAAGAAAACAGTATTTTTTTAATTTTGTAGTTCACGGGACCTGCACAGTAATGACCTTGAAAACCGGTTCCATGAGTCGTATTTTCATTATAATCACACTCGGGAAAAGTTAAATAGCTTTATCTCCAGACTTTAAGCGCATTGAAATTGATGATGAATCGTGATAATATTGTTACTTCCTCTTCAATCACCGTGTTCGCGTGTTTAAGACCAAAATAGACGGTCTTGAGATTTTCGCCGATCTACTTTCATATTGTACTCTTCTTAGATTCAAGGTTTAAACTGATTTTGAACGTAGATTCTGAACACATCCTACAGCTCGATTCGATCATTAATTTTATGTACAAGACTTTAGCCGAGGTGATGTAAAACATTAAAAGTTACTGAACTAATTTTAACAATGATCATAATGATTTGTCAAGGCCCTAATATCTTTGGTCCTGATTCATTTTTTCCCTTTCTCTGACAATTTTGCTTATTAACCTTTACCTTACGGGGTGGGATAGCATGTATCCCAAGAATAGGGGCCCAAGGATGAATATATATATATGGGGGGGGGAAGCGAGTTACTTTCAGACGCTGGGGGGTCCTTCCACCACTTCCTGTTTTAAAGACGAAATATGCTAGTTGGAAGTACGCTCTCGCGGAGGAGAGATCGTTTTGCTCGGGTAGGAGCCAAAAAACCTCATTTTATTATATGTTTAAGTGTTTTGTGTCGTGGTAAAATAAATCCTGTGAGTGTGTACGAAGGCGTCGTTCCTCAGTTCAAACACACCCCACACACACACACACACACACACACACACACATATATATATATATATATATATATATATATATATATATATATATATATATATATACAGTGGAATCTCGATCTATCGTTTTCCAAGGGACCGATTGAAATGAACGATAAATGCGGACATTGCTATTGATATATACACACTGCTGGCCACCCAAATTGCAACATCAAGAAAGACAAGAGATATCACAACAAAATTTATTTTGTAGATAACATGTTGACCAAGTATCAAATGATTAAATTTATAGACTTCTGTGAAGTGTGGTTCCTGCCAAAATCAGTAGCCAGAGTAGCCGCCATTGTTGGAGATCACCGCTGCCACACGCCTCGGCATTGATTCAAAGAGACTTTGGATGAGTTCTTGGGGTACAGCAGACCAAGCAGCTTCCACACGTTGCCAAATTTGATCTGCTGTGGCAGCTGGGGATGGAATCTGGGTCAATCGTAGAGCAAACCATGGACCACATGTTTTCTATCGGCGAAAGATCCGGAGGAGCGAGGCGGCCAAGGAAGCAATTCAATCTGGCGATTGACGAAGAACCGTTGGACAATGCGTGCCACGTGTGGTCGCGCATTATCCTGTTGAAATATGGCTGTAGGCAAGCCCTGAAGGTAAGGAAGGACAACTGGCTCCAACACCTCGGAGATGTAGCGCTGGCTGTTTAAAGTACCGGCAATGCGTACTAGAGGTGTGCGAGAGTGATATCCAATACAACCCCATACCATAATACCCGGTGCAGGACCAGTGTGGCGGTGCATAACGCAGCTGTTCAGCATCCTCTCTTCACGGTGTCTCCAGACTCGAATGCGACCATCGTGGTGTTGCAGACAGAAGCGTGACTCGTCAGTAAAGACAATTTCATTCCATTCTGCCGTCCACATCCTTCTGTCATCGCACCATTGGCGGCGGAGACGTTTGTGGTTCTGCGTCAAGGGTAGACAAAGCAATGGACGTCTTGCGGACAGACCACTCTGCTGTAAACGGCGTCGAATGGTACAGGCAGACACTGGATGATGCGTTACAGACTGCATGTGCTGTGCTATGGTTCGTGATGTGATTGAGCGATCCGTCACTGCCATGCGCACAATTTGCCTGTCATCACGTGAAGTGGTGCGCTGAGGTGGATGCGATCGAACACGCCGGTCCGTCGTACCCTCCTGCATCCAACGATGACATATCCGCATTACAGTTGTTTGGTTTCGTCCAACACGACTACCGATTTCCTTGAAAGATAATCCACAATCTCGGTAGGCCACTATCCTTCGTCTGTTGAACTCGGATACTTGATCAAAAGATGATCGCTGTTTTCGACGAGGCATAATTGATCGTTTTTTTGAAAAACCACAAGAAAAACACAATTGCCGAACTTGAAATCGTCGAAATCTCCAAGCCTTAAATAAAGATTTGAAGTGGCGCCACAGGCGCGCGTGATGTGCGTCTGCGCTGAAATTCTAATCATTTGCATATCTCACCTCCGCTAATGCATGTTGTAAATTTCATGTTATTTGCATGTTTCCTTCAGGGTGTTGCATTTACAGTGGCCAGCAGTGTATATATATATAACGATATATATATATATATATATAACAGTTCAGTAACTGACTGACATACAACGCACAGACAAAACCGCTGGACCTTAAGGTGCTGAAATTTTGCATGGCGATTCTTTTTATAGTGTAGGGGTGCACTAAGAAAGATTTTTGAAAAGTTCTTAGATTTTTTAAGATTAAATTTTTAAGCTGTTTTAGTAACTTTTTTTAAGTTTGCATTTAAAATAATAATTTGAGAGTTGTAAAATTTATATCACGAGAAAGATCATAAAATTTCCTTTAAAATGAAATATTTTTCGAATCTTTACCTCCATTTTTTGATTTTTGGTGAATTTTTAAAGATTAATTTTTAGAATTTAATTTATGAAATTCTGGTCACGTGATTTCTTTTTCTGGTACTTAAAATTAATTTATCGTCACGTGCATAATAACGAAATAGACAAAAAAAAATTTTTTTTTCTTGCTAATGCGGCAGACGATTGGACATTATCCAAAAGAATATTAAAATACAATAAAAGATATGTTCTTCGAACTGTACTATATTAACTGTACTATATTCTTTAGTATGTTCTATTAAATTTAATTTGAATATTCTCTTCTACATTATTTTGTCTATAAAAAATATCCGTTACGATCTTTTTATAAATATATATTTTTTTGTTTCTTTTACATCATTTACATACATAGACCGTTGTATTTAATTTGAACGTACTCCGTAGCGAAGTACGGGTTTTCAGCTAGTATATATATACAGGGTGTCCGTAATTAAAGTCCCACTTTCAAAAGGCTGCAAAAAAAGAACCACTGGTCAGAATGACATCAAATTTTAACTGAATATACTGGATGAAGGGGGAAACGATTTGGCATAATAAAAAAGTTCCAAAATGTATCAATAGATGGCACTTTAACATTTTGGAACTTTTTTTTAATTATGCCATATCGTTTCCCCCTTCTTCCAGTATATTCAGTTCAAATTTGAAGTCATTTTGACCAGTGGTTCTTTTTTTGCAGCCTTTTGAAAGTGGGACTTTAATTATAGACACCCTGTATATATATATATATATATAACAACCTTAATGGCCGTTCTTACAAAGGGTGTACGAAATTTCCCGTTCTAAAGAGGGAATCGAAAAATGGGCCCTTAAGCTAAAGGTTGAATAAAAGTAAATTTCATAGTATTTACTAGAGATTTGATTGACAGCGTATCACCAGTCTTTTTTAATAAACACTTTCGACGCGTTTTCTCCTAATAACACGATTAATAAGTTCCTTATTAACGGAAAAGTAATAGAAATTAACAGAGTAAACTTACAAGAATGCTGCTATTGTATAACTGACAGTCTGTTCTTCCCTGTTCACAGGATATAATGATGTAGGGCCTGCGAGAAAACGGAAAATCCCTGAGCACCACTAGCTGCTTTCAGGAGCGAATTTTTTGACATCATTTTTATTCAATTTTTTTATTTGTCAGGCATTTAGGAAGTAACTTTGTATATTATGTGTGAACTAAAAGAACTAGGGAAAAAATTTGAAAAAGTACTTAAACGTTATGGTTTTAAAAATTACGAATAAATTATAAAAATTTTGAAAACTAATTCATCTTCCTTACTGACAAATAACTAAAAATTAAATTAAAATCAATGTTTTGCGTAAAAAATGCCAAACTCTGCGAATACAAGAAATTTGCTCTGGAAAGTAGAAAGTGGTATTACACGGTTCAATCCGCGTGTGAAAAATAAATCCTTTGTTCCCTGTTCTAGGGTGTTCAGTTTTACTAGAATTTATACTAGACTGTCCACAATCTGAACCAGAGATTTAAAAATTGTAGGGTTACGCATAATTCCTGGTAAATAGAAGCTATTTATTCGCGCCATTCTCAGAATAGTTCTAACGTTTGGTTAAAAAGAGGAAAAAGGAATCGCTTGTATTGTGGGGAAAACAAAATCCTAAGAGAATTGCTGGTTTCCTCCAGGAAAAAAAATAAAATAAAATAAAAATAAATAAATAAAAAATAATAAATAAATAAATAAATAACAATAATAAATAAATAAATAAAAATCTCTCTAGGGATTTTTTTTATTTTATTTTATTTCATTTTATTTTATTTTTATCAGGGAAAACAATTAATGGAGGAAATTGCTAAACTCACATATTTCTGAAATTTACTGAGAACTATATTTTCTCAAGTTTGTTAAAATCAATAGAGCAAACTGGATTGCATATTTTATACTTCCGTTATACTTGCATATCTTATACTCGTATACTCGCGTAAAAACAGTTTTAAAAATATCTTGCTATAAATCAAAATGCTGTTGCAACCGAGAAAGGCCCAGATTTTGCTAGAGAGGTATGATGAACCAGGATTTTGATACAACCAATCAGAAATAGTGGCGTGATCATCCCCAGTAATGCAAGTAAGCCCAGTATAAGGGCCTGTCCACGTAGAACCCGTCAGCGTTCAAGATTCCGTTCACGCTGATTGATTAAATGGGTCAATGATTGGTATATGATTGGTTAAAAATTTTTACGCTCATGCTGATGGACTCTGTGGGAATAGGCCCTTAGTCTTAAACACTCATATACTGATATTGTTTCAACAAATTCTCTAAAATGATAAGATTATGTTATTTTTGGTATTGAAAACAGCTGTTTGCATGTCTATGCTGGCAGGAAAGAGAGTAGAAAAAAATCTGGTCAGCTGAGACTGTAGAAAAATGAAAGGGAGAGTTTGAAGTTGAATCTCCCCCTCCCCTAACAAAAATAAATAAGTGAATATATATATATATATATATATATATATATATATATATATATATATATATATATATATAAGAATAAGATGAAAGAGAAAACCAGTAATAGCTCTAAAGCTACTTGCAGCCGGAACAAACAACATGAAAAGAAAAGTATGAATAAGGTTTTTGACAGCATTTCTTTATCAGCGGTGTCAATACTGTCTAAAAACCAATGGATTGTTTCCGATGAGTATGATCTATAAAATAAACACACTCAGACACCGTACAATCCATTATTAACAGAAGAATTGATTAATAATTGAATTAAGTTTGAATAAAAGTACTTAACCAAAGAACACCAAGCCTGGCGCTAGTCAGAGTGGAAGTTAAGAACTTGTAACCGCAAGATGACTGACGTCACAAAACTTGCAACCATTGAGGTAGTGGATTCTCAGTTACAGACTTACTTATGTTACCGAGTTTTAGGACTATTATTCCCTTAATTATTTAGTTTTTTATTATTATTACTACTAAGAGTTAATTTTATTATTATTTTTATTTTTACTTATGATTTTTATTTTTATTTTTAGTAGTTATTTTTGCTATTTTAACCTATTGTTATTTTTAACATATTAATGCAACAGAACAAACTATTCATTAAAACAAAAACAACCAATTATATATATATATATATATATATATATATATATATATATAACATAAAAAACCCCATACCATTTTAAAATCTAACATTATTCTAAATTCCCTTGGGCGTACGAGCTAAATTTCGCTTTTGATTCTAAACTCTAATAACCTCGAGAGAAAATATTAAATGGCTTCCTTTTTCAAATAGGCGCGGCGTCCCCAATATTTTAGATAAGCTCTGCGCAGATTATATAAAACCACATGTGACCTTTCGACAACAGCAAATCCCTAATCGCGATGATGATCACATGACAATGTTTATATAACCCACATGAACGGTACATGTAACGCTTTTTCGGATTTTGTAATTGTCTTGAGAAGACGTATTCGCCGTCTAATAAAGATGTAGTTATATTAACGTTGTGGTGTTTTATGTGTCCGAGGGTGAGATGAAAAGCGGGAAAGAAAATTAAACATATGTGATGCACGGCCGGGTGCAAGTCATCCATCTTTAACCCCAAAAGAAATACCACTCAGGCCTTCCTTCGTCGGCCCGCGCCCGTGCTATTACAAAGTTTTTCAGTTGATGATAAATTTATTTTTAAGTTTAATTTTTTTTCAAAGCAACAATACAGGAAGAAATTTACATAATTTACAATTTCTATAATTGATCATTAGTTACTATAATTTTTTTTGTTTTATTGTGTTCATAAATTAGTAAATCATTAGTGTATTTTTATGTATTCAAATTTGAAATGTGCCATGTCTTGCCATGTGATCATCATACTAAATTAACTTAAAACATATGTTCCTTTTCAAACTTTTCCAAATTTGTGGTCGACGCCCATTTTCCTCACATGGTCGGGTGAGTCTGTCCTCCAATGCAGGCATTGTTGGTCAGCCTCTTCTCGGACGGGGGGGATATTCTATAACATAAAAAACCCCATACCATTTTAAAATCTAACATTATTCTAAATTCCCTTGGGCGTACGAGCTAAATTTCGCTTTTGATTCTAAACTCTAATAACCTCGAGAGAAAATATTAAATGGCTTCCTTTTTCAATAGGCGCGGCGTCCCCAATATTTTAGATAAGCTCTGCGCAGATTATATAAAACCACATGTGACCTTTCGACAACAGCAAATCCCTAATCGCGATGATGATCACATGACAATGTTTATATAACCCACATGAACGGTACATGTAACGCTTTTTCGGATTTTGTAATTGTCTTGAGAAGATGTATTCGCCGTCTAATAAAGATGTAGTTATATTAACGTTGTGGTGTTTTATGTGTCCGAGGGTGAGATGAAAAGCGGGAAAGAAAATTAAACATATGTGATGCACGGCCGGGTGCAAGTCATCCATCTTTAACCCCAAAAGAAATACCACTCAGGCCTTCCTTCGTCGGCCTGCGCCCGTGCTATTACATATATATATATATATATATCGTCAATGAAGCATTGAAAGTATTATTTTCTCAATAGTTTGATGGGAATATATGAAGTTCACCTTCCCCAGACATAGAACCTTGCTGTGATACTCCACCTAGACCAGGGGTGGGGGAACCTTTTTTGTCAGAGGGCCACATCATTAAAAAAATATTTCTCATAGGGCCGCGGCAAAAAATTATATAATAAATTAATATATTTATTTTTCTAAATTTCAAAAAAACAAATATCATAATGATTTTTAATTTTTAATAATATCTTTTGAGGTTTATTACATACACATTATCATTCCTACATAAAATAAAACTATTAATGTGAAATATACCAATAGACGGATTTTTAAATTGCAGTAAATTAAAATGCCAAAAGTTAAATAGGGCCACACAAAAATTCCGAAGGACCGCACTTTCCCCACCCCTGGCCTAGACATATTGCTGGTAAAAGTGTAATATTATCTACTAAACATAATTCCCTGGATTCGGCTCTATACTTGAAAATACTTAAATATTTAGATACTTAAATGATAGGTGGTATAGGCCTTTTATAAACTCATATTTACAACCATCATATAACTCCATTTTTACCATGTTTTTATTAACTCGCTTTCTTGTTTGTGTGTGTGTGTTTGTGCAGTACAAATCTTGCAATCGATTTTTAACTAACTTCCGACTAGCTAGACATTTGGAAACTTTTAGAATAGCTCAGACCACGATGACAATGCATTATTTAATACTTTTAGCCATCTTTAAGCAGAATTTAATCCTTTTTCAGTTAATTTTGTTTGTAGACTGGTGCAAGCCATCTATCGGCCGGGACCGGGAACGAAAAGTTAAACGCAAGTTAACTTCCAATTAACTTCATTTTCTTTCAAGTTGGTGGGATAATTCATCAAAAAATTTCAAAAAAGTATTTATTAATACATAGAATTGTCACAGTTTATATGATTCAACAGAAAATTTAACATGGTATATAAAAAGTTCTTTTTATCTTGTAATATTCTATTCATATTAAATTCGGGTTACTGAACTCGTTTTTTTCTTCCCAGCTAATAATGTCTGAGAAAGTTCGTTTACGCTACACTTAAACAGAAATTTTTAGCAGCTTAATCTACATATTAGAACGGATTAAATGTTACATAACCTAATTTGGCGACAATGTGAAATATTGTCAGCAGTCTTCCATTTACTACTTGGAGTGCCTGTTTATGCAGCAATTATTTTTTTTCCTTCTATTTTTGCGACAGCCTCTCTTAAATAGACAAGCTGCCAGTTGAACTTGTCTCTACAATGCAACTTTTGAGCTTCGCGCAAGAGAGGGGTGAAGAAAGTCAGCGATGTCGCCACCTGGTAACAGAGAATCGATTTCATCCCGAGCTGCTGAAGGGCTTCAATCGCGTTTAAATCCGCATGGAAAAGGGACCCGCGACATGATGTTGACGATAGTGTTCGACAAATCCGCACATTCCCCCCTCACGCACGGTAACACAGATTGTTGTGTGGTCCTAGTCTAATATTTGGGCCCAAATGCGGTACAAATGATGTCATAGCCACATCTGGCTTCAGAGAGAGATGGGTCCCCAATCAGAAGAGATGAGGTCTCGTTAATGAGCACTAAGGTGCTATCATGACCCTTTGACAGATTTGTGATGTTGCCTTTTTCGGGTTCGCCAAAATTTCTATAAAACCAGTAATATACCGTACCTTGGCGACATTATCAGAGGAGAGAGAAGAGGAAGAGCAAATAATTAATTTAAGGGGAGTGGTCACTTTTACCGTACCTTAAATGTATCATTTTAAACCTATGCTCGATTGCTATGTACTACTTATGATTTTTGCTTGATTTACATGACAATTTTTGAGTAACTGGCTATAATACTGTTTATAATATATACAATATTCAAGGTATTAAAAAATTAAATTTTTTTTCATAAAAAGTGGCTTTTTAAAAAAAATCGAGCATTTTGCAGTCAACTACTGTGCGCATTCTGTCAAAATAAATTATTACGGTACAGTACTAATTGTTTACTATATGTGATTACAATACTTAAGGCAACAAAATCCAGCAACATCTTTAAACCTTAACATATTTTAAATTTTTTAAAGAATTTTTTTATAAGCTTTTACTCAGTCATTTTGGAAATTTCTAATTAAAAATAGTACATAATAAAATGTTTTAATGTATTTTAGAATAATGTTGGTAGATATTGTTGCCTGAAATATTGTAATCACATATAGTAAACAATTATTACTGTACCTTAATAATTTATTTTGACAGAATGCCCACAACAGTTGACAGCCAAAATGCTCGATTTTTTTAAAAAAATTCACCTTTTATGCATGAAAAAATAATTTTATGTTTTAATACCTTGAATATTGTATACAATATAATACACAGTATGTTAGACAGGTTACTCAAAAAATATCATGTAAATCAAGAAAAAATCATGAATAGTACATACAATTGAACATGGGTCTAAAAAAGATACTTTTAAAGGTACTTAAAAGTGACCACTCCCCTTAATGAAACAACATCTTGTTATTACCATGTTTTTATTAACTCGCTTTCTTGTTTGTTTGTTTGTGGGTGTGTTTGTCCAGTACAAATCTTGCAATCGATTTTTAACTACACTTCCGCCTAGCTAGACCAACTCGCGGCCTCCGTGATCTTCTCTTGCTGGCCTTGATAAAAGCTAGCACTTGTGTTAATTAATATTTAATTATATAGATTACAACAATTTCCACTTCCTAGAATTAAATAAAGAACGGCTATGAATGCGTGTACAGTTTAGGCATGTACATGAATGTATGTACAGCCAAATAAAATGACATTTTGAAATTGTTGTCTAAAGCTCGCTACAATTGCATATTTTTTCCAAATGAGCTTCGTTTACCTTGATTGTATGATACTTTAACTACACTTTATATGTAATTTTAATGCTCAGAGTTTCTTAGCAATACCACCAGACATGTATATGATCTCTACACAAAACTATTTTCTTACTATTATTGTTGTGACTGACTCCATGTACAATTAAAACGTATTATTTTTTCTGCAAAAAAAAATAAACTAATTAATGATTAATGTTATAACAAGTTTTTACCCTTAAGTGAATACAAAATATTTTCTATTGTAACGTTTTATGTCAAATAATAAATAAATAAGGACTTCATTTTTTTGTTTTGTTATTTTTCTATATAATGCACCAATTTTTAAAACTATATCTAACTATAATGATTTCATAAAAGTCGCATTTATAGGTTCATCAACTTATGCGGCCTACTTTATTACTACCTAATTTACATGTGGCCTTTAATGGTAAAAAGGTTCCCCACCTCTGAGCTAGACATTTGAAACTTTTAGAATAGCTCAGAACACGATGACAATGCATTATTTTAATACTTTTTAGCCATCTTTAAGCAGAATTGAATCCATTTTCAGTTAATTTTGTTTTGTAGAATGGTGCAGCCATCTATCGGCCGGGACGGAAACGAAAAGTTAAACGCAAGTTAACTTCCAATTCTCGAGCTAAACGATTGATTACGCATTTGATCATTTTCTTTCAAGTTAATGGATAATTCATCAAAAATTTTAAAAAGTATTTTTATTAATACATAGAATTGTCAAGTTTATATGATTCAACAGAAAATTTAAAAACATGGTATATAAAAAGTTCTTTTATCTTGTAATTATTACATTTTAAGATATCGTGCCCAAGGAATTTATTTTATTTTTTAGTTGCAGTTTCGGTTAAGGGGGTCAAGGAGACAAAATTCTTCGAATTTTCGAAAAAACTTTTACTGCACTAAAAATTCTGTGTTTTTTTCCTCTTGAAATGACGTTTAAATCATGTTTCTATCTAATTAGAACAGGAGAAATTAAATTCTTTTTGCAACATTCTAATAGCAGCCAATCTTTGTTTAAACCTGTAAATGCGTTTTTCCGCATAATGGGTTTTTCGCCATTTCTCGTCTTTAAATTGTTATAAGTCAAGAAACCATTAAAGATGAATGGTTCAAACTTGGAAAATATATTTCTCAGTTATTTTACTTTCATTTTAATTTAGCGAATTTGAAACAATATCTACTTTTGAAAATATGATTTTTTAAAACAAGTTACATAATTTTTTTTAAAATTTTTCTTCTAAATATTTTTAATTTTTTTAAAATTAATATTTTAAAAAAACTGAATCAAAATTAAAACTTATATGTCTCTGTTTAATTAAATGAAAATATTTTGAAATTCGACAAATAATATTTCGAGTTATAACGATTTTAAATTTCCCTACTTTCTAAAAAATTTTTAATTTAAAATTTTTTTTAACTCTATGAGAAATTTTATAATGTGATTTTGCTTACAAATTATATGGTTAACCATCACAAAAAAATTAAAAATTTTAACTCAATAAATAATTTTTAGTCCCGGATCCCCTTAAAGTTGTTTTATGTTTGTGATTATTTTCTTCCCTGGTGAGGCACCATGTAATTGTGAACTCAATATGAAACTAAATTGCGTAAAATGGGAAATGTGCAATTAAAATTATTAGAGGAATATGGGTAAACAGAACGCAAAAAAGTATCACATAAAAAAGTAAACAGAATAATGTCATCTGCTACAAAATTTATCGAACTTAGAATGATCGTTGTGTTTCTAGTATCGAATGCCATTGTCGGCCATTGTGCCTTCTTCTATTGATAAACGCCATTTTGAACCCAGTAAAAAAAAAACCTTAAAAGTGTTGGAACGTAATAAACAATATCCACCAACGGTTTTATACAACATTTCATATATTTCCTCTTTTCTTCGAATTAAAGCAAAATTTGAAGAACTAGCCGCTGCGCGACCAGCATGGTCACTTTTAGATTTATATTTTCTTTTGCAAAACAACTCAATTGAAAGTAACATATGTAAGGAATGTTACCATTACCTGTCATCATAAATATACGTTGTTAAGGGGCAGTGAAAACTCAGACAAAAAATTTATAATCATTGATAATTTCACTATAAGGCTGATTCTAAAACATCATGATTAAAAAATGTGAATTTCCATTACTTCAGAACAGAGTTAAAGATAAGTCTGAGAAACCCAACACCAATGATTTTAAAAATTATATCTCTCACTGTATGTACTATTTTTCAAAACTAAGATATCTACACTTTATCTTTACATCAAATAAGAAATTGTTGGGGAAAATTTTCACTTATTAAATGGAGTGAAAATTCAGCAAATACTAAAATATAGTATAGATTACATTTCTCTCTGTTTGTGTTATTGTTCGCAATTCAGATATCTCCACTTAATAATATTAAATGAATAAATTAAAATTATTTCGTGTATAAATTAAAATTATTCATGAGTAAAATGCAGCAATTAAATTGTACCAAATTACGTGCTATCGTCGAGCCACACGCGGACAGCCGCAAATGTTTACATCCGGTAGTTCCAGCAGTTGCCATATAGATTGTAGAAATATCGTCGATTTTTGTGCCGCATACCTACGCGTTTTATATATATAGATATCCACAGTATTCTTATTTATAACCTTTTAAAATATTCTCTATAACTCTTTAAATTTATATAATTCAATTAAAATTAACTTGAAAGTTTTAAAATTCTCTCTACGGTTCTTTATAAATGTTATGTGAGGTGCTCAAAGCAGACTGTTAACAAATTATACTACACCAAAGTAGTCACGTATTTAAAAATCAAATCTGTAGACTTTTCTCTATTCTAATTTTAAAGTTTTACATTTTTAACGAGTCTCACATATTAATAAACAAGCCTCAGAATTTTAAAAAAAAAATTCCATAATGTACAATGTTTGCATAATCTACAAAATATTGTATCATAAATATTTAGAACTGTGTAAAATACAACACAAAGTTATATATTCAGTTACGAATTATATTAAGCTATGCTTCAATTAAATCACTGAAGCCTTGCTAGTCATGTTGATTCGTCATTACATAGCTTGTAAACTTCGTGTAGTAGAAGATTTTTCTTTAAAATCTTCAATTACCAGCCAAACTGCCGGGTAATCAGAGAGTTAATTAGCTGTGCTTTAACTATCTGTAGCCTTTCTAGTCATCTTAACTGGTCATTAGAAGGCTTGTGAATTTCGGGTTGCAGAATTTTTTTTTTTAAATATTCATTAACTAGCCAACTGCCTGATAACTTGTGTAAAGCAACTTTGCTTCTTGGAGATAATGAAAAAATTTAAACAAAATCAGTAATGTAGAAGGTTGGGATATACTCAGAATACTGAGCAACAAATCGATATTTTGGCCTAAAAGTATTCTAATGACGTGCTAATTAAAGTAGCTAGTGTAAAATGCAATGATACTTTTTCTTTTGGACAAAATCATTAATTATAACAAATTCTTTCAATTTTATTGAATATAGAATCATTGTGCTCACCCAGATACTAATAATTTGGAGTAATTTCAAAAATAAATGAAAAAAAATGGATCATTATTTGGATGAATTTATACTTGGCGAAACTTTTCAAAGACTTTTTATTCTTCGGGTCCTTTCTTGTAAGTTGCTATACCCAGAAACACTTGCTGACGGAAATCGGAAATGGGATTTTTGAATAGAATTTTGAACAAAAGGATGGGGTTGGCGCTCTCCCCATTGACAGATTGGCGGGACTAATTGGCGCTGAACAGGTGCTACTTACTTCTCGGATGGAAACTGCCGTCAAAACAGGCCACTTACTCACAAAGAGGAGGTGAGAACTGAGGGATTTCACACTCGTCATAAACAATAATAATAATGCTTCCATTATCTTCCAGGATTTGTATAAGAGATTGTGCATGGTGGATCTCAAGGATCCCCTTGACAGGGATTCCTTTAACTCGATGATATTTTTTTCTTGCGGTTATATAAACACTAGGTATGGTCAACTGCACGAAAGAATACCATAAGTTATTATAGAGAGCTGACAATTTTCCTCGATTGAAACATTTCGAAAGTAAAGATGTAGATAGCAACTTTTGTACTGCTTCAACCAAGTTGAGTTTAAAGATCATATTTCTGGCTAAACACAGACAAAATGTGAAAATAAAATTAATTTAATACAGTCATATATCTATGGTGCCTAGTATAAAGGGCTTAGGTCAAAAACAGTGATTTAAATATACCAAGTTATTGGCTTTTATACCAATCGAAGAACAACAATTTCGACTTGAGTCTTTTGTACAAAGAAATGTACTTTTGTATATAAAATTGATAAACTTAAGCCTTTTATACAAGTCAAAAGATTTTTGCTATCAATACTAACAAACATCTAAAAATCACTTCTTTTCTTTTATAGTATGATCATCATAAGGAAATAATATCATTATAAGTATAGCTTAAATCTCACTTATTTTCCTCGCTTAAAGCATATGGAAAGTGAATACCGTGATAGCAAATTTTGCATCACATCCACAAAATTAATATTAAAAATCATATTTCTAGCCCCCGCCCCCTCCAAAAAAAATTGAATTAAATGAATTTAATGAAGTCACATTGAAGGAAAGAATACCATTACTTATACAGCGCTGATTGTCTTCTTCAGTGAATACGTTGATAGCAACTTTTGTATTATTTGTGCAAAGTTGAGACTTAAGAATATATTTTTGCATGTATTCTTGTATTACTTAGAGGTGATTATTTTCCTCACTTTAAAGGTATCAAAAGTGAATACATGGCTACCAGATAAAGAATTTCATGCACCAAATTGCGATCAAAGAGTATGTTTCTGGTTATTAAAATAAAAGAAGAAGGAAGAATTCAATGCAGTCCTATATAGGAAGTACATCAGCCCGAAATAAAAGAATGCCATTACTTGTATAATGTTGATTATTTTCTCCAGTTAAAACACACCAAAAGTGATGGTACCTTTGGTATTGCTTTCGCCAAGTTGACATTAAAGAGAATTCATTTGGCAATGAAAAAGAGGTTGGGGTGGGATAAAATAAATTTTATACAGTCTTAAAGCATAATATTAAGTATAATCAACCCATGGGGAGAATACCATTTACTTGTATTATTTAAAGCTAATTATTTTTCTCGCTTAAAACTTATCAAACGCGAATACGTAGGAGGCATATTTTGAATTTCATCCACCAAGCAGCAAAGGTTTATTTCTGGTAAAGAAAAAACAATAAAATAATTAGATATATGAATGTATATAACGAGCATGATCAACCCAACCCCTTCTATTACACAGAATCTATTTCATTTTCCTCAATTACAACATATCAAAATATGTGTGTATATATATATATATATATATATATATATATATATATATATATATATATATATATATAAATGTAACAAGAAACGCGTCTTCCTAAATTACTTTATTTTAAGCATATTCTATTGTTAATAAAGTACAACCCCTTTTCCAAAATTGCGACCTAAAAGTAAAATAAGATAAATTATATTATCCCTGCAGATCATTAAGCAGGCATGTGAAGTATCGGAACTCAAAAACATCCCCAGATATGAGTGTTCGAAGTTTATGAGATTCCGAATGTCAGTATAGTGTCAAAATTCTTGAAGAGCCCTCGAATCACTCTGAATTATGTCTTTTTTAACGTCAAAAACCCACTTTGCAAGAACTTTATGGGCCACTTATCCTATGCCCAGTTCAACAGTTCACGGTTTTAACAAACGCGGTATCTAGCAGTAAAGTCCCCGATAAACTTAAGTGGACACGTGAACTCCACGAATCTGAAGTCGCCCAATTAAAAATTAAGTAGTTTAGGCCCTCTGGCGAAAATATCGCAAAACACCCATTTAATATTGCATGAACGCAAGACTTTTCTCTCTCTTTGTTTCTAACTGTTGTTGCTGTCGGACATACTGTCCGCTCCTGTATGTTTTTACGTCCCGTCCTGGCATAGACGCCGGACAAGTCATGTGGCCGCTGCAGCCTTCGCGATACTTCTGATTGAATAAAGGTGTTTTCCTGGATATCGTCGGAAATGTGTGTTTCTCATCAATGGCTCCATGTTTGTTTCTACTAAATTTAGGAAGTGTTTTCCTGAACCACACTCAGCCCGACTGCATCTCTCCAATTTGTGCGCATCAATTCAATTTGTGCTAAATTTTCCAAATGTGATTATTATCACATATATATGTATATATATATACAGTCGAACCTCCATATATCGAAGTAGCAAAATACCGGAAAAAATTTCGATATATAGAAATTTCTATATATAGAATTGATCTTAGTTTTATCATAATTCTCCTAAAACATTAAAATTAAGGCTAATTTTCGTATACGAAACTCCATTTCTAATTTATATGCGAATCACATTAAATGAAAGTTAATAACTAAAAAATGAATTAATGTGAAAGAATTATTGAGTACTACATACCTTTAAAAAAGCAATAATCCAGACAGTGGTTACAGTGATCACAGTTACATTCTTTAAAAAAAAAAACTACGAATATCTTGCTGAACAGCCAGTTTTGCAGAAAGTTCATCAAAGAAATGCTCGCATTTATTTAGTTCATTAAAAACTTCATCAGAGACATTTTCCAAGAATTGAAGTCCACGAAGTATTGTTTCAAACGCCAAAAATTGGGAGATTTTATTCTAAAGTGGAATAAAATCTCCCAATATGTCGTGAAAAAAATTTCGATATGTAGAGATTTTTTCGATATATAGAAACAGTTTTTCTATGTAATGAACATGGAGATTTGCTAAGAGTACGATATATAGAAAATTTCGATATAGGGAAGTTCGATATATGGAGGTTCGACTGTATATATAATTAATATATATATATATATATATATATATATATACATAATTAATATATATATATATATATATATATATATGTATGTATATCAGTTTGACCACCTCAGTTCATGTAGGTGAATTTATTAAATTTTGGAAGTCGACTGTTTTGATATATTCCGAGCAGATTTTTACGAGAAAAGTGGTATTACAGCCTGAAATTTTATGAGAAGTGCTATCGCGTCCACCACACAACTTAATTTTGTAATTATCCTTTAATATATGATTAATATGCAGATGCCAAATTTGTCCACCAAGATAAGATTAATAACAGCGTTCATAAGATTCATAAGTAAATTTCTGGCTGAAAAATGAGATAAAAGGAATTTAATATTATCATATCAGTTTCAAAAGAAAATTTTTAAAGAATAAAAATCTCTCACTTTAATAATAATAGTAAAAAAAGATGGAAATGTCTATTAGCATTGTTTTTCCGCTACCACTATAGTATTTATTGGGTCTTTTAGCCTTACAATCATGACGAAGCAAATCTAACAGACTTCCCTAAATATTCGCTACCTCATCAGCGATAATTTCTAGGTCTAAAGCCGTTTAATATAAATTTTCAATTATTGAAATAATCAGGGCCGGCCGATCAATCGTAGCGCCTGAGATAAGTTTTCAAAATGGCAACTTTTCAAATTTTTAGAGAGACTCTAAGTAATGAAGAAAGTAGTTTTAGAATAACTATCATTTTGGGAAAAAATTGTATTTATTAAAAAGCTTTATTTATTTTAAAAAACGCAAAAATTAAAAAATTATGTAACTTTAGAAAAAAACAGAAAATGTAAATAAATTTGAATATATTATGTAATAAAAATAATTACTAAATCATTTTTCGATCCTTTATTGCAGCAAATTGTTTGATTGCAACTCTATAATTAGTTCCTTTAGATACCGTTTTTTTTTTTTTTTATGAAATCATTGCAAGATCATTCAACCGCTCTCCGGTTATTGTTTTTCGTAGACAATTCCTAAAAATCTTCAGTTTAGAAAAACTTCGCTCAGATGCTGCCACAGTTTGTGTTAGTAGCATACTTAGAGCTACAACAACGTTTGGAAATAAGGCGAGACGTTGCAACGTCACTGGCTACGTCAGTTTTCGTCTGCTATAGATGACGTCATTATCGGGTGGCAGAAAACAGAAGCAGTTCCTATGAGGTTTGCATGTGTTTTTGGACGATACCTTCATTTTGAGTTAAATAATTTAAGTTTATTTATAAAATTTCTCATATTAGTTGTATTTAACAGGTATTTTAACACTTTTTTTTTAATATTTCGCAAGGTTTAAGAGAATATAATCATTCTTCGTTGAGAATGATTATTATTATGTTGAGATATGAATAGGTATCAGGATAATTTACTTCAGGCCAGCGTCTTGTATCGTAACTCCAGTCTTCCTCTGTCAATAAATACGGGTCACATACTGAATAAACCTTTCCGGGCTGTACCTGAATGTTTAATTTAGTGATATACCTTTGTTTAGATACCGTATCTAAAGACTTTGCGTAATCTGAGAGCATTTTATTCAACAAGCTGTAAGAATGCTCATTGAACGACATGTTAAATTATGCAATTTTTTGCCACTCCTCGCTAAACAAGAAGTAAAATCTGCAAGAGTTGAGATGTGACATGCTGCGAGACATTGCCCTATAGGCATTAAAAATTTATTTTTCATGATCTCAAATTCAGCAGTTTATTAAAACAATAGTCTAAATATTCGCTCATATTTGAGTATTTTTACGAATTTCGGCATGTATCAGATTAAACTATTAATATTTTTTCGTAATACTTTTAAAAATTTCGTATTTTTACCATGTCTCATTTTGGCGCTTATTTTAATTTGGCACCTGAAACGGTCTCCTCGTTGCCTAACCTATGGGACAGGCCCTGGAAATAATAGTCTCCCCGATAGTCCAACGCTTCATCTGTAATTAACAAGTTCCTTTTGTTTGCCTGATTTTTCCTTTGTAGAACACGTGTGATATGATTTTCTGAAAATTGGCTCGTGAGTCATCAGCCACAGTTTCAACTGAACAATTGTGCTCGTTGAATCTGTGTGGAACGACATTTCGCTAACAGTCATCTAGAATCCTTTATCACTCAATGCCACTCCGTGTACAAGCTGTTATATCCGCTGAAAGTGGACAAACGAAATACTGATTTTAGCGCCAGACATACAGATCTGTAATTTCAATCAATTGTACCACTTGTCATCGCTTAAGAAAAAAAAATATTCTTGTAACTCGTCTTTGTGAGTATATATATATATATATATATATATATATATATATATATATATATATATATATATATATATATATATATATATATATATATATAAAGGAAGAAGTCCTGACTTATATATATATATATACATACACGTATCAACGCCCAGCAAAAACTATTGGAGATTCAGATATCAAATTTTAGGAGCTTATTACTTTTGTGCTGAAGGCGTCATTTAAGAAGCGATTTTTCAAAATTCGTTCCCCAAGGGGGGGAGGGGGGGAAAAACGTGTTTTTTACATATTCCTTTATATCTCAAAGAAGAAAATCGATATCCATAAGATTCTTGCTTTAAAATGTATGAAACATGAATACCTAAAAACCAATTTCAGGATTTTTCAAAATTCGTCTCCCAAGGGGGAGAGGGGGGCTAAACGTGTTCTTATGTGTTTTATCTATATATATAAAGGAATCAACACCCAGCAAAAACTATTGGAGATACAGATATCAAATTTTAAGAGCTTATTACTTTTGTGCTGAAGGCGTTATTTAAGAAGCGTTTTTTCAAAAATCGCCCCCCAAGGGGGGAGGGGGGCAAAACGTGTTTTTTGCATATTCTTTCGTATCTCAAAGAAGGATATTGATGTCCATAAGATTCTTGCTTTAAAATGTAAGGAACACGAATACCTTAAATCCAATTTCAGGATTTTTAAAATTTGGCCCCAGGGGACGGGGAGGGGGGCTTAACGTGTTTTTCACGTATTCCTTCATATCTCAAACAAAGAAACAGATATCCATAAGATTCTTGCTTTAAAATGTAAGGAACTTGAATACATTAAAACCAGTTTCAGGATTTTCAAAATTCGGCCCCATTGGGGGGGGGGAGGGGGCAAAACGTATTTTTTACATATTACCTCATATCTCAAAGAAAGAAACAGATATCCATAAGATTCTTGCTTTAAAATGTAAGGAATATGAATACCTAAAAACCAATTTAAGGATTTTTCAAAATTCGGCCCCCAAGGGGGTTAGGGGGGCTAAACGTGTTTTTACGTGTTTTTTACATATTCCGTCATATCTCAAAGAAGAAAACAGATATCCATAAGATTCTTGATTTAAAATGTAAGAAACACGATTAAATGTAACAAACACGATCAATGTCACGATTTTTCGACATTCGCTTTAGATTTTGAAAAAATAGCTAGAAACAATCCAATAATTTATATTTTCTATCTATCACCATTTTGAACACCAAATTGGTGGTAGGAGAAAAGAGAGAGATCAACCTTAATTAAATGAAGTGTGGAAAGGTGTGTGTGTGTGTGTGAATTGTATATATTTCGGTTGTTAGTACGTATACATCTAGAGCTCAGGTTAACTCCATTCATTTTTATTATCCTGGGCAACGTCAGGTAATTCTTTGTTTATGAAACCGGCGATTTTCACAAGGGTTTACGGGGAAGCCCTCAAACTCCTCGAAGGGCCGGGATCCAGTGGGTTATCGAAATTGAAAGAAACATTTTAATGCTGACATTAGCATGGGGGGGGGGTATTATAATATGCTGATGGGATGATGACCAGTGGAGAGGGGTATAGATTGCCATAAAATACAAATATACATATCATACAAGTAAGCTTTATTAAGGGTTCACCCGTGCAACGCCGGGTATATAAAGCTAGTATATATATATATATATATATATATATATATATATATAAATATTAAAAAGATGAAAGAGAAAACCAGTAATAGCTCTAAAGCTACTTGCAGCCAGGAACAAATAATATATATATATATATATATATATATATATATATATATATATATATATATATATATATATATATGACAAGGAGCTTGTTTTGTTCCCGTGTTTAATATTTCTTAAGCAGTCAACATCTTCTTTAATCACTTGGACGAGTGGCAGGGAATGGATCACAAGAAATTCAACCACACTTAATCCTTCTTAATTGCGTTTCTTAAACGAACCATGCTCCAGGATAATCTGTTTCACGTAGCCATTTTGTTAATTTCTTCAGCACGCCGCCGCGATCGTTCGCTCTCAACAAGATTCTCCTTCAATCTACCGCCAAAACTCTCCTTTTTCAGCTCTCTTGCTGCACAGCGCATGTGCAGACCTCTTCCCTGGGCATCTGGAACCTCAATTATGCTGATCATACACTTCAACTACGCGCCAAAACCCGTACTCTTCTAAAAATAAATCCTCTCGCTAGAATTAATCGCTTTCCGCTCAAAGTGTCGCTTTTAAAGGAGAATTTCCCCACAGAGAAATACGCGCGCTTTATAAATGGATTGTTAGATTCTTATTATTTTAAACCCCCCCTTCCCCGTACTTCTCAATTATATCTTGACAGACATATATATATATATATATATGTACCTTGTAACAAAAAGGGCCAATGTCCAAAACTTTGAAATCTGAGTGACAAAAGAAAAAGAAATCAAAACAAATATAATACTAGAGTGTAGGCAAAAACTATGACTAAAATTGGAAAATAAAACTTTGCAAAATATTTATACACAAACCGTTAGTAAGATTTGTAAAAAGTTGGGAAGACCATCTCATTTCATGTAGGTGAATTTATTAAATTTTGGAAGTCGACTTTTCTGATATATTCCGAGTAGATTTTTACGAGAAAAGTGGTATTACAGCCTAAAATTTTATGAGAAATAACATTGCGTCCACCATGCAACTGTGTTAATTTTTTAATTATCCTTTAATTTCTAATTAATATATTTCGATTGTTGTAAAATAATGTAGTAATATTGTCAGACTCTCGTCTCCCATTCTTAAGTGGAATTGATGCAGGTGAGTAATAGTGTCTTCAATAAGCACCAAAAGAAACGCAAACAGGTGTCGAAAGATATACACCTTTGGAAACCCTCGACAATAATGAGGTAGTCAGGTCATTTAGAATGATTAGGGAAAGACATTAGCGGCGCACTTCCAAGGTAGTAGCCGTGGTCAATGAAATTCACGATAGGTGGTCTGCATAGCGCGTATGGAAAAGGCCGGTTGTTGTTCGAGAAAGAGAGAGAAGAATGCATAAATACAGACGCTGGTAACGAACGAGTAGATTGAGACTTGGACCTTTGTAAAGTCGCCACGCGTACGGAGAGACGGGGGTCTCGTTTGGACTTTGAATAATGAACCCCGCTCTCAGGAGTGTATCAATGTTCTTCGGAACGAACTTTGTAAATGATTATTTAACCAAGATTTTAATGTTTCAATAAACTAGATGTAAGTAAGAGGTGTTCTACAGTTATGATTAATTCTACAAGATAATGATTTGTCGGATCACGACGATAAAGGTTTACAAATATTGTGGTTATTTTACAGAACACGATGCGATCCTATAACACACATTAAGAAATTTTCTCTTCATTTTCCTATTCTGCGTTATATATGAGGATGAAGTCTTACTTTAATAGTCTCGGCTAATTTGGCTCACACAATTACAACGAGTGTTAGTTACAGCAATACAGAAATACAGCAATACAGCAATACAGCAATATCTTCAACACCAATACAACAATATGTTTACAGCTTCAATATGTTTATCTTCAACTCAATAGTGAAATTAAAACGTTATAGAGCTTACTTTAAAAATCTTATTGATTAATGTAATACCAAATCAACCGATATATCAGAAAATTAGAAAAGCAACCTGAATATAAAAAGGAAATTACCACTTTTATTAATAGGAGGGGAACTTATGGATGCCCGAGGAACGTAACTCCTTTATCAGCCGCTTGAAAACGGCGATCCCCTTTGTATGGGAAAGTTTTTAAAACATTAGTCGAGTGAATGATTAAAATATATTTGACTATATAACATTTTTTGAAGAATTACCTTTCCTTTTTCTCATTCGTTGAAAGTTATGGATCCTTCTAACTGACTTCGTGATTCGATGTCACGAAGTCCTACTATTATAAATTAAGGTTAAAAAATATTTATTCAAAAAACTTATGTGTAAATTCTAGGTACATCTGAAGAGCAGCTTCATCATGAATGGTGTTTGCGTCAGGTGGAAAGGTTCGCTGGATTTAGAAAGGCTGGATGGAGTCGGATGTTTGGAATTTGATGAAGAACTAGCTCAGGTAACAAAATGACGTTAGGATTATAGTGACTTTGTATAAGTGATGCATATGAAGAAGTATGAATTGACAAACTTTTCAGTTTTACCGATGGGTATGGGTAAATAATAAGACATGAAAATTGCAGAATACCTTTTCGCTGAATTAGAGCATCAGATGCTGTTACGGTATACACCAACTCTTTTTTTATATGCTTTTTTTTTACACGAATTTGAAGCTACACGGTCCAAAAAAAAAAGTCTTTTTTAACGCTTTATTAAGTCTAACGCGATTTCAAAATCATTTTCTCGTAAGTACATATGTATGTACATTTCAAAAAGCTATTACCACACTTAAAAGACTAGCAGCACTGCTATTTAAATGAACAAAAGAAAATGTGTGTTTTGACAGAAACGTACGTCTAAGCTTTATTATATTAAATGAGCATTCCAACATATTTTGGATGCAGTTGAGAAGGACAACCTCACAATCGTTGATGCATGGAAAAAATATTCAGTTATGGATTTCATTATACATATACTTGATGATAGGGATTTTAGTCAAGTTCTTCATAAACAATTGCGTTTATTATCAAGTAGCGACGAATAATTACTAAATATTTTTTATATCTATTTTTAATTTGAAGTTTTCAATGCTTATTTTTTGGATTAACCTAATATTTTTTATTTTAAGTTTCCAGTTGTGTTTTTTTCGCTATTAATTTTACCTATGAATTATGTATTTTGAACTTAATTGCTCTATAAAAATGCATATTATGTACGTATGTATGTATATCAGAAATTATACAGTACTTTCATTCTTTTTTTACGCGGTTTTTCGAACTAAGTATAGATCTTTATTTCATTTTACACGGTTTTCGGATGACAGGGAACGTATTCCCCATTTTACTATACGAAACGTCTGTTTTTTTACGTGGTTTATTTTTACACAGATATCTAAGAAACGTATCTACCGTGTAAAAAAGAGTTGGATGTACTATAGAACCTTTTTTTCCTCTGCAGATCTAATGTAAAACATTCAATATTTTTCCTTTAAATCTGTGCATGTGCCTGGTAGAATTTCTTGATGTATCTCCGTTTCTTTAGCTGATTTCATCGTGCAGAGCTTACTTTGTTGAAAGATATGTGAATTGGGAGTAATTATTAACCTATATTGAATTTTTACATCAACGATCATTGAGTTGTAGTTCACTCAAATAAGATAACGAGAATACTTTATGAAAGAGAAATGGTGTATGCTGAGTATAATTAAATAAGTTTACTGTATTTTTCATAAATATGATGCTAAATTATCGTATATGTTTACATCAAACTATCTCATAATAGTATGGGAATCTGTTATGAGATGAACAAATGTAAAAATAGAAAAGTTGTAATACGATGTCATAAAATAAATAATATTGTCATATATCAATGACAATATAATTTAATGTAAATATAATATAACATATGACAATATTACATATCTATATAATATAAATATAATATAACACATGACAACATTGCATATTTATTTACATGTTTTTATTAACTCGCTTTCGTGTTTGTTTGTGTGTTTGTTCAGTCCAAATCTTACAATCCATTTTTAACTAACTTCCCGACTAGCTAGACATTTGAAACTTTTATAATAGCTCAGTTATTTTCAGTTAATTTTGTTTTGTAGACTAGTGCAGCCATCTATAGGCCAGGACGGGAACGAAAAGTTAAACGCAAGTTAACTTCCAATTAACTTCATTTTCTTTCAAGTTGGTGGGATAATTCATCAAAAAAATTTCAAAAAAGTATCTATTAATACATAGAATTGTCAAATTTATATGATTCATCAGAAAATTTGAAAACATGCTATATAAAAAGTTCTTTTTATTTTGTAATTATATAACATAAATATGTAATATTGTTATACGTCGATGTTATAATACCGTCATTATTTAATATTACAAATTTTACCCCCGATTAGCTTATTTCAGATGGCTATGTGTTCATAACACTATGACCTTTCCCATGTGCCTTATTTTTTTCACTTTCTAGTGCTTCAATTTGTGTAGTCAAACAGAAGCACTAGAAAGCATAGCGAGTAAAAAGTAAGATGATGATTAAGCTACCAACTAATTAGATATATAAAGTTTTTACACAGAAATATCTCACATATCATTAGAAATATTATCAGTGAAACTCTCTTTTTTCTGTTTTCAAAGTCATCAGCAAGTTTTTCATATGGCTATTAGATAGATTTAACCATCGGCTAAATTATATTTTTAACCCTTTTCAGATAGAGGATGCGCGGCTACAGCAGCACCTCGAGATATACAACAAAAGACTGCGCGACTTCGAAGACAAACAGCGAGCTTTCAGGCCTCCGAGAATTCACAGGACGAGAGATGAAGTAAGATCTTCAACTGAAGCTATTTTATGGATGATACGCCCACATAAAACAGTGCATGTTGTTTGTCATACCATTCATATACCATTCGTATACGAAAATTAGCTTTAATTTTAATGTTTTAGGAGAATTATGATAAAACTAAGATCAATTGTGTGTATCGAAATTTCTATATATCGAATCTTTTTTCCGGCAATTTGCTACTTCGATATCTGAAGGTTCGACTGTATATATATATATATATATATATATATATATATATATATATATATATATATATATATATATATATATATATATATATATATATATATATATATATATCTGTGGCTTGATACAAGAAGCTCCTAGGTCAGTTTTTTCCACGATGACTTTGTTTGCTTATGTCTCTAAAAAAATATTATTTTCACTGTAAGAAGTACCCAAGTCTGTTCGATGCTTTAAAAGTGTTTTCGAAACCATTGTACAGACTTGGGTACTTCTTACATTGAAAATAATTTTTTAAAGAGACATAAGCAAACAAAGTCATCTTGGAAAAAACTGACCTAGGCACTTCTTGTACCAAGCCAGCCACACACACACACACACACACACATATATATATATATATATATATATATATATATATATATATATGTGTGTGTGTGTGTGTGTGTGTGTGTGTGTGTCTGTCTGTGTGTGTGTGTGTTTGTTTAAATTTTTATTTAGTTATTTTATTTACAGGGTATTAAATAATTTGCCTATCACCATATAATTAAAATTGTTCTTTGAAAAACCTTCGCATTGCATTTTATTCGCATCGAGTAAACGGTTAAACCGTTACTCGTTTTAACCGCTTTTTATCTAAAGGTTTTTCCCTTTAGATAAAAGAGACAGAATCCCATATTAAGCTTTTTCCAATCTGGGATTGAAAAAACCCCCAAGGAAAAAAGTTTGTCGCAGTTTATTAATGAGGTGTAGGATCTGGGAAAGCTTCTCAAATCATCAATGTTCCTATTAAACAATGGGGAAATTTGTTATATGTAGTTTTCAAATTATTCCTTAGCAAATGAATATTTTTGAATTCTGGCTTTTTGCGGAATTCTTGAATATACGTTTGCTAATCGGTGATTACAAAAAATACTGATGGGAAATTTCATTATTGCTTAGCGTGGAGATTGCGCATTGTAGATGTGCGAAATCGACTGGGATGCGTCGCGTCGCCCTAATGCTCTACAGCAGGCCTGCATAACATACGACCCGAGGGCCATATGCGTGGGCCATATTTTTCGCTTTCCCATCTACCCTATTTTCTTACGGCAGGCAGCAGCTTTCCATAAATTAATATAGCCGTCATTACATTACGGATTGTGCAGGCCTGCTCTACAGTGATGCATTTAAAGGCCAGTTTCGTCTAAAATAAAATAATAATGCCGCGAGACATGGTAACATATACAGTGGAACTCGGTTACTACGAGATGCTTAGGATCACTGAAAATGCTCGTTTTAACCGTTACTCGTATAAACTGTGAAAAAAAATAATTTCGGATAAAAAAATCGGTATAAAAATGATTAAAAATATAAACAATTTCCTACATATTAACATTACATAATTAGAATGACTTACATTTACTTCACTGTAATTTTATTTGCTTTCGTTTTTAAGCAAAATTTAGACTACCCCAAAGATCAACCGTGAACTCTTATCTTTAAAATTTAAATCAGCTTTTAAATTTTAAAGGACAAAATTGTTTATGTACAAATACAAGCGATATTAATGCTTTTTAAAATATTCTGTAAGTTTTGTCTGTTTAGTATTGGTTTTCATTTTTAAATTCCTTAAACTTCACCTCATAATATATATATATATATATATATATATATATATATATCCCGAATCAGTAGTTTTAAAGAAGGAAAAACTTTATTACAGTCCGTTATAATTATGATACTAATGTCGTTAATAATTTAAAAAGCACTCTTCACTAAAATTATGATATTACCTTTAATAATTTCATTTTCAAATCTCTGTGATGTCTATTGAGTGCTAGATTGATTATGGATATATCCGAAATAGTTAACGAGTGGGCCTTTTAATTATGTTTTAACTTTATTGCTAATTTTTATAGAAAACATCAGTATTCCTCACTGATCCTTATCACAATGTTAGCTTCAGACTGCCCCAGGAAACAGAGATGTAATTTTAAAACAACTTAATACACTTAACTAAATCATTAACTAACTACAACATTATTTCGTCTGGAAATACTTCCTATCTGGAATATTAAAGGGGACTTTTCCTCTGTAGTCCCATCACTTCATATTTTTGTCCATTAAAAAGCACTCAATTTTGACAAAACGACAATCCCGTGAAAGACATCACACCGTGCCTTTTTTGTACAGCATAATAGCAATGTATGTAAGATGAGATCGCTTCACACCTTACTCTACTTCACAGGAGAAGAGACGGGGTGGTGGGAGGGAGGGAGAGAGAGCAGGACGCAAAAAAATCACCGAGGCTCAGTTTTCAAAAAATCGAACGTATTTCCGAGGCGAACATCTGGTTTATGAATGCAGAGTCGGGAACTTGGCAATGGACGATAGAGTTTTAAAAAAAGTAAAAAACCGTACGCGTAATTCTTTTTTTTTTTATTATTATTTTCTGCCATCGCATCCCATCCTCTTTAATGGTTGTGACGATAATGGTGTATAGAGAGTAAAATATCAGCAGTAATTGACGCGGCAACACGCGTGGCACCTTCAAATGGATCGGCATCTGGCGCTTGTGGATGTCATTTTTGGTTTCGTATTCATCCTTTTATACTTCAAGTCTTTATTCTGCTGTGCCTCCGTATGACGATAAAAAGTTATACAACTCACCTTTGCCGAATAGTAAAGCCTGCGAATAAACTATCACTGAGGGAAAAGCACTCGGTGAAAGTTTCGCACATTCACACGGTACTTCTGTCCTTGGTTGTGTCTGCGTTAATGAGGTTTACAGCATGTCGTGGTCAATTAATATACGGGTGAGGGAATCATCTGTATTATTGTTCCGTTTTGCTGTTGATGGACCATTCAGCACGGTCCGGTTGAGGAATATACCAGAGAGCAAAAATTTTGAGAGCAAAATCATTTTGCATCACATTTTGTAAGAATTCTTCAATTAACCCGCATGTCAACTGATGGTGATTTCTTCAGTACAAAACAGTGGCTAGACATAGGGAGAGGGATGCAGTTCTAAACTGATGGAATTATTTGGCATTTTTTGACGATGGTGGATCGGTAAATTTTGGTGGATTTGAAATTTTCTATGTTCTTGCACGGCTCGGTTAAGGAATATATCAGAGAGCAAAAAATTTGAGAGCAAAATCATTTTGCATCACATTTTGTAAGAATTCTTCAAGTGTAATTATCCCGCATGTCAACTGATGGTGATTTCTTCAGTACGATACAGTGGTTAGACATAGGGAGAGGGACGCAGTTCTAAACTGAGGGAATTATTTGGCATTTTTTGACGATGGTGGATTGGTAAATTTTGGTGGATTTGAAATTTTCTGTTTTCTTGCACGAATCGGTTAAGGAATATACTAGAGAGCAAAAAATTTGAGAGCAAAATCATTTTGCATCACATTTTGTAAGAATTCTTCAAGTGTAATTATCCCGCATGTCAACTGATGGTGATTTCTTCAGTACGATACAGTGGTTAGACATAGGGAGAGGGACGCAGTTCTAAACTGAGGGAATTATTTGGCATTTTTTGACGATGGTGGATTGGTAAATTTTGGTGGATTTGAAATTTTCTGTTTTCTTGCACGACTCGGTTAAGGAATATACTAGAGAGCAAAAAATTTGAGAGCAAAATCATTTTGCATCACATTTTGTAAGAATTCTTCAAGTGTAATTATCCCGCATGTCAACTGATGGTGATTTCTTCAGTACGATACAGTGGTTAGACATAGGGAGAGGGACGCAGTTCTAAACTGAGGGAATTATTTGGCATTTTTTGACGATGGTGGATTGGTAAATTTTGGTGGATTTGAAATTTTCTGTTTTCTTGCACGACTCGGTTAAGGAATATACTAGAGAGCAAAAAATTTGAGAGCAAAATCATTTTGCATCACATTTTGTAAGAATTCTTCAAGTGTAATTATCCCGCATGTCAACTGATGGTGATTTCTTCAGTACGATACAGTGGTTAGACATAGGGAGAGGGACGCAGTTCTAAACTGAGGGAATTATTTGGCATTTTTTGACGATGGTGGATTGGTAAATTTTGGTGGATTTGAAATTTTCTGTTTTCTTGCACGACTCGGTTAAGGAATATACTAGAGAGCAAAAAATTTGAGAGCAAAATCATTTTGCATCACATTTTGTAAGAATTCTTCAAGTGTAATTATCCCGCATGTCAACTGATGGTGATTTCTTCAGTACGATACAGTGGTTAGACATAGGGAGAGGGACGCAGTTCTAAACTGAGGGAATTATTTGGCATTTTTTGACGATGGTGGATTGGTAAATTTTGGTGGATTTGAAATTTTCTGTTTTCTTGCACGACTCGGTTAAGGAATATACTAGAGAGCAAAAAATTTGAGAGCAAAATCATTTTGCATCACATTTTGTAAGAATTCTTCAAGTGTAATTATCCCGCATGTCAACTGATGGTGATTTCTTCAGTACGATACAGTGGTTATACATAGGGAGAGGGATGCAGTTCTAAACTGGTGGAATTATTTGGCATTTTTTGACGATGGTGGATTGGTAAATTTTGGTGGATTTGAAATTTTCTATTTTCTTACACGGCTCGGTTAAGGAATATACCAGAGAGCAAAAAATTTGAGAGCAAAATCATTTTGCATCACATTTTGTAAGAATTCTTCAAGTGTAATTATCCCGCATGTCAACTGATGGTGATTTCTTCAGTACGATACAGTGGTTAGACATAGGGAGAGGGATGCAGTTCTAAACTGGTGGAATTATTTGGCATTTTTTGACGATGGTGGATTGGTAAATTTTGGTGGATTTGAAATTTTCTATTTTCTTACACGGCTCGGTTAAGGAATATACTAGAGAGCAAAAGTTTTGAGAGCAAAATCATTTTGCATCACATTTTGTATGAATTCTTCAAGTGTAATTATCCCGCATGTCAACTGATGGTGATTTCTTCAGTACGAAACAGTGGTTAAACATAGGAAGAGGAATGCAGTTCTAAATTGGTGGAATTATTTGGCATATTTTGACGATGGAATATTGGTAAATATACGAAACTGCCAACACAATCGATAATTATACGAAAGATCGCAGAATTTTTGCAAATGTTATTCTTTCAAAAAAAATTCTTACAAAAGAAGCGTTTAGATCTTTACAAATAAGGGAAAATCCACATGAACAAAACACTTTTCACGCAGGATTACGTTCCTCCTTAACGGTCCTCCGGAAAGCAAAATTTCAGACGCTAAAACCGTCCGTCGTCGCGATTTATAATTTTGACAGCGCGACAAACCCAGTGTCTATCGCTTGGGCAAACAGTAAACAGTTAAACAGAAAAGTACCAAAATGCGTCAAAATTTTCACAGACATATATGTAGATATATACATACGTACATATATATAGATACATATATACATAACACATGCAATCATATGTACATACAAAAGAGATAAGCAACTATAAGTAATCCTACGTTAATAACTCGTGGTAGCTTCGTTAGAAGAGACTACATGAATTATTTATTTATTTATTTTTTAAAGAAAACTATTCAAAATTTAACTGTGGATTTTTTTTACTTTTACAGCTTTCGAAAGTTTATAAAATGAGAATCTTTACAATAGGCGATTGAAATTTCGGATAAAGCATTTATTGTTGAAATTTTCTATTTTCTTACACAGTAGTAATTAATTTGTTAAGTATTTCTTTCCTTCTGTTGTATATTATTGAGAAATATTTAAGTTGTACGCCTATTTTTCCTCGTCCCAAATAAATGTACTTATGAAAAAAAAAAAATTAGCGGTGGTTGTGTTTAGTCTCTTTTATCTTTCTTACTGAGATTTAGTTTCTATTCCATAATTTAGGTTCGTAAGACTACATTCCAGTATCTGTTTTATGCGATATTTTTCTGGATCGCTTTACCAAAAACCCAGCTTCTATACACTGAAATGCCGCTAGCAAATCTGACTGGAGTAGGTCACAGTTTGCCATGCGTTTCGTTGAGAAGGATCCGGATGCCTAGCAGCCTCTCTCATCTTGTCCCATCGTGTTCGCAGTTAGCGCTCGCAATTCCTGATACGCATCTTCAAACATCGCTGTCACAATGCAGTCTTGTTATTCACGATCGTTATCGGGAAGCCAGTGCTCCTCTCTTCCCCTGAAAAAAAAATTAATAAAAATAAAATAAAGTGATAATAAAGAAAGAAAGACGGAAAAAAAAAATAGGGGGATGGTAAAGGGTGGGTTTTTCGAATAGGTTTTAACTAAAGAGATATAGAAAATTCGTTGATGAGTTGCGACGAATATATTTTCGCATGTAAAACTTACTTGCATGTGTGACTCACACCATATATATATATATATATATATATATGTGTGTGTGTGTGTGTATGTATTTATATATATATATATATGTATATATGTATGTGTATATATATATATATATATATATATATATATATATGTATGTATGTATATATATAACATTAAAAATCCCCTTTAGCCTTCTCAAATCCTAGCTTAATCTAAATTCCCTTGGGCGAAACTTTTTAAATGGGGCTCTATTGCTTAAAAACCTAACAACCGTAGCGTGGGTACATAAATTAACTACTTCCGCGCAAGTATTATGTAGGTGTCACGGCACTCCTAAACATTAGCCAATTAACCTCTCCTTTCAAGATCACATGACGAACCATCCTGAAAAATCTATACAAGGCTCGGCATCGTGTAGATGTTGAGACTCCCCGGATTTCTGCCGTCAAGCAAACATGTAGTCTTCATAAAATAAAAGTTTGTTGAGAATTGCGGTGTGATGTATGTGTCCGAGGTGTGAGAAGGTTGTGGGGCCAGTTCTTTATAACTACTTTCGAGATGCCGAAAAGAACGCCACCGGCCAACCTGACGTGGGACCCCCAGAGTTTAGTTCCCAAGCATGCTTGGTCCTCATTTTATCGACCCTCTCAAGGGAAGAAAGGCTGAGTCGACCTTCACCAGTCGCAGGGTCGAACCCTGGACCTGTGGGAAGGTAGCTTGACGCTTTTAGCCACTACGCCACCGGGCTTCATATATATGTATATATATATATATATATATATATATATATATATATATATATATATATATATATATATATATATATATATATATATATATATATATATATATATATATATATATAATATTAAAAAAACTAGTAATTTCTTAATTCAACACTCTTAACATTTAAAAACTATTAATTCCTCACTTTATTATTCCAAATTACAAACCCTTTTTTAATCCCTTAAAACATTTAAAATTCCCTTTGGGCATTCGCGTTAAATTCCATTATTACAGCCTTCGGCAAAATCATTCAAGATGGCTGTCTTTTTTAACTAAAAGAACTCGGCGCGGCGTCAGTACAAGTTTAAATCAGTTCTGCACATCAACAACAACTTTAAACCAATGAACTATTAAGACACACCCTTTAATCACGTGATGGGGTGAAGTTTATATAACTCGTGACGTCCGGAAGTAGGACGGATTCCTGTACTGTCTCTTGCTGCATCCATACCGACGGATCGGTCAGTGATCTCAATAAAAATGTTCCCGTAACAAGCCCGTGGTTGTCGTATTTGGTCATGGAGTACATTTATTCTCTAATAACAGCATCTTCTCACCGTAGCATGGGAGACTAGATATCTTCTGGGCCTGCGTTCTGTCTCCCATGTTACATATATATATATATATATATATATACAAGGTGCATCCATAAAGTAACTGGACAATTTTTTTTTAAATAACAAAAATATTGCTCACCTTCAAATAAATTTATCTCCTTCAAAATAATCGCCAAAGGAGTCTATACAATTTTTTTCAGCGTTTCTTCAAGTCATCGAAACACTGTTCATAGGCGTCGGAACTAACCGTTCGCAAAATACGCGTAACATTTGATTTAATATCCGAGACGTTTTCACATCTCTGTCCTTTTATGGATTTTGCATTTTTTGATTACAAAGGACTTACAAAGGAATTTGTTCCTGAAAATGAAACAATTAATCAGTGTTTTTACAAAGCGGTGCTTTTTCGATTAAGAAACAGAATAAGGTGAGTTAGGAAGGAACTGTTTTGATTCTGGACAATGGTTTCTTTAACACGATAATGCTAGGCCCCATGCAGCAATTTCTGTACAACAATATCTTGCTAAGCATTCAATTACAGTTATAAATCACCCACCATATTCTCCCGACTTATCGTAAGCTAATTTTTTCCTTTTTCCGAAGCTTAAGATGACCATGAAAGGACAGAGATTTGAAAACGTCTCGTATATTAAATCAAATGTTACGCGTATTTTGCAAACGGTTAGTTCCAACGCCTATAAACAGTGTTTCGGTGACTTGAAGAAACGTTGGAAAATTTGTATAGACTCCTTTGGCGATTATTTTGAAAGAGACAAATTTATTTGAAGGTGAGTAATATTTTTTTTTATATATAAAAAATTGTCCGGTTACTTTATGGGCGCACCTTGTATATATATATATATGTGTGTGTGTGTGTGTATTAGTAGACCAAAGGCTTAACACTGGAGATAACTAAGATTAAAATAGCATATATCATTCTCTAAAATATCGTTTAATTTTCTTCTTAATTATCACTCATCTCCAGTGTCTTTTGGCTTCTTTGATTAATTCTTTGACATCTCCTCATGGCTTGGGTTGAGATGCATGTGCTTGGAATGAAAGCATTCGTTTTTAATCTTTCCTCCTTGATTCCATTAGTTTACAAATCTGTTCTTCCATTTATCAATGTAAACACACACACACACACACACACACACACACATATATATATATATATATATATATATATATATATATATATATATATATATATATATATATATATGTAACATGATAAAATAATATCTTAAGGTTTAAATTTACCTCTGTAGTAAATAGATAGTTGAAACTACATAAAGTATTCGAGCATTTTGTTTTAAGTAAGTGCTATTTTTCTTTTTTCTAGGTTACGACCTTGGATGATATGAGCTCTGGGTCTGCAAGCAACTGAAATATGTATAGAAAAAAATGGTCGTTTCGATCTGGTCCTGAAGTGATGGTGTATATAGTTGTATTTAAAATATTTATATTTAACTTATTTTATATAAGACTTTTGAAACGGAGGGGAAGTCTTTGTAAAGCAAAATATAGGTAAATCTGTACAAATTATTCGTGATGGAGACTGTTTTCAATAAATAAAGCATTTTTAATTAACTTCATAATAAATGAGTATTTTTAAGGATTTCCACTTTTTTTAAATACTTACATTTCCAGTGACTTCATACAAAAGGTATAACTTACATTGCAATGTAGTAAAAGTAAGACTAATTTTAATTGAATGATTCATGTCGCCTAGTAATCATTAATACCTAATATAGATTGTCGGGCTGTCAATCCTAGTAACAAACTGACGGGAAATCATTTGTATGAAAGCAAAAAGATACAAAGTAAACAAATCACTAAGTAACTTTTACATAATTAAAATCTAACATCTTAACTTTAATATCTGACTTCCACCTAAAGCATTTAAGGCGGACTTTTCCGATGCCTATACATTCAACTCGAAAAAACGTTTAGAGTGAATTGATCAATCCTGTAATTCGGTGTTTAAAAGTGTCCGTTTAAGATATCTTTGGTTACGAAACTTTAGGGATGGAACAGGATTTGATCATCAGTAGAAATTGCTTTAAAAGCTCAAAGAAAGTGGCGGAAAAATCCATCCCACAAATGCTAGGAGGTATCCTATTTCTAAAGCTAACTTTCCGGTCTGCCGCAAAGTGCAGGTAAGTTATTCCATAACTTTATACTCTACATTCTCAAGGAACTCGAAACAAGGTAGAACAACATTTTCGCAAGATAGGACTAAGCATTCGAGAAGGCCGACAGCCGGAATATATGAGTTTTTCCAACTCAGCTTTAAGCGCAGCAGATATCAGGCATCGACTTCGAAAGGAAAATTACCTGATACTGCCTTATGCGTGATCGGCTATCTTCATCTGTTGAAGGCAGTATCAGGCCTTGATAGATGACGTTGACTTTGGCTGTAGCCGTTTGCACCAGCCAACCAAATAAGCGATAAACAACTTTGACTAAGACGCTTACTTGCCTATGATGGTTTGTACGTGGATTGAAAGATTTGGACTTCAACGTTGTGTTATGTATTGTGACCTGGGGAAGGGGGGAGAATAACTGTAAGCCCAGAGCTTTTTGCTGTATACTATATCTGTTCTTTGGTTCTAACTGTAAGCTCATATGTTTAGCAATAAACTTTAGTTTGTTTTTTAATTGCTCATTATACCCTGTTACCACTAAACTTTAGAATGTATGCTGGTCAGTTACGATGAGATATACCTTGCACACTGACATTTCTTCTTCGACTCCTTGGCCTTGCGTTCCATTTAAGACAGGAGACTGCCTCAAAGTTCTTATTGGTTCCCTCCCAGAACCGCGAATCAGTTGATCCAGTTCTTCGTTTTCGTTTTGCTAATCAATTCAAGGTGGTCGTCCTCAGGGTCTAAACCCTTCTCAGCAAGTCCTGAAATGGAGGCCATTTGTAATTCTGATATATTTCATTCGTTGAATGTGCTCTTGCCTCCTCATTCTCTTTATCATTATTCTTGTAATTATATCAAATCCATCATATTTTTCCTGTTATTACATTGTTATTTCAGACTCTCCCAGTTCCATTTTTGCTAGATGCAAACGTTTAGTTTAGCAGAAAAATTTTCTTCAGTCTCTTTTGCTTCCATATACGCAACCGACTTTGATATCTCTTGACTCGTGTCCAACTTTCACAGCCGTGCATAAGTGTAGGTTTGAAAATTACTTTATGTAACTGGATTTTGCTTTTGCGCTCACTCACATCAGTCTTTTTTTTATTTTGCGATACTACATGGTAGTGGCGGAAGTGCCGCAGTTATCATGGAAAAAGATTTACCTCAGTGAGTAGTTTATGAGGAGAAAAAAGTAGAACTAAACCCACACGAAATATAGTATTTTTTTAATATATATATATATATATAAAGGTTCATTTTTAAATTTCAGTAATTGGAGAACCCATTCATTTGAGCACGCATGTTCAGAAAAAAAAATAGCTAATAAAATCAATAATGCTTAACTACAAAGACTTTTTGATCATAAACTTTTACATACCACTGACAATTCAGTAGAGAAACTTGAAATTATAGCCGTGAAATAATTTTATAAATGCCAATTGATTTTGTCCAGTATTATTCAAATATTTTGTTTCATGTTTCAAAAGTTGAAAATTTTAACATTTTACTCTCGGCAACAGGTTTGAGAGATAGAAGTAAATATTTCTGTCAGAGATAAACTCGAATATTTGTTATGTGTTGTCATAATGCAACTTATGATAAAAACAAGATAAAAAGAACTTTTTATATACCATGTTTTCAAATTTTCTGTTGAATCATATAAACTTGACAATTCTATGTATTAATAAATACTTTTTTAAGATTTTTTTGGTGAATTATCCCATCAACTTGAAAGAAAATGATCAAATGCGTAATAAAGAGGTATGAAATGCGTAATCAATGGTTTATCTCGGGAATTGGAAGTTAACTTGCGTTTAACTTTTCGTTCCCGCCCGGACGATAGATGGCTGCACCATTCTACAAAACAAAATTAACTGAAAATGAATTCAAATCTGTTTAAAGATGGCTAAAAGTATCAAAAGAATGCATTGTCATCGTGTTCTGAGCTATTCTAAAAGTTTCAAATGTCTAGCTAGTCGGGAAGTTAGTTAAAAATCGAGTGCAAGATTTGTACTGGACAAACACACAAACAAACAAACAAGAAAGCGAGTTAATAAAAACATGGTAATAACTAATTGCTGTGATGATCCATTAATTTGTTTTTGTACGTTCTCAAGGAACGCTGAGATTTCGGATGCATATTAATATGATTACATTGTTAAGAGACTAAGGACGTTTCATTCCAGTTTTAAATTATATTTTTGTTAAATGAAATATCTTGGCCAATATTTTTGCCTCGAATACTACATTCGAATTTAAACATATTGAAATTTCTAGCACAGTATACATACAGAAGAAAGTATTGTGCAAGCTTCTCTTATGTATATTACTATATTTTTAGTTTAATTTTTTATGAATAAGTTCAGTGCGTACTTTTTTATTTGAGCGTATGGGCTTAAAGCTAATGTAGGTGATTAGGGTTAAAAGTTGGCTGAAAAGCTCACATGTAAAATGGACTGTTGTTTGGACGAAACCTACCTGTCAAGACATATTTAAAGAGAAAAAAATATACACTCATGGACAAAAAAATTAGCGCACCAAGAAATAATTGCGGGATCGTAACGAAACTTGCAATGAAGGTACATGTCGGGGAGATATGCAAATGATTAGAAATGCAGCGTGATTGCGCATTACGTATAGCCGGTAGAGGGCGTTGAACATCGTACTCTGTGGAGTATAAAACAGGTAACCAAAGCTTGTTTGAGTATGCTGAATCATTTACAAAAGAAGAGCTGAGATAGACATGCCATTACGCCGTGTTCGAAGACAATATAAGCAGTTGTCGCAGTTTGAGAGGGGGAGAATCGTCGGGATGATGGAAGCTGGGTGGTCAGCTAGGCGAGTAGCTCGTCAATTAGGCCGCTCTGATTGTGTTGTGAGGAGGTGTTGGGACCAGTGGACCCGAGAGATGTCATGTACACGAAGACCAGGCTCAGGACGCCCTCGACAGACCAGTCGTCGAGAAGATCGCCACATCGTAAGAAATGCACGCGTACAGCCAACTGGTTCATCGGCCGCCATCCAGGCACAGGTAGCACCTTCACTAGGGGCCTCTGTGTCTTCTCGAACCATACGAAGGCGCCTGGCTGAAGGACAGTTGGTATCGCGGCGCCCATTACGTGTGCTGCCCTTGACACCCACCCATCGACGCCTCCGTTTGGAGTTTTGCCGCGCACGAGGAAACTGGACTGCAGCGGAATGGAACCAGGTCGTCTTTAGCGACGAATCCAGATTCAATCTCGGCAGTGATGACAATCGTGTTCGTGTGTGGAGAGCCCGTGGTTAACGCTTCAATCCTGCCTTTGCTGTACAGCGACACATCGCTCCCACAGCTGGTGTGATGGTATGGGGTGCCATTGCCTACAATACACGGTCACCCCTAGTATTGTTCCGTGGCACCATGACAGCCCAGCGGTATGTTCATGAAATCCTGCAACCACATGTGTTGCCACTCATGCAACGGCTCCCAGGAGCCATTTTTCAACAAGACAATGCTCGGCCTCATACGGCAAGGGTGTCACAAGACTGTCTCCGCACTGTTACTACCCTTCCTTGGCCTGCCCGATCTCCAGATTTGTCTCCAATCGAGCATATCTGGGATCATTTGGGACGACGAGTTTGGCATCCCACGAGTTTGAACGAACTAGAGGCAAGGTTACAGAAAATATGGAACGAAATGTCTCAAGACATCATACAGAACTTGTATGACTCAATGCCCGATCGTATCGCATCGTGCATTCGCGCTAGAGGGGGTCCAACGGAGTATTAACTCCTCCGTTCTTTTGCCTTTTTCTCTGAAATAAATTATCCTTTTTCTTTGATTTTCTTATCATTTACTTATATCAAAGTAGTCATTACGTATGTAAAATTTCGTTTCATTTTGACGACTCCTTCTTGGTGCGCTAATTTTTTTGTCCATGAGTGTATAAAAACATACTTCAGAACACTTCCCTATAACATCTTTTGAACCCTAAATGAACATATCTCGGAAACAGCTGGAAAAATTCCTGTGATGAATGATGATATAAAAATAGTTTTGTTCAAGGGATTCATTCTCCAGATATATTCCTTGGCGATATTAATTCTTTCCATGAGAATCGTGAGATTTCAAGGTACGGTTTGTTTCCTTAGGTATCCGACTAATACGGTTAAAACATCTATTTTGACGAAAATTCCGAAATTATTTTTAATTCCCTTTTTTAAAAGATTGTAAATTTGTGTTTCTAAATCTGCTTTTATTTTTTTTATACGATCACTAGCGGCCCGTCCCGACTTTGTCCGGGTTGAACAAAATATTATACCAATAAATTTCCAGTTGATAGCCAATAAATTGTAAATCTTTTTTACCTTAATAATAACCTAAAAAATACCTTAAATTAATTTTATGTTAGTTAATAATTAAAAAAAATTTTTAAAAGAAAAAGGCGTGCCGGAGAACGGCTAGGTTTGAACCGCTATAGGGTCAGAACAGAAGCCCACCGCGATAGCACCACGATAAGGATCGTTGAAATCTTCGGCACAAAAAGCGGTAGAGGACAGTAGCGGTAACAATGGAGATTGTTAGGATTAAGCCCCTAACTTTATTTCTACTGATCAGATATACAAAATATATAGCCTATGTCCATCTGGAATAATGTACCTTTCAAACAGTGAAAGAATTTTTCAAATGGGTGCAGTGGTTCTGAAGATTACCCTCCACGTACAAAATCGCTCTCTCTCTTTATATATAAGTATAGATTAGAAATGAAATTAGAGCGATTTAAAGATCATCAAAAATGTAAGCGACTCTTGTGATAACTCAAAATCTAATCATGATATGTCTATGAAATTTTTCACGTATGTTTTTCATAATACTAAGAATGTAATGGACTGCAGTTTTGGTTCTAGGTATACTATTTGTTGATTTATAGCTGCATTTATAAAAAATCTCATGGAAAATTACTAAAATTTTACATGTAATTGCATATAATGACCTGTATTCTTTTATGATTTTGAGATATCAATTAGCTTGTGGGTCATTACACTTAGAAGGTACTTACGTACATATGACAAAAAGAATGTTAATGTTATATGCATAGTTTTTTTTTTTAAGCGCTAGAACCATTTTTGTAAAAATTTGCTAAATTTCGACCTAATTTCCTCTCAATTTTGCAAAAATTTGCATAGTTAATGTCTATTTTTTCATCATTTCCGAGTTTTGATGTTATATTCCTTCGAAAAATAAGATTCCTTCAAAAAATAAGATAAAATAATTTTCGCACGTACAGTTTTTTTAAAAAAAGGGCTCTGAACGCAGTCGGCTACCTTAAAATACGAAATGGAAACAATAAGAGAAGTTCATGTAACAAGATTTCTCCCCATCACCCCATAGTAGGTTAGAAATTACCTGGCAATTTTTCTTTTCAGTTATGATCGTACGATAAAACTCGTCGCTTTTAAGTTCATTTTACGTGACACTCTATCATAGAAAAGTAAGAAAACCTTCCTTACTTCTTTTTTTAAAGAGTCTATTGAGAGAAAAAATTCAAATATGGAGAGTTGATGTCAAAGTTACTGTGGGGGGTATAAATATCACACGCAAAAAGATAGTTTTTACCAGATCGTTTATGATTCACTAAAGAAAGGAATGCCGTTTAAGGGAACGGTGGACCTTTATTTGAGCAAATCTTGTCATTCTAATACTGATTGTGTTATTGTAAAATATATATATATATATATATATTTCTGTAGATTATTAGTACCAAAATAATTTTTTTTTCAAGTCAAAAATCATTTATGAAGCTTTTACAAAGTAATTTATAATGGGTAAGTGTAGTAATAAATTTTAATCTGTTTTTCTCAAAACAGATTTTTCAAGGTTTTTAGAATTTTGAAATGCTCCATGCTACTTAATTTTTGTTCAAAATTCATGAAATTGATAAGGAAGAATCCTGATGCTGTTTACAAAAAAACTGGGTATGCATTTTACAATTCGACTTCATTAAGGTAATTAAATTTGATTTATAACTTTTTAAAAAGCAAAATTTTGATGAAAATCGGAATGGAATTCAGAAAAAAATCTCTCAAAAATTAATTATTCAAGGGATTAAATAATTGATACCCAGATTTGTTTGTTGTACAGTTAAAAGAGATTAAAATGCAAAATCGAGGAAATATCTCAAAAATTAAGTAGCAAGGAGCATTTTAAAATTTTGTTTATAAATTTCAAATTAAAAAAAAATCTTAAAATTATAATGTGATTGGAAATTTTTTTAAGGTATTCTATTTATTTATAGTGAATTGTATATTTGTACAAAATTTCGTATCTCTATGATGAAAAGTAAAAAAAAAAATAATTTTTAATGTCCACCGTTCCCTTAAATTAATACAGTAACTCAGTCTTGCTCTAAACACAACTCAAAATCAAAGTGTTCAAGAGGAGGGAAGTTGTTTGATATTCATAACAAACTGGAGCGTGTCTCTCATCCATTAAGTCAGGCCTGCACAACTCAAAAGGTGATGACGGCCATATTAACAATAGAAAGACGGCTGCCGTCATTTTGACGGTTTCGGACATACTATTGAACGCTATGTCTGTATTTATGTCCTCAGGCTTCTGAATTTCATGACTTTTTTTTCCAATTTTACGCGAAATATGCACACACATTTACAAAATCATATTCGATAGTAAAGAGGGGGAGAGAATGTGATGTATACCCACGAAGACTGAAAGCCGTGGATTTTACGGCAATATAGAAAACAGGCAGAAATCTTTAAAATAATGCCAGAAAAATGTTAGTTACTTTTCGTCTCCCTTTTGCAAATAACAGAAATGTTGGCTCTTCGGGAATATTAGTGTTTAAAATTAAGTACTGCACAAACCATGCATATATTTTTACGGATAAATCCTACCAGGTTGTCAGCTCGGCATATCTGCATAAAAATATGTCTAAACTATATATTGGTATGAAATAGTTCAAAATTTAAAGTATTTAATCATTTAAAAAATTAAAATCATTAAATATTTTATTTTTAACCGTCAAAATGACGGCTTTCAGTATTTTTAGTAAAAAAAAACATCCCCGTCTTTCTAGTGTTAATTTATGGAAAGTTGTTGCGAACCGCAAGAAAATAAGATAGATGTCTAAACTATATATTGGTATGAAATAGTTCAAAATTTAAAGTATTTAATCATTTAAAAAATTAAAATCATTAAATATTTTATTTTTAACCGTCAAAATGACGGCTTTCAGTATTTTTAGTAAAAAAAAACATCCCCGTCTTTCTAGTGTTAATTTATGGAAAGTTGTTGCGAACCGCAAGAAAATAAGATAGATGTCTAAACTATATATTGGTATGAAATAGTTCAAAATTTAAAGTATTTAATCATTTAAAAACTTAAAATCATTAAATATTTTATTTTTAACCGTCAAAATGACGGCGTTCAGTATTTTTAGTAAAAAAAAAAATCCCCGTCTTTCTAGTGTTAATTTATGGAAAGTTGTTGCGAACCGCAAGAAAATAAGATAGATGGAAAAGCGAAAAATATTTTACCCAACAAAAAATAAAATACTTATAATTTTAAAGATTAAATAAATATAAATATTCATACCTTATATGTACCTTTCGCAATATCATAAATCTAAAGGAAATATTCTTTATTTTTTAGATTTATAATATTACACGTCTTCACAAAAGGCTTCGTGGGCCGCATATTGTGCAGGCCTGCTCTTAAGTACTTGGCAAGAATAAACTTCAGAAAAGTCGTTTTGAAAAGTTATTTAAAAAAAAAAAAGAAGAAAAACTCAATTCGAATTTCAAAGGGCGAAATACAGGTTTTTTTTTAATACCTTATTAACAATGAATGCTTTAAAGACTTCTTTTTTCTTCGTTTTCACAAGTTATTGGTGTTTTAAAACTCCCTCTATAGATCTATCATACAACAGTTGGTAATTCTGAAAGTTCATAAAAGGAAAAGTGTACTCTTGGTCAATGGCGCACCCAGGATTTAATATTGGGGGGGGGGGGCGAGTTGAACGGATAAAAATATTTATAATGCAAATTCAATATTCATAATGCAATTTCTATTTCTTTGGGGGGGGGGCAAGGCCACTTGCCCCCAAACCTGGGTGCGCCACTGCTCGTGATATAAAACAAATATATTTTGGAAAAAAATTGGCATTATCGTTAAACTACAAAAATTATAATTATTTTTAAAAAATAAGTAAATGTAAATTACCTAAAGAGAAGGTATTTTTTTCCGTTTAAAATGTAAGTCTCAGAAAAGTACGTCAGAAAAATGACTAAACGGTGTATAAGCAAAAACACTGGAACTATGCTACTGTTTATTTTTTATACAGCACCTGATATTTACAAAATGATGCAAATTTATTAGCATGGCATAAAGAAGGGAAAAAAGTTCGGAATAATCACTGCCGCAGCGACAAATTTTCCTTGAAAACCTGCAATTACGTGCCTGAGTTATTTTGGAAAACTCTCCCTTGGCACGGTACACGTGACTGCGAACTCTGAGTTAGCTACATAAATCATGCCCTTAATTGAAAGCTGTGTTAGCGTGACGCCACGCCCATTGGACGTCTTGAGCAGTAGTAACGCCCTACATTTTATTCCATAAAATCTGATACGTCTAGACAGAAGAAATTTCTGAGTACAGGCAGAAGTTTCTGGTGTCGTGGAAGTTTTGTAGAATCGTCGTAGAATACAAAAGGAGCAATCAGAGCCAAAAAGCGCTAAATAAATAAAAAAATAAATTAAAAAAATTAAAAAATTAAAAAAAAAACCAAGAAGAAAATTTTCCCTCACAACAAGAGCTCCCTATCCTGTCAAAGAAACGGATTATGGTTGCACGTCTAAAGTTCAAATCTGGGGCATTTTCCATCCCGAATCCAGCAATCGCGCATATACGAACCGTTAGTGTATTTATGCCCTTTTCTATGAATTTTTCCCTATAGTAACCTTATTTGAAAAGTGTGATAACATCCCACTGGCATATTATTCTTTTCACCCTTATCCTTATCATGGAAAATGTTTTTAACTTAGGTTTACGTTCCTTCATAACGGTCCTCCGGAAAGCAAACTTTCAGATGTCCTGCTTCGCGAGTTATAATTTTCGCAGCGCGCCCAACCCAATCTGTATCGCTTGGGCAACAGTTAAACAGAAAAGTACTAAAATGCGTCAAAATTTTGACATATATATATATATATATATACCCTTCCCCAAGTAATTTGGATCCTCATAAACTAAGAATGGACATCAGGGGCCCTCACATAAGTCTTTTTTTTTCTCCTTTTTTGTATTCGTGTGTGTGGCATAGGTCCCTGGGGCTCTCACACCCCAGTCCGGTGTACATATGAATACAAGGAAATAGAAACATAAATCACACAATCGCAGAAGATTTCTTTTATTAACCAGCGCTGGACGATGGATTGTAGCTCCCCTTTCTAGACGGGGCTCCTTTTGCAGGCGGAAGACTGACGAGTTCCTCAGAATACAAGCAAGTCTTATGCGGGAATCGAACCCGCGCCCCCGGCGTGGCAAGCTAATGCCTTAACCACTTAGCCACTGAGCGACTTTGTATACGTACTTACTATGTTCTAAGATATCCAAAGGCACTGTCCGTGCTAAAATTGAACAAGACTTGACCATAAACAAGTGGCTTTATCATAAAGAAGAATTTTGCTGGACGATGGCAGAATGGCTAGGACGCTGGCGTTCGGTACCAAAATCTGTGGGTTCAAATCCCACTCTTGGCATGGTCGTTTGTAGCCGTGGGGAATTGGCTTTAAGCAGTAGGCCCCGGTCTAATTAGCCCTCGTGTAGCAAAGATTGACCGTAGCGCTCCAAACCAAACATAATGGAGAATTTATTGTTTTAAACTCTCCCGTGAAGAAAAGAATTTAGGGATAGAGAAATTCTCAGTTGTAAAATTAAGTACAAAGAACGCTCATCATCAGCCTCCTGTTCCTTCAAACTCATCTCTTTCTATCGAATAGTATTACTTTGACCTTTGGATCTTTGTGGACAAATCTCTAAGGAGCATTATCTATACTAATATATAAACAGAGAGAGCGGATTTTGTATGTGGAGAGTAATCTCCGGAACCACTGCACCTATTTGAAAAATTCTTTCACTATTTGAAAGGCACATTATTCCAGATGGTCATAGGCTATATATTATGTATATCTGATCAGTAGAAAGAAAGTTAGGAGCCTAAATGTTGAGCTGATGCTTCACCTTTACAAATTTTCTTTGTCAACCATAGTCAAGTAATCATAGCAACACATCAAACGATATTTTCATTTATTATCAGTAAATTTAACCTTTGAATTTTCTTTGTCAACCATAGTCAAGTAACCATAGCAACACTTCAAACTACATTTTCATTTATTATCAGTAAAATATTTAATATTTCAAAGATTCAAGTGGAGGAGGTATTGATAAATACAAAATGGATTTTTGAAATTGGCAACGTTTAAGGGTTTATTGAAGAACATTACATTTGGAACTACGCTTTTTACTGGACATTTAAGGTAAAAAAAATTTACAATTTATTGGCTATCAACTAGAAATTTATTTGTATAATATACAGAACTTTATTTAACTTATAAACTTTGTTTTTGAATTTATGCACAATTTGCGTAAATCGAACTTGCATACATTGACCGTTGTATTTAATTTGAATGTACTCCGTAGCGAAGTACGGATTTTCAGCTAGTTTGATAATAAATTGGACTACAATGGACATTGACACTTGTGGTCCTATACATCCATATATATATATATATATATATATATATATATATATATATATATACAGGGTTACAGGGTGTTCTTAAACTATGTCGACAAAATAAGAGTGGTGGTAGTATTCATCAAGACGAACAATATGTACAATGCAACGAGGGGGCCGCATTTCCCCGCAGTGTGTCAGAAAAGCGTATAGTTCAATGACCTAGTTGAACTTTTGTAAAATGTGAATTAACGAAATCATAAGCTAATCCCCTCGCTACTACCCCTCGTAAATACCCGTAGAGAATTTCAGTGAACATTTGGGCAGGTATCGTTGGTGACTGGCTGAAGGGACCGTATTTCTTGCCAGAAAGTCTTACCGGCGCAGCTACCGTGTCTTCCTGGAGCAAGTGCTTCCTGGTTTCTTGCACACACTTCCTCTCACCTCACTGAGGGACACGTGGTTTAAGCATAATGGAGCCCCTCCACGCTTTATCACCGCGGCCCGCCACTTCCTGAATGCCAATATATCCTGGAGGGTGGATTGGACGTGGAGGAGCTGGGGCTTGACCTCCACGTTCACCAGACCTAAATCCATTAGACTTCTTTCTTTGGGGACACATGAAATCATTGTAAGAAACACTTGTTGACTCCATGGGAGATCTCGTAGCGAGAATCGTTGTTGCAGCGGACAAGATTAACACGACACCTAGAGTATACGGGAGGATGCGCCAGACTTTCTTTCGTGGGTGTCAACTGTGCAATGACACCCTTGGAAGCCATTTTGAGCATTTACTTTGGGTCTTTATCTGATCTGAGTAGAATTGTGCAATTTAGGATTTGGTTAATTCTCATTTTTTTTCCAGTGACGAAAGTTCAGCTTGGACACTGAACCCTTACACTTTTCTCACACACTAAGGAAAATGCGGCCCTAAGTTGCATTGTAAATATTGTTCATCTTGATGAGTACTATCACCCCTCTTACCTTGTCGACATAGTTTACGAACACCCAGTTATATATACATACATATATATATATATATATATATATATATATATATATATATATATATATATATATATATATATACACTGCTGGCCACTGTAAATGCAACACCCTGAAGGAAACATGCAAATAACATGAAATTTACAACATGCATTAGCGGAGGTGAGATATGCAAATGATTAGAATTTCAGCGCAGACGCACATCACGCGCGCCTGTGGCGCCACTTCAAAGCGCTATTTAAGGCTTGGAGATTTCGACGATTTCAAGTTCGGCAATTGTGTTTTTCTTGTGGTTTTTTAAAAAAAAACGATCAATTATGCCTCGTCGAAAACAGCGATCATCTTTTGATCAAGTATCCGAGTTCGACAGAGGAACGATAGTGGCCTACCGAGATTGTGGATTATCTTTCAGGGAAATCGGTAGTCGTGTTGGACGAAACCAAACAACTGTAATGTGGATATGTGATCGTTGGATGCAGGAGGGTACGACGGACCGGCGTGTTCGATCGCATCCACCTCAGCGAACCACTTCACGTGATCACAGGCAAATTGTGCGCATGGCAGTGACGGATCGCTCAGTCACATCACGAACCATAGCACAGCACATGCAGTCTGTAACGCATCATCCACTGTCTGCGCGTACCATTCGACTCCGTTTACAGCAGAGTGATCTGTCCGCAAGACGTCCATTGCTTTGTCTACCCTTGACGCAGAACCACAGACGTCTCCGCCGCCAATGGTGCGATGACAGAAGGATGTGGACGGCAGAATGGAATGAAATTGTCTTTACTGACGAGTCACGCTTCTGTCTGCAACACCACGATGGTCGCATTCAAGTCTGGAGACACCGTGAAGAGAGGATGCTGAACAGCTGCGTTATGCACCGCCACACTGGTCCTGCACCGGGTATTATGGTATGGGGCGGTATTGGATATCACTCTCGCACACCTCTAGTACGCATTGCCGGTACTTTAAACAGCCAGCGCTACATCTCCGAGGTGTTGGAGCCAGTTGTCCTTCCTTACCTTCAGGGCTTGCCCACAGCCATATTTCAACAGGATAATGCGCGACCACACGTGGCACGCATTTTCCAACGGTTCTTCGTCAATCGCCAGATTGAATTGCTTCCCTGGCCGCCTTGCTCTCCGGATCTTTCGCCGATAGAAAAAAAGTGGTCCATGGTTGCTACGATTGACCCAGATTCCATCCCCAACTGCCACAGCAGATCAACTTTGGCAACGTGTGGAAGCTGCTTGGTCTGCTGTACCCCAAGAACTCATCCAAAGTCTCTTTGAATCATTGCCGAGGCGTGTGGCAGCGGTGATCTCCAACAATGGCGGCTACTCTGGCTACTGATTTTGGCAGGAACCACACTTCACAGAAGTGTAGTAACCTAATTACCCCCTATTTAGTATAAGGTAATGATTACACAAGTTATGAAGTTACATAATGAGCACTTAAAAAAAACAACTATTGTGATTAAAGTAGATCGCGTTGTGGTCCAAAGGACAACCCAAGTTCAGTCATGTTCTGATACGTGTGAGGGAGAAACAAATAATTGACAGACACAAATGACAGGTAAAAAAAATAATACATTTATTCATTATTAGGAGTATGAGAAGTTATTTTAAACAAAACGATAACAACATTTTAAGTATCCCCCAAACATTATATATATATGTAACTTTTAAATTTAAGCCTCAACGGCTAACAAAAAAAAAACGTGAGTAAGCATTGTGACCTACTTAAAAATCATATCACTTCTAGATTAGCTTAAATTTAAATAGTTAAAACATCAAGTTTCATCTCATTGATTAGAATGGATCCACAATGATAAAAATTTGGCAAAGATCTCACCGACTCGATGACACAAATATAGATGACGGATGCTGAGCGTCGCGTTCTGAAGGCTGGCTATCACAGATTCCCGGTGACACAATCTAGATGACGGATGCTGAGCGTCGCGTTCTGAAGGCTGGCTATCTCAGACTCCCGGTGACACAAATCTAGATGACGGTTGCTGAGCGTCGCGTTCTGAAGGCTGGCTATCTCAGACTCCCGGTGACACAATCTAGATGACGGATGCTGAGCGTCGCGTTCTGAAGGCTGGCTATCTCAGACTCCCGGTGATACAAAAACTAGATGTCGGTTGCTGAGCGTCGCGCTCTGAAGGAGGGCTATCACAGACTAGTTGACGGTTGCTTATGACGATGGAAACTGCATAACGCAGTCATGTTTTAGTAGGCCTGGACGCCGGGGACCAAAACCCCTTCTTAACAGATCAAATCTTCCTCCAACGGCCCTCGGTCACTCCTCACCTCCTAAAAACCCCGCGCACCCCCCTATCAGGGTGGGAAGTTTCACTCCAAAAAAACTCCGCGTACCCTCAACAACAGCGCCTTTCCGTAAAAAGTTCCTTCCAAAATGGCGGGAAAAACACCCACGCCCGCGCAGTGATACAGGATGACCCAGGAACAGGTGTCCAGCGAACACCCCCTTCTTCGCTGACCCCGGCCGGGTCAGGGAGCTGGGCTAAAAATAGATCGTAAAAACGAACAGAATTGCTTAAAAAGTAGCCAAAATTGGGGAGATTCGTGATAGAAGCTGAGTCGGTGAGAAATTTACCAGAAATTACCGACAATACATTAAAACGGCAAATTACTGCTGGATTTCTACCACGTTAATGATTACAAAGTAAAAACATAGGATATTCTAATATTACAATAGGCCGTTATACAAATTTAAAACAAAATAGTGAATTAAATAATACATAAAATACACTTATTCACTTAAAGAAAACATGGATTTTGCACATCATACCCGTGACGAAGGATACCGCAGCGAGAGAAAAAAAAACACAGCACCCCAAAAGCTTATTAGTACAAGGCGCTTATGACACACAAATGAACTTCTTAATCATTAACGAATTAAAATTACATAATTGCGGGAAATCTAATTAAAATTCAGGCTGACCCGAAATTAAAGTCTAATACAGTTTGACAGAACACTAATGCTAAGATGTTAAGAGATACAGGAAATTAACAATAGCAAGATAGTTAATAAAATTAGCTTCTATCTGCCATAATTAAATCTATTTAATTACTTTACACATTTAATGATAATAAGAACAAACAAAAAAAAAAGGAAGAAGAAAAAGTTTAAAACAAGTTAGTACCAAATTCAGACTTATGGGTTTAAAGTTATCACAGCCCAGGGTTTCCGAGCAAGTTAAATACTTAGATTAAGACTTAAGTTTGAAGTAAACCAAAGTTAATTTTTATTTTTTATTATTTTATTTTAAAGAATATTCATGTTGATGATGAGTAAGCAACTACCAACTAATTATAGAGATAAAACTAAAACTTACTAGCCTTGATTTGTAATTAATTAGCTAATTAATAAAGAGCACCACCACAAATATCCTCCGTCCCATTGAAAAAATTTTTATGCAATAAAAATTTTTACACACATGTTGAAACCAAAAAAAGTGACAAACCATCTTAAAACAAAACACACTATCTCAGAATATAAATGGTATGTGATAAAACAAAATCTTAACAACTGGTCACACACTTAAGCTGTAGGTAAAAGTCTCAAAATATAAGCAATGTATAAAAGACAAGACATCATAACAATGATTTTTCTAATCATCTACTCCTCCGAGTCTCAAGCAGGGAAAAAAAAAATCCCCAGGACACCCACACAAGGACCCCTCCAAAAAAAACACAATCTCCAATTTGAGATTAAAAGTTGAATAATAAAAGGTTGATTAATAAAAGGTTCGAGGTATGTTCAACGACAAAATAGACACATAAAAAGGGGAAAATTAAAATAGCTTATCAGGGTAACCTGTCACACTACACCTAACACAAAAAAATTCCTTATATCCACCTAACCATGAACGGTAAAAAAAAATTTAACTACACAGATTCATCAACCCAAAATGATACGAGACAAAAACCCAAATGAGGAGTCTTCACAACCCATGCCTGGATTTCCACCAGATGACACACAAGTAAAAAAGTAAAATAATAAAATAGAAGAATACCTACGATCCTGCCTCACAGTCAGTAAACACAAATAGAAACAAATTCATGAGGTAAGCCACACAAAAAAAATTCACAATCCTCACAAGGTAACACAAGCCCTCAATATTATCAAGACAACCAATTTTTGACCCAAGCTGAGCATCTGTAAATAGTAAAAGCAGAATATGTTTACATCTCATGGAATGACAAGATTTGACCAATAATGTTTAGGGTGATATTATATCAACCACACAATAACTGTTTCAAGTTAAACAGTGTAAAATATTTTAAATTATGATTAAAATATAACAACATTGCACATTAAAATTTGGGATATATAAGGGAATACGAATAAAAATGAGTAGAATATCATAGATAATAACACATAACATAAAAATAGACATATATATAATAATAAAAATCGCAATCATGCGCTGAAAGGAATAGAATATATAAAAAATAAAATATATACACAGTGAGGACTTAATCGGTGGGGGGTATGCATACCATGACATAATTAAGGAAGAGTAGTTCACCTTAAGATTTATGCCAGCATAGGGATAAGTAATTGAAAACAAAAATGCATTATAAGGACATTTACGCTGGGATTACTACCAAGAACTCAAGGCGAACTGTCAAATTGAAAGTAGGGAATCTCACCCTCTGAATACCCTGACCAGCAATACTTGCAAACAAAACATCTGTCCAACAAATACTCATGAGCAAAGGAATACAGAGATGTGAGAGAGCACCTAAGGACAGGAATGAGCTGCAGACACAAACCGCCAACGATCAATAACTGACTAGTTCCACAACTGAGGCACATGGCCAAATGCTTACAAAATTTTTCACAAAATAAGTAAGGGAGTCACTATGCTAGCATTAGTGAAATCAACACTCTTCGGAGACACAATTCGGTGTAAAAAAAAAGCAGAGGAAAAAGCCTCTGGAGTTTAATAACAACAAGCAATCAAAAAAAAATTTGATATACAAAATTTTAAATTTAAACAAAATTTGATTAAGCTGAGCAAACCCACAGCCCAATGATAAAATACAGAAGAACATGACAACACTCGACAAACTAAATAATACCTAATAACACATGAATACCCTTAGGTATTAATATTGCAACAACACATGAAATAAAATAACACTTGAATTCTTTGGTCACAGGTTATACGATATATATACTCCAGAGATGTAAACCAGAGATGCCCAACAGAGATAAGGCAACAAAAGACCCCAAAATAAAAGAAAATAATGACTGTGAGATAGGTATGAGGCAAAAAAAAAAGTGAGCAAACAAAGGTAAATAAATTAATGATCCCCTACTTGCACTAGAGCCTAGGGTTTAGTGCTCTTAACCACAAAACCATATTGATCTCTGGGCCTTAAAAAATACCCATGAGTAGTACTGGACAAGGGAATGAGCTGAGTACCTGAAGTACTGGGAGTTACATTACAACTATCCATATAATCATCAGACATATTATCCAAGAAGGAAAGCGGTGATACAGAGGTATCCCTAAAAACATCATTCTGGACATCTGATGGCCCTGGAGAATTAGTAGCAACAGCAGTATCTGGTTGAACTGGCGTAAGCACAGGGGGAAGGGTAAAATTACAATTATCAGAAAACCAAGATAAATCCATAGGTAAGCCAAAGGGTTTGAAATTTACTTTAGTGGACTCTGAGTTTAAATTAACAATATTAGGAGAAGGATCTTGTAGAGAAATATTAACAGGAATGGATGGCTGATTTTCAACATTTGGAAAAAGCTCCCTGTCGACAACTTTAATTAAGCGGTTGATGTGGACTTTTTGTACATTACTGGGTTTAGCAATTTCTGAGATTACAAATAGGACGGGGGAGGACTTTTTTAACACACGAAAAGGACCCTTGTTAAGTTTACACAGCTTTTTGCTAAGATGAGGTTTAATAGCAGGGACATGGAGAAAAACAGTGTCACCTACTTGAATTGTTTTAGAAAATGGCTTGGAAAGTGACTGTTGAGTCTGGTTTTCAGCAGCCTTCGTTAAATTTTGGCTAACAACTTCAAATGACTTTTGGAGTCTTACAGTTACATCATGAGCAAGAGTACGGGTATCAGAGTAAGAGCGAAATTTACTATTAAAAATCAAATCATATGGTAAGCTTAAATCCCTACCATAGGTTAAGTAAGCAGGGGTTTCCTGAATGGTTCTGTGGAAAGCAGTACGATGAGCCAAAAGTGCAAAGGGTATGTGTTCACACCAATCAACCTGATTTTCTGCTACCAAGTGGCTAAGCGAGTCAATTAAAGTCTTGTTCAGTCGTTCACATATTCCGTTCCCCATCGGATGATAACTAACCGTGTTACGTTTAGATATTCCCAATACGTCATAAACTTGATTCATCGCTTCAGATAAGAAATTTGAGCCTTTATCAGAGTATAACATTTCCATGAGACCATGGCGGGAAATAAAGTCCACCAAAACAGAAGCAATAGTGTTACTTTGTATGTTAGGGACAGGGTAAGCCTCAGGGTATCGAGTGAAATAATCAGTAATTACAATAATGAACTTATTTCCTATATTGGAAGTAATTAAGGGACCCACGGCATCAAAAGAGCATTTTTGAAAAGGCCTGGATGGAACAGGAATTTGTTGAAGAGGAGCCATCTGATTCTTACATAAACCTCTACGTGCAATACATGAATGACATGACTTAACATAATTTTTGACAATACGATACAGACCAACCCAATAAAAATTTTCTTTAACCCTGTGCAATGTTCGAGAAAGGCCAGGATGGGCAACCGTGTGGTTGTCATGACATAATTTTAAAACTTCAGATATTAAGGAATGAGGAACAACTAGCTTAGGACTATCATTATGAAGAGATTGAATGCGTGTTTTACACACAAGTAGACCATTAAACATAAAATATTTAGGAGAAGTGGGTGGGAATTTAGAATTAGAGTTTAGCATATTAACAATTTTCTTACAGTGATGGTCTGACTTCTGTTGAAGAATTAAATCATCAGTTGAATACGAATTTAAATTAAATGTTAAGGGTTGCACTTCAAGAGTGTTGACATTTCTGGACAAGTAGTCTGCGACCAAGTTTTGCTTACCAGGCTTATGTACAATAGTATATGAATATTGTTGCAGGGCAATAATCCAACGAGCTATTCTGGAAGTAGGGTCTTTTAATTTGAACAACTGGGAAAGGAATCTCTGATCACAGAATAAAATGAAGTGTTGACCATATAAATATTGCTTGAAATGATTAATGGCAAAAACAATGGCAAGGGCCTCCTTCTCGACAGTGGAATAATTACACTCAGCAGGATTTAATTTTCGGGAAGCATAAGAAACAGGCTGGGAAACACCAGAAGGTCCCTCTTGCATTAAAACTGCACCCAAGGCATAATTACTAGCATCAGTATTTAAGGTGAAGGGCTTATTAAAATCGGGTAAAAGTAAAAATGGCTCCTTAATGATGTAATCCTTAAGAGTTTCAAAAGCTTCCTGATGTTCAGATTGCCAATTAAATTTTACTTTATCCTTAGTTAAATTAGTGAGGGGTAGGGCAGTCTTAGAATAATTTGGAATAAATTTTCTATAAAACCCTGTTAATCCTAGAAAGGACCTGATTCCCTTTTTTGAATTTGGGGGAGCGGCATCTTTAATAGCACTGATATTTTTAGGGTCTGGTAGGACTCTACCTTCCGTTATCCTATGACCCAAGAAAGTAATCTCCTTACTAATTAATTTACACTTCTTTGGCTTAAGCTTGAGGTTAGCCTCCTGTAGTCTCTTAAAGACAATTTCTAACCTCTCGAGATGTTCTTCGAAGGTGGATGAGGCTACAATGATGTCATCAATGTACACAAAAATTGATAAGTCTGATAAACCCGCCAAAACAAGTGACATCAGCCTCTGAAAGGAACTACTGGCATTACGGAGACCAAAAGGAAGACGGTTAAACTGATAGAGATTATCTTCAGTGGCAATAGCTGTGAGATGAGCATCATCAGGATGCATCAACATCTGGTGAAAACCTGAGGTCAGGTCAAGAGTTGAAAAAATTTTAGCCTCACCAAGTTTGTCTATCATTTCACTCATCTGAGGTAAAGGGAAGTTATCGGGGATTGTTTTTGCATTAATCTTCCTTAAATCTGCTACCAAGCGGAACGACGAATCTGCCTTCTTCACCAACAGGACAGGAGCAGCATAACTAGAAGTCGAGGGAACAATTATACCCGCCTCTAGGAGTGTATTAATCTGGGACCTCATTTCCGACTTTAAACTAAACGGTACTCTATAGGGCTTTGAACGAACAGGGATATAATCAGTTAAATTAATGCGATGCTTAATAATGTCACACGAGCCAAGATCTTTAAGAGATTTAGCAAAAACAGTCTGATATTTCTTAATTAATTTAGCAGTTAATTCTCTCTCATTACTCTCTAAGTGTGACAAATCAAGTTCTCCTCCAAATGAGTCGAAATCAACTATCTCATCCTCAAAGCTAAGGGTATTGACCGAGTAATCATTAGAATCAAGTTGCATAGGTGAGACAATAGCTAATTTTATTTTTTTGTTTAAGGTAATATTTTTATTAGACACATTAATAATTTGGACTAAACAAGATAAATCATCACTCACAACGGAAGCTGATCTTGCAACAACAAAGGTATCAAAAGTCAACTTACTATTTGGTTCAACCAGAACAAGGTCACCAGGTTCAAATTTAGAAGAATCAGGCAGTTTAATACTCACTCTGGTCTCAGAGTTAGATTTTAGCTTTAATTTTGTAGGTAGAAAGCCAAAAATAGAACTACACTCATGGGAAATTGAAGTATCCGAAGTATTTAAGTTAATGTTTACATCAGTATTCTTTGAATTTAGATTATTATTAGAGTTTAGAGGCAACAAATTTGGATTCCAAGATATGGTGATATCTGGATTAGACAACACAGAATCACCACAGTGTATTTTAAAGTTAAACAGTTGAAGGAAGTCCAATCCTAAAATTAAATCAAAGTTTTGAGACAGTGGGAATTCCGAAATTAAAAAGTTAGAAGTGAATTCATGATTTGCTATGTTTAGGTGACATGTCACAACTTCTGTGACCCTAATATCAACGCCAGTAATGGCTTTCAATACAACATGAGGAGAAGGTTTAACCTGACAAACAGAATAATTTACAAAATTTTTAGAGATTACGCTTATCGAAGCTCCAGAATCAACTAAACCACGAAGCTGCCTGCCCTCAACAAACACAGGAATGATGGGCAAGTTAAACATATATTGAGGTACAAACACAGGATCCGGCATGGGCTGTGAGGAAACAAATGGATCACAAACACTGTCTCCACCCTCTAAGGGTTTAAAGACCCCTGGTTACCTGCGCCATTACTGTCCTGAGAGTTCGAATTTACATGGGGAATATTTTGCATGTCACGCTTCTTTTTAAAACACTCGCGGGAGGAGTGGCCAAGTCTGTGGCAATAAAAACAAGTAATATTTCTTTGGGAGGCCCTCCTGTCGTTAACCGGGGCTCTAACATTTGACATACTGTCAACCCTGACAGTCAAAACTTCTAATTTTTCTGTTAATGACATTAAAGACTTGGTGAAAGTCTCTGTCGTGTCCTTAATGAGTTTAGTTAGGTCCCCTAGATTCTGCCTTTCCACGGAAGCTGAATTGGCTGACTGGGCTTCCATAAAAGGATTGAAAGTACCAGGTCCAACCATTGCATTGACATGGGGGGCAGTAACATTTAACGCTTGTTCTACTCTAGAAGCTAACAAGGTGGCTTCTTCTAAGGTTTGTGGGTTGGTAATTATGATTTGGTGTTTTATTTGGGGCCTAAGGCCTGTTACAAATTGAGACAAAAGAAGCGACTTTTTAAAATCCTGAGTAACCTGACCAGAAGTGATGACTCCGGTCAGGGCACTCGACACCACGCCTTGCAGCCGGATAGCGAAATCTGCTACAGTTTCATTTGGAATTTGAATGCAATAATTTATAGCAGTCATGGCCTCAGCCAAAGACCTGCTCTGCGTGAATTGCTTAAGGAAGTGGCTCTTTAACTCCTCTATAGTAGTTATGTTAAGTTCCTTGAGGGACGACTCATAAAAGGTTTTAGCAGGCCCCGCTAATTTGAGTAACACAATAGCGACCTTTTGGTTCTCTGACCAATTAGCTAACGAGGCCACCTGGCCAAAATATTGAAAAAAATCTACCGCGTTACTTCCAACCAATGTGGGTACGGTAGAAAAAAATTGCAGATTGGGGACAGGTGAAGGACCTGACACAGCCTGGGATTCTTTGTCTTGAGACCCGGGGAAAGACATGATTAAAACAAAATTTGGTCACCCCTAGCACACATAAAACTATTTACCATGAGAAATAAAAATAAACAAAAACATGTATATATAAGTTGCCAATATTTGCTTCATTTCCCACACATAAACATGACTGTTACCGCACGGCACCATTTGTAGTAACCTAATTACCCCCTATTTAGTATAAGGTAATGATTACACAAGTTATGAAGTTACATAATGAGCACTTAAAAAAAACAACTATTGTGATTAAAGTAGATCGCGTTGTGGTCCAAAGGACAACCCAAGTTCAGTCATGTTCTGATACGTGTGAGGGAGAAACAAATAATTGACAGACACAAATGACAGGTAAAAAAAATAATACATTTATTCATTATTAGGAGTATGAGAAGTTATTTTAAACAAAACGATAACAACATTTTAAGTATCCCCCAAACATTATATATATATGTAACTTTTAAATTTAAGCCTCAACGGCTAACAAAAAAAAAACGTGAGTAAGCATTGTGACCTACTTAAAAATCATATCACTTCTAGATTAGCTTAAATTTAAATAGTTAAAACATCAAGTTTCATCTCATTGATTAGAATGGATCCACAATGATAAAAATTTGGCAAAGATCTCACCGACTCGATGACACAAATATAGATGACGGATGCTGAGCGTCGCGTTCTGAAGGCTGGCTATCACAGATTCCCGGTGACACAATCTAGATGACGGATGCTGAGCGTCGCGTTCTGAAGGCTGGCTATCTCAGACTCCCGGTGACACAAATCTAGATGACGGTTGCTGAGCGTCGCGTTCTGAAGGCTGGCTATCTCAGACTCCCGGTGACACAATCTAGATGACGGATGCTGAGCGTCGCGTTCTGAAGGCTGGCTATCTCAGACTCCCGGTGATACAAAAACTAGATGTCGGTTGCTGAGCGTCGCGCTCTGAAGGAGGGCTATCACAGACTAGTTGACGGTTGCTTATGACGATGGAAACTGCATAACGCAGTCATGTTTTAGTAGGCCTGGACGCCGGGGACCAAAACCCCTTCTTAACAGATCAAATCTTCCTCCAACGGCCCTCGGTCACTCCTCACCTCCTAAAAACCCCGCGCACCCCCCTATCAGGGTGGGAAGTTTCACTCCAAAAAAACTCCGCGTACCCTCAACAACAGCGCCTTTCCGTAAAAAGTTCCTTCCAAAATGGCGGGAAAAACACCCACGCCCGCGCAGTGATACAGGATGACCCAGGAACAGGTGTCCAGCGAACACCCCCTTCTTCGCTGACCCCGGCCGGGTCAGGGAGCTGGGCTAAAAATAGATCGTAAAAACGAACAGAATTGCTTAAAAAGTAGCCAAAATTGGGGAGATTCGTGATAGAAGCTGAGTCGGTGAGAAATTTACCAGAAATTACCGACAATACATTAAAACGGCAAATTACTGCTGGATTTCTACCACGTTAATGATTACAAAGTAAAAACATAGGATATTCTAATATTACAATAGGCCGTTATACAAATTTAAAACAAAATAGTGAATTAAATAATACATAAAATACACTTATTCACTTAAAGAAAACATGGATTTTGCACATCATACCCGTGACGAAGGATACCGCAGCGAGAGAAAAAAAAACACAGCACCCCAAAAGCTTATTAGTACAAGGCGCTTATGACACACAAATGAACTTCTTAATCATTAACGAATTAAAATTACATAATTGCGGGAAATCTAATTAAAATTCAGGCTGACCCGAAATTAAAGTCTAATACAGTTTGACAGAACACTAATGCTAAGATGTTAAGAGATACAGGAAATTAACAATAGCAAGATAGTTAATAAAATTAGCTTCTATCTGCCATAATTAAATCTATTTAATTACTTTACACATTTAATGTTAATAAGAACAAACAAAAAAAAAGGAAGAAGAAAAAGTTTAAAACAAGTTAGTACCAAATTCAGACTTATGGGTTTAAAGTTATCACAGCCCAGGGTTTCCGAGCAAGTTAAATACTTAGATTAAGACTTAAGTTTGAAGTAAACCAAAGTTAATTTTTATTTTTTATTATTTTATTTTAAAGAATATTCATGTTGATGATGAGTAAGCAACTACCAACTAATTATAGAGATAAAACTAAAACTTACTAGCCTTGATTTGTAATTAATTAGCTAATTAATAAAGAGCACCACCACAGAAGTCTATAAATTTAATCATTTGATATTTGGTCAACATGTTATCTACAAAATAAATTTTGTGGTGATATCTCTTGTCTTTCTTGGTGCTGCAATTTGGGTGGCCAGCAGTGTATATATGTATATATATATATATATATATCTGTCGATGAGTGTCGATGTGTTATGTCGATGAATGTTTAGCTTTCTCATAGAAAATTAGCCTCTGCGAATTGTGATTATTCGAGTTGTATATTCGATTTTCGCATTTGCACTAATTTTTGTGGTTATTCAAAATTGCTACATAAATACGACGCACTTTCTCTGCAAAATCTCCGCACGGAAGATTGCACTGTTTAGTATTGAACACCCTTTTTTTTGATTTTGTAATAAATCATTTTTACATTAAAATTAAGGAATGAAAAAATTTTTACAGTTATTGTATGCGACATTAAATCACTTTCACTTATTATACGACTTGACACTGGAATCATTAAGTGGAATAATTATGAGAAATTTTTAGGGAAGATACAAAACATTACATAGTAAACCTATGCCATTTATAAAAGTGTATACGTTCAGGGCCCGATTATGAACGCTGGGGGCCCTTGGGCAGATGCTATTTGGGCCCCCCCCCCTTACGAACATTTATAAAAATAAGAACCATCTATGGGCTATACATACTATTAGAAGTACTAGGTGCATACACCAAGGGGGTTTTGGGGTCCCCTAGCACTAGGGGGCCCCGGGCAAAGTTCCGATTTGCCCATGCGATAAAAAGGCCCTGTATACGTTTTTCACTACATACAGATAGATAGACAAGATACTATTAAAAGCTTCAACTCTTAAGGCTGCTGTATACTAATCCTGTTGGATTCGCTCACTTCAGTTTTGACCTATGGCGAAAATTTGTCTTCTATTTACAGCTACATAAATGCTGATAATCCGATAAAAATGGTATTATCGGATAGCCTGTATTTTTCTGCGCCTTGCAACAGGATTCATTTTATAAATTTCGTCCGCCAAAGGAATTTATGAGCGTTTAAAACACACTATATCAGATTTTTTTTCCCCGAATAATTCAAATTTTAAAATATTATTTGCATTTTTAAAAAAAACTAAAAATGCCCCAATGCGTAAGATTTCTTTCTCTATTACGGAGTGCAATTTTAAAAAAAAAATCTTTCAATCCAAGTCGGCAATCCTTCGACACATTTTCTCCAGGGCCTTTTTATTGCATGGGCAAATCGATACTTTGCCCAGGGCCCCCTGATGTTAGGGGCCCTCAAAACCCCCCTTGGTGTATGAACCTAGTACTTCTAATAGTATGTATAGCTCATGGATAGTTCTTATTTTTATAAATGTTCGTAAAGAGGGGGCCCCTGAATAGCATCTGCCCAGGGGCCCCCAGCGTTCATAATCGGGCCCTGATTTTCTCCAGAGTTTAACATTGAGGTGAGCGAATCCAATAGGGTTAGTACACAGCAGCCTTAAATACTATGAGAAGATTTCAATTGCAGTTTATGTTATCAAAAACATTTCATATTTTTAGTTATATAAAAAAAAAGAGATTTCCTGTTAATGAGAAAAGTAGTTTTTTTTCCCCAGTAAACTCAAGAATGATTAATAATACTCCGTATCGCCATTAATTTATTATTCAACCCGCTACTGAATATGATGAATAAAAACGTATTTCATGGAGAAAAAAACTATTTAATATTTATTCCAATAAAGGAGATTGAATTCACTACACGGGCAACTGATTGGTGTTCCATGAATTTTGAAATTCAGATGAAAGTTACCATGCCACACATAACTAATTAGAAAAGATTTTATCAGCTGCTAGACACATCTGCCTAGCTGATAAAGCAATCGTGGAATTTTCGATAGGTAATAGAATTTATGAATATTCATCTTGGAAAAAGGACTCAAATGTGAATCGGTGTTTGATCAAATTCCTTAAACCTTTCCCTTAACAAAAAATACAACTATGAATAAGATGTAGGGTTTTTTTCGCCTTAAAATAGATTATAGCAGTTGTTTAGTTTGGCTTGGAGCGCTACGGTCACTTTGTACTACACGAGGACTAATTAGAACGGGACCAACTGCTTAAAGCCGATTTCGAACGGCTATGACAAGAGTGGGACTCGAACCCACAGACTCTGGTACCGAAGGCCAGCGAAATAGCCATTCGGCCATCGTCCGGCTATGTAGCATTGGTACACAAACTTTTTTTGACTGCTACACACTTTCTTTATTAAATAAAATAATCACTCGACCCCCTTCCCTCCCAAGTAAAATTTTCTTACAGTGGCAATTAAAAAAAAAGTAGGAAAATGTTAAAACCAACAAACAAAAAAAAAAAGGACAAAGAAATAAGAAAATTTTGTCAAACGCTTTTAAAAATCAATGAACTGCAAATTTTGAGTATACATTTACTTTGCATAATAACAATTAAACAAGTATAATTGCAAGATAAAAAGAACTTTTTATATACCATGTTTTTAAATTTTCTGTTGAATCATATAAACTTGGCAATTCTATGTATTAATAAATACTTTAAAAAAATTTTTTTTGATGAATTATCCCATCAACTTGAAAGAAAATGAAGTTAATTGGAAGTTAACTTGCGTTTAACTTTTCGTTCCGATTCGGCCGATAGATGGTTGTACAAGTCTACAAAACAAAATTAACTGAAAATGAATTCATTCTGCTAAAAGTATTAAAACAATGCATTGTCATCGTGTTCTGAGCTATTCTAAAAGTTTCAAATGTCTAGCTAGTCGGGAAGTTAGTTAAAAATGGATCGTAAGATTTGTACTGGACAAACACACACGCAAACAAACACAAACAAACAAGAAAGCGAGTTAATAAAAACATGGTAAAAATATCTTGTTTTATCTTCTACACTTGGGGCTTGTGGCGGCCCTGTGGTACAGCGCGCTGGTTTTCGGTGCCGAGCGTGCTCGGATCGAATCCCGGCGTTACGCCACTAAAAGCCTCCACTTGTGTCGTCCCTTCATAGGGGGTAATGCTATTCCGCCTTTATGGTGCCCCATAATAAAATGGCTAGCAAAACTGCGGTGTACTATAGCGTTAAGGGTATTGTCCAAGAAACCGTCTGCCGCAAAAAAATCTTCTACACTTGTTTTTTTTTTTGTCAAATCTCATGTGAGCAAAACTTGAGATTTAAATATTATTTTTTATTTTGTATTAAATAATTCAGTATGATATAAACTTACTTCAAACTATCCGCGACCCCCCTGTTGGTCGTGAAAAGTTTGCCCACCACTGGGTCAGAGCACAGAATTTTAAAAAGTGTAAGCAGCGGTACCCATATGTTTGAAAAACTATGAATTTTTCTTAATGCACTGTGTGCATGAAAAACGAATAAACTATCCATTACCCGTTATAAAAAAAAATTGTTGCTGTTGTTGCTTATGCCCCTTGACCGACAGTAGACATCACATCAAGTTCCGAAGGCTATGGGCGATGAAGGTGCGGCTCCTGTTTTGAATTAGCACCACAAGGGTCGAAGTCCGACTGGGCTAAATGACCGGTCCCGTAATTTTGATCCGAGTCAAGTGACGAGACCGGAACACTTGACCCCGCACCTCCAGAGGCGAATTTGAGAACTTGGAGGACATTGTAGCCACGCCCTATTTCACGTGCCCCGGCCACCATTAGTGAACACGGCGGTAGATTTGCACGACGAGCATCGAACCAGGGACGTTGAGATCACTGGCCCGCTGCTCTTGCCAACTGGGCCACCGCGCCCTATAATAAAAAAAAATAATAAATTTAAAAAAAAAACTACAGTGCGTAATTACAGTAGTATTTACAGTTAAATTATAGCCATTAACCGATTACTTAATGATAGCTAATTAACACTGCAAAAAGCAATTTTTTAAAAATCTTGATGACATTCCTCAAAAAAAGATGATTTACACAAAATTTCCGTTCTATTTTTATGCCCTAAGCGTTTACAAGAACTTGATGCAGTAATATTCCACCCTGCGGGCTTCTTACTTTAGCGAAAGACAGTGCGTAGATAGCACCTTTTGCTTGGGTGGGAGCTGTTAACTTATAGTGAAAATTACTCATGCGTTTGTTCGCAAAGCTAATAAATAATGCAAATCTTTAATTTTTTAAATAAAAAATGTAGTAAGGTCTCTGCACCTTTCGTTTCTTTTGCTATGTACAAATTTCTATACGTTAGATATGCATTTGGTTTTAATATTATCACTTATACATTTATTTTAATTACCTCTGTTGTTGTTCTTCCTAATCCCCCTGGCCGGAAGTTCCAGAACAGGTCCATATAGGCTTCGGGCTCAGTAGTACGCCTCCGGTTTTATAATAGCACCCCAAGGGTCAGGGTCTGACTTAGCTAGGTGCCACCCCCATTTTGACCGAGCACCCCCAAGCGTGACACTGAGGGGTGCGGCTCCGATTAATTTATATATTTATTTATTTTCGAACGCGGAGGCACTTGTCGCTAGACATTCGCCTGTATGTACACCGCGAGGCTGGTAGCCATTCATTTAAGGGGACACCGTATAGGTGACCAGCACTACCCTCTACAAGCCGGTCCCGTAACTTAGAAGCGAGTCAAGTGACGAGACCGGTACACTTGACCCCGCACTTCCAGAGGTAAATTTGAGAACTTGGAGGACACTGAAGCCATGACCGATTTTTCGTGCACCAGCCGCTATTAGTGTACACGGCGATGGATTTGTCAGCGACGGGTATCGAGCCAGTGACGTTCAGATCACTTGCTCGATGTCTATGCCAACTGGGCCACCGCACCCGGTTCCGGTTTATAACGGCATCACAAGGGTCGGAGTCCGATTTAGCCAGGTGCCACCTCAATTTTGACTGAGCACCCCCAAGGGCGACATCTGAGGAGATCGTACCCTTTCCCACCCACTGACCTCAAAGAACAACTCTCCGGTTTACGGATTTAACGTGTCCATATCCGGCCTCGACACGAAAGTACTTCACGGCGCTTGTCGGGATTCGATCCGAGCACCCTCAGAACCGAAATCCGACGCGCCACTGATAGGCTATACTCCTGGCCCTTATTTACATCTATATAACTCAACCAGCCTATCCTGTTTTCAGACCCCTACATCGCGGGACATAAAAGATGCTGAATATTCCGTGGTTGAAAACAAGCACGCGAGCTCTAGGAAATAAACCTTACACGCCTCCCGAAATTCTCACCTGCACAGAGAGCAATTTTTTCCTTGCGATTCTTGCGTCATTCAGAAATCAAAAGTCTGACATATGAAGATGTCATAATTCCTATTCAAAGTTTAAACTTTCACAGCAGAACCCTCCACGGCATCTGAAGGATGCCTATTGTCGGATACATCCATCTACTAGGTGGCCATTGCAAATCTACCTAATACGTCCTGTCGTATTCCCCTGCCGCTATTGTGGTGCTGTCTAGAAGTTGTCCGCCCATTTCATTCAGTTTGCCTCTCGCGTTCTATCCGTCGAGGCTAATAATAAAGGTTTTCGATTAAGTACAAAAGGTTTAAGGCTGGAAAGACTTCATTTGTAGGGCAATATTCCACGCCCCTAGATTATATTGCAGAAATTTTGGATCTGTGACTTTTCAATCTAAGAATGATAGGCTTATTATTACTATTTTCTACTTCACGATCCTTTTGAGGGACATTTAAGACGCTTTCTAATAAAAATATACGGCAGTTCGAATGCATCGCTTCTTTTATAAGCAATAAAAAATATAAAAATTTCTAAGGAAAATATGTCAATGAATATTTGTTGTTGATGAACATGCAGAAAAATATTTTGTGTGTGAGTGTGTGTCAGTGTGTGTGTGTGTGTGCAGCATAAATATCTGTAGAATTTAATGAAAAAAAATTTCAGGTAGTCTCTTCTAACGAAACTACCTCGGGTTATTAAAGTAGGATTACTTATCGTTGCTTACCTCTTTGTTATGTATATATGTGTGTATGGGTTATGTATATATGTATCTATATATATGTACGTATGTAAATTACGCGAGTTATAATTTGGCGCGCTGCCAAAATTATAATTCGCGAGGACGGACGGTTTTAGCGTCTGAAATGTTGCTTTCCGGAGGACCGTTATGGAGGACCGTAATCCTACGTTAAAATGCGGTCAACTCGAAATTTCATGTTAATTAATACGTTTCCAACTGGTCAACCATGAAAAATACTCTTTTTTCATTGTGTTCTCAATTTCATGGGACTCTTGAATACCACCATAAGGTAGTATGTTTTGCTAGGTAAACTTTTTAAGGGGAAAGTGGGCTGCATTTTTCTAACGTACAATGGAAAATACTTCATTTGCAACTTCATTTGCGAGAAAATTTCTACAAGAATTATATGCGTTTTAGTGAGGCGTTAAAACGTGTTTGTTCAATCATGTAAAACAAAGAATCAGTTCACATCGCAGATTTTTATACCCCATGGCAAGCTATGGAAATTCTTTCCTCTCAGTAATTTCTAATCGCAGATTAGAAAATGTATATTTTCGAAATTTTTTTTTTCGCTTGAAGATAGGTGTTTAAATTAAAATCACGTTTTTCAAAATTTGAAATTTTTCAGCAGTAAATTTTTACTGGGCATCAAATTATACATGCAATAAAAAAGGCAATAAGTTTAAATATTAAAATTTCTTTTGACAATATTAAATTAAAATACAAAGATTTAAAAAGAAAAAAAAAGACGTGCATTTGATTGGAAGAGTTATTTTCAACTCTTTTTTTTTTTCAGCGAAAAACAGAATGCGAAGATATGCATTTACTAATATAAGATTAAAACAACACAGCAAGGAAAATTCCTTATAGCTTAACAGCGGGATTGAAAATCTGGAGGTCAAGTGATACGATGCCTTATGTTAGCTGAATTTCCAGAGTTGAACACGTGTAAAACGAATATAAGAGGGTCCAGGACACAAAATTCTTCAAATTTTCGAAAAAAAAATTATTTAATTTAAAATTTTGTGTTCTTTTTCGCTTAAAATGACGTTTAAATTATATGTCTATCTTAATTAGAACAGGAGATATTAAATTTTTTTTTTTTAACATTCTACTAGAGCGGCCAATCTTTGTTTAAAACCTGTAAATGCGTTTTTCTGCATGATGAGTTTTTCTCCCCATTTCTCATCTTTAAATTGTTATAAGTCAAGAACCGCTAAAGATAAATGGTTCAAACTTGTAACATGTCTTTTTCAATTATTTTACTTTAAATTTTGAATCAGAAAATTTGAAAAAAAATTTTTGTTTTTGAAAATATGATTTTTTAAAAATAAGTTACATTTCTTTAAAAAATTTTACTCTAAATATTTTTTATTTTTTTAAATTAATATTTTAAAAAACGCCGAATTAAAACTAAAACATATATTTCTGTTTAACTAAATGAAAAAATTTTGAAATTCGACGGCTAATATTTAGAGTTATAACGATTTTAAATTTTTACCCCACTTTTTAAAAAAAAATTTAATTTTAATTTTTTTTAAAACCTTTATGAGAAGTTTTATGATGCAACTTTGTTTACAAATTATATGGTTAACCATCACAAAAAAATCAAAATTTTAACTCAAGAAATAAAAAAAATTTTTAAATGTGTCACAGACCACCTTAAGTGCAACTTTAAACTGGTAAGATTGTAAAAGCTTTCGCACGAATGCCCTGTGAGGAATGGAACTAAAAAGAATGACTTTCGCTTATATTACCGGGATAATTCACACGGGGAATTGTGACCTTGAGGTTCGGGCAAAATCTTCCAATACGATCCTGGAAATAAATATAAATAACTAGCTGAATACCCATGCTTCGCTACGGAGTACATTAAAATTAAATACAACGGTCAATGTATGCAATTAATGCCTATATATATATATATATATATATATATATATATATATATATATATATATATATATATATATATATATATATATATATATATATATATATATAAGAAATAGTTGAAAGAGAAAACCAGTATGAGCACTAAAGCTACTTGCAGCCAGGAACTAAAAACATGAAAAGATAAGTATGAAAGAGGTTTTAGACAGCATCTCTTCGTCAGCGGTGTCAATACTGTCTAAAGACCAATGGATTGTTTCCGATGAGTATGATCTATACAATAAACACACTCAGACACCGTACAATCCACGAATAACTGTAGAATTGAATAAAGAATTACTTAACCATAGTACACCAAGCCTGGCGCTAGACAGAGTGGAAGTTAAGAACAAGTAACCACAAGATGACTGACGTCACAAAAATTGCAACATGGAGATTATGGAAACTCAGTTACTGACTTACTATGGATACTGTATTTTAGGACTATTAAACCTTTATTAATTTAGTTTTTTATTATTATTACTAAGAGTTATTTTTAATCTTATTTTTATTTTTACTTATGATTTTTATTTTATTTTTTATTTTTTATTTTTAGTAGTTATTTTTTCTAGTTTTTCTTATTATTATGTTTTACTTATTAAATGCAACAGAAAAAACTATTCATTAAAACTAAAACAACCAATTATGTGTTTGGATAGACTTTCGGGGTAATTATTACGTGTTAGCACAGCTTTCAAGTCTAAAATATGCTTATTCCTATTGTCTTTAGAACATAACCTATTTATACGAACTAACTGATCTACAATAATGTTATTAAAAACAGATTTATGTAAACAGGTTAGGTAATTTTGAAATTTAACAATATTAAAATTATAGTCAGATCTTTTGCCATATAAGTCAAAAGTAAATTTGCTGTGAGAATTTAATTTAATGTTAATATCTAAAAAGTTTACATTAATATTATCATGGCTACTTTTAATTAGTTCCAGATTAGGAGGGTAAAAATTTAAGTCTATATGGTTATTACTTTTATTAATTACTATTATATCATACATATATATATATATATATATATATATATATATATATATATATATATATATATATATATATATATATGTATGTATGTATATATTTAAATCGTAAGGGATATTTTTTGAAGACAAAATAATGTAGAAGAAAATATTCAAATAAAACGTTAAATGTATGCAATTAATTTGCATGTTTAATATCCATAAAACATACTATTTTGAATTAAATTCTTAAAAAACTTCCATCTCGATGAGTCTAGTGGTCAAATTTTACCTTTTACCCTATTTCAATATTTTTTTTCGTCAATTTATTTCGTTGTCATGCACGTGACGCAAAATTTATTTAAAGTATCACAAAAAGAAAAGAAATCTCGTGATCACCATTTAATAAATTAAATTCTAAAAATGAATGTTTAAAAATTCACGAAAAATCAGAAAATGGACGTAAAGGTTCGAAAAAGATTTCATTTTAAAGAAAATTTTATGATCTTTCTCGTGATATAAATTTTATAACCCTCAGATTATTATTTTAAATGCAAACTTTAAAAAAGTTACATAAACAACTTAAAAATTTAATTTAAAAAAACCTAAGAAGAATTTTTCAAAAATCTTTCTTAGTGCACCCCTACACTCTAAGAAGAATCGCCATGCAAAATGTTAGTCCTTTAGGTCCAGTGGTTTGGTGTGTGCGTTATCTGTCAGTCAGTCAGTCAGTTACGGAACTGTTTTATATATATAGATAATCGTAAAATTGTTCATAACACGGGCACATCCGAAAGCACTCACAGACTAATGCACAAGAACCAGAATAAAGAGCTTATTGTGGAGAGAACAGAAACAAATATTAAATTAGAGCAAAATGATTTGTCAAAAGTCTGCTTCAACATAAAATGCAATAAATTTCCATTCCCCCCTTCCCCCTAGAATATTATAATGCCTTTCATCGTTCCAAATGCATCAGGTTCCAGCTACATCTTGCGAAATCTCCCTTACTGTACAGGAAAAACTTTTGATCTCATCAAACGGTTAAATCATTCAACTTTTTTTTTTCTTTCTAAAGCCCGCTACCGCAATGTCGATACCTTAAATAAACATCTTAAAAATCCGATCTGCCGATAAAAAGTGGGAGGTCCCGCGGAACAAGCCACCATTGGCCCGGCCAGGGATTCGTGATCAATGACGGGAACAAAACCCTGTCATTAGGGAACCAAATTACCATCTCAGTTCTCTCATCAAGACCTCACGTCCCGTGTATTACAAGGCTACCGAGCCAGGTAGTGGCGCATTATTAAGGGGAAAACGTGAGAAAAATAGCTAAAAGTTAGAAAACACGGCAGTCGAGTTACAGGCGCGTTGATAGCTTATGCCGCTTCTGTCGTAGCATGCAGAGTCCGGTAATTATACTCTCGTTGGAAGATGACAGTAATTAATGTGCAGGCTTCTTAATAGCACTTGACTTTAGATGGATTATTTCGTTGATTTTACTTTGCGTCGTCATTTGTATAGTATAAATAATTGCTCTAACGTCCCGATGAACTTAAGGTGCTATGAGATAAGTTCATCGCCTCAAGGAAATTTTTTTGTGTAAGTATACCATAAAAAAATACCCCGAATGGGCTTCACTCAGGAACATCACAATATATTCCAAACATAGCGATTCCAAGTTATATTCATTTATTCGTCTTGTAATCTCCTCTGTTTTCCTAGTTTTGCCATCGATTATGGGCAAATTTGCACGCTTGGAATCTAAAGAATCTTTACCCATGCATTCCCCCAAACAGGCGAAAACTCGATACCGTCTATCTGGTATCGCTCATTTTATTAGTCCATCACTTCCTCTATTACTCTGCCGCTGGATTGTTAGCGACCGATGTTGAAAAACACTGAAAATAACCAAGAATTGTCGATAAAGCTGAAGATCCCGGTGCGTGGAAAGTTATCGCTCCTTTTTAAAAAAAATCTTGATTTATTGAGTATATAAACCAGTATCCCCTGTTTCCTAAAAATTTTCTACAGGTACATATTTCCGTTAATCAAAAGAAATCAGAAGAGATTTTCGCTTTAAAGGGAAAAGGCGAAAATCAAATAAATATTTTAGTCTTTCCTTTGTTGCTAGGAACATTGATATTAGCGACCTACTTGCCCTGATGCATTCAGACGCCGAGATGTAGTAAATTACATGGCTCCCTTCCTCTACATCTTCATAGCAGTCTCTATTAACTCCACGTTAACCCCCAGTGACAGCTTAACACACCAACCACCTTTTCGTGAAAAGTCCTCGCTTTCTACTCAATTCTGCTAAACGAAACTACAAGGTGCATATTTATATAAGCTGTGTGCTTGTATTTTCAAGTACGCTTTTGGAATATGTTAGTGTAATTTCCTGTTATATGTGTTTCTGGGTATATGATTAATTTAGGACAATAATTTAGTATGTGCTGTTTAAGATTTGAGATCACTCATAAAAATTTCGCATTTATGTTGGCTGGATAAAGGGGGGGGGGGGCATATTTATCTAAATCTTCGATATGAATTTTCTATTCACAAAACTGTATCAGATGATGCCATTCGTAATTTGACGAAGTTCTGAATAATAAAATAAATAACATTACAAGTTTTTGGAACTTTCACTAAAGAAAAAATTACTCCAAATTATCCAAGTTGAGGAATTTCAGCTTTTATGCGAATAATCGCTGGCCCTTCGTAAGTGACTTTGCTGAATTTTATTTATCCCATCAGTCAAAAAATACAGCATATTCACTTTCGCTTTTTTTCCGAGTTTTCCTAGAAAACTGACAGCAAAAGTTTTCAAAATGGTATATTTTTATATTATTTAAGGCTTAAATAGCTTCTCTCTCCCAAAAGAACTTGATGAAAAGGAGATTTCTCTTTACAAATGAAGAATTAAGAAGGGTATAACTGAATTGAAAGGTTTTGGATTTATGACACATGAGAGAGCAACGTGATACAGGTTAATTTGGGAAAGCATAGAAATTAAAATAAGGCCGGATATCATGCTTTTAACTATGAAATATGAGAAGCCGATGATACAAAATTGTGAAATCGAGACACAAACATTCTCTTCAAAACAAGTTTTGTTCTTCAGTTGCATAATTTCATCAGAAGTATTCTGATGATACCACATTTGAATTTGAATTTTCCCCATTTTTCACTGCATAAAAGATAACAAGATAAGGATGATTTAGGAAGTCACGTTCAAAGTACTTCTTTATCACTATAATATCTTGTGTCAAACATATGCACATTCGTCATGCATCCTTATCTTCCATAGCATCACAAAACTTAATGAATTTATTAACTAATCAGTTCCGCCATTTTATGCGGTAAAACGGCTACGATGCCCTTTTCCGGTTGTTGCTTCTAAAGGATGAAGAAGTGATGAAGAAATAAAAAAGCCAAGATAATTTCCAGGTGACAAAATTCTTCGTGAACGAAGATTTGCGGGACAAAAGATCTTCAAAATATGAACGACTACCAGAATATAATTACCCTAGCCAAAAAAGAAAAAAAATTACACAAAATTTTTTTTAAACTAAAAAAAATAATTATATTTCTAGTAATTATGACCAATTTTCCTCTTCTGAAAACATAACTGAAAATACAAAGACTATAGATAAGCGGCATCGGAAATGAGTGTCACTAAACAGCTGCAGTAGCTCTTTTCAATGTTTTAAAATTTTACTGGATCTGCACACGTGCCACCAAACAATTTTGTTAACAAATATGTCCATGACAAAATGGCTCGTAACCAATTGCTCGTGTCCTATTATAAGCCAGTTACAAGGGACACATATGTTAGATATGAGCAGTTGGTTGTACCCTGATCGTTACGGAGGGGAGCATGGAAGTGAGGGGGGGGTAATGCTTGCTTCTGGGTGTTAACTATGTTGTGAAGATACGTTTTACAAGTAAAACTGGTTGCCAAAAGTAACTGCTCATAAGGTGCAATCGTGTCAAGGAAAGTGAAAAGATATCAGCTTCTTAATACCTCCATTATGTTCCGAAAACAAAGGTTAAATCCTCGGTCATATTGCGTTCGTCAGCGTGACGGCCTGTTCACACTGAATCCGGAAAGTTACGTAGCGTCACCGTTAAATATTTTAACCAACCACAGAGCTCAATTCATTGACCCCGTGACATGTTGAACCAATCATAGGTCATGCCAACAATCTTGGAACCGACGTAGTAACGTAACGCGACGCTCCGAATGCATTGTAAACAGGCCTTTACTCCCAACGAAAACTTTTTAACCAGACACAGACCTCCAGATGATTAGCTATGAAACTGTTATGGTTATCCTAGTGTGCTTGGGACTTGAAAAGGAAGATCTTCTGGAGCGGCCATTGTTGGTCATTGACTTCTTGAGAGTGTGCGGTATCATGGACTTAATCTAGGTGCTGGGTGACAGGGAACAGCAACAGCAACAGCAACAACAACAACAACAAGAACAACAACAACAACTGTTAAGGTTTGTGATTGGTTGCAGTGTGAACAAGATCCCTTTTTTTCTATGCGGCAGGCACTTGCCCCTGGAGGTAGGTACTTCCCTGACATTGACCCATGGAGATCCCCGAAGTTTTGCTATCTACTTTATTATGGGAGCACCATATAGGTGAGCCAACATTGCTCCCTATAAGGGGGACGACACGAAAACAACCAAGCCTAAGGGCCTGTTCACATAGAATCCGTCAGAGTCAGCGTTACTCGTATTGAAACCTAATTAACCAATTACAAAACTGCAAACGATTAGCAACGAATTAGTTAAGGCCTGTTATTGGTTTAAAATATCGCCCACTCCTTTCAACAACGTCATATCTCCAAAAACAAGATTTTTCAGGAGAGTGATTTGAAAGTTTAAAAGTATATTGAAATGTATTGAAAATAAATTTTAATTTTGTTCTCTAGCGGCTAAATATTTAGCGGTGATATACAACGATTTTGCAGGGATATACTACTCTTTCAGGGCATTCTGAAAACAAGCATAACTAAAAATCGCCAATTTTTGAGATGTATGACGTTGTTGAAAGGAGTGAGCGATATGTCAATGGATACGTTGACGGATTCTATGTGAACAGGCCCTTATTCGGGATTTGAAACCAAGCCCACTGCGTGGCAGCTCAGAACGCTAATCCCTATGTAGACGACGTAAACAAGACGTAATACTCCACGAAAATCCCGATCGTTTTACTTTAGATAAATAGTACGACCGAAATTCTCCTGGTGGCGTCCTTACTGTCAAGGGCGACAGAAGGATACAGACCACCATTAGCAGATTTGCTAGTGGACACCTAAAGTGTCTTGTTTACAATCAGGGGCAAAAATCTTACCCATTTTGCTCCAAATGCAATACTGCTGAAGCCTCTCCTGACCATATTTTAAACTGCCTGGGGCTTGCCAAGGAGGATATTTATAGAGACCCTTTGCTTGTCTCTGATTTCATTGTAACTTTTGACCTCTTAGACCTGGTCTAGCCTACGGCTAGAGCGGGTGGAATAAGTCACACACACTTTAGATCATGGAGTAAACAAGTTCTGTTTCTTTTGAAAAAAAATAGTAGTGACATGCATTTTAAAGTTTATTATACGTTTTGCTATTCCAAAATCAGGAGGGTTCTGTTGTTGTTCTAAAGTCTCATGTATCTGTCCAAACGTGAAAATATTTTTTTATACAGCAAAATTATTTGTACCATTTATTTTTACTAAGGTCCTAAAACACCACCAAAGATTAAAAACTCGTATTTCCTCGAAGAACGAGAAAGCTGTGCAAGCATTAACCTGATCTGCCTCGTATGAAGGCTGTAACAGCATTTCATCTCCTGGCTGAACAAGATTGTACTGCAGGACACCTTCATAAATCATGGAAATGTTATATCATAAAAAACACATTGTTTGGGTGGCAGCTGAGCTCCCGCTATAGATTTTTAAAGCATCAAAATATGTATGGCCCTTAGTCTCGTGGCATATGAAAATTTCGCCGTGAGAAAATGGCGTCATCGTGACGTATATTCTCAATCACCTATAATGCTCATTTGTAGGTTTTACAACTATATATCACGATTCCATTTTTTTCACGGCGGAGTTTTCGTAAGCCCCAAGGGGCCCTGTATACCGTAAGTACCCAATGATAGCAATGATGCCAGATGCATCTACTTTGATTTACAACCTAATGCAAAATTGCCATCTCTGTGGTTTAGATAAAATTATAGACAGATTTCATAGTCACCAATGTAGGTATGGCACAGAGTCATCAAGGTCGAGAGATACAGGTAAGCGACAAGTCTTGAGAAAATAACTTTTTCGATTCAAAATCTTATGTATTTCTGTATTTTTTTATTGTAACAATCCATTTTCTAGCCATTGGAAGCTATTATAATAACAATAAAATATTATTATTTCGAATATCATTCCTGAAAATGGGTTCCCGAAAGAAGCCAGTGATATTTTATTTGGCAACCATAGTGATCAGCATCCATCTTGTTTCCGAATCGCAGAAATACACGCCTCGCTATACATTTGTTGAAGATTTATCGCCAGTTTACGAAAGCGTCGATTTAAATTTCTTTCATCGGCTACTCTACATATTCGGGTATCTTTCTTTCTAAATTAATTCGCAGCATATACACATGCAGATATATATAATTCAAAGAATATCTATCCTTAATGAAAACCGTATCTATGTTTTAGAAATATACCCATTCAATATTCGAATTTGAAATAATGGAAATTGAAAAAAAAAACTCGGATTCCCCCTCTCCACTTAACTTTAAAAACTTCACGAGAAGTGTTACTCCTTACAAAAGACGGCATTTAAGAAAAGTTTAAGGGAGAAAAGAACATTTTTATATCATCAGATCAAATTGGCGACGTCCTGAGGTGATTACGGGCAGCAAAATGCCTTATTGCTTGAGGCGTCAACTTAGTTTAGCTGATGTCGGAAGTAATTTCATCAAGCTTCAATTTACTGCATACATTTTTTATGTAAGGGTTTGAATTTACAACTTGCTAAGTAGTGAAACAAATCAAGAATCGGGTACAGATGTGTTATACGCACCTCCCTGCCAATTTGGCGATTTTGTGAAGTTTGGCGGGTTTTTTTTTTTTGTGTGTGGCAATTTTTGTTTTTTGTTGCAACCCTGTTTGTATGGCTATTTAATTGGGTGTGATTGTGGCATCACCCATTCTATTGAATCTATTGAATTTTTGACTGCGAGTTGTTAGTGATATTTATTATGGCGGCAATGTTGAATGTCAAAGATGTCAAAAGATTTTTGTCGCCAACTTGTCACCAAGGGAGGTGCGTCTGGCACATCTGTTCCAAGAATCGGATATTCGTGATAGTAGAAAGACAGTTTTCTTCTTATTAGTTAGTTTAGTTAATTAAATACTGAGAGATTTTACGGTAAATATCAAGAACATGATACCGTTTACCGTTATGCCTTTTTTTTAGCAAAATATTTGACGTCTTTTGTGAGTTTGTCAGAAAGAGCAGTGTTAATTTACACAACATGATTTTTCGATTTGTAGTGTCACATTGGCGCTATATCGCCACAGGTTGGCGACCGTATCACGTTCTTCATATTAACCGATTTGGTATATCAATAACATAAATATGTACTCTATATGTTGTAGACTGTGAAGGAAAGTGCTCCGTTATACAGCAATTCTGAATTACGTTAGTTTTCAGATAGTGAAAAGTCTGAGACCGTTTGAGCATGACTGACACTGACAGCGAAGAATACCCAGATAGTGTAGTACCACCCTGCATCGAATGGACGGCGGAAGATGTTGTGGCCTGGATAAGTGATTTGGGATTCCCTTACTACAAAGTATGGCAGTTTCTGATGCTTCAAAGATATGTAATTTAAGAGAAGTAATGGGCATGCGGGTGGGGTGTAAGATGTGAAATTCAGATGTTTATGTACAGCCAAGTATGGCAATTCCCAATCTGTGAATGCAGCCATATTATATTAATGAAAAAAAAAATCCAGGTAGTCTCTTCTAACGAAACTACCGCGGGTTATTAACGTAGGATTACTTATCGTTACTTAATTCTTTTGTATGTATATATGTATGTATGTGTTATGTACACTCAAGAGCCAAAACATTATGACCACCTGTCAATAACGAGTTGGCCCACCTTTGGCGCGCAACACAGCTTCAACCCGCCTTGGCATGGATGCCACAAGTCCTTGGTAGATGGCCGGAGACAGATTGTACCAGATGTTTAAGCAACGGTCACGCAAATCCGAGATATTGCGAATTGGTGGTCTTTGAACTCTGAGCTGCCGTCCCATGACATCCCAAATGTGTTCTATCGGATTGAGATCCGATGAGTTAGGCGGCCAGGACATTAACTGGAATTCAGCATCGTGTTCCTGGAACCACTCCAACACAATTTTAGCCTTGTGACACGGGGCGTTGTCCTGTTGGAACATTCCATTTCCAGCTGGAAAAACAGAGGCCATGTAAGGGTGCAACTGGTCCGCAATGATGTTCAGATACCCTGTAGCATTCATGGTCTGCTCTACCACAACCACGGGTCCCGGAGACGCCCAAGAGAACGTCCCCCAAAGCATAATACCGCCACCACCGGCCTGTGTATGACCTACTGTACATTGAGGGAGCAACAGTTCGCCTGGAAGACGGCGTATCCTGACACGACCATCGGCGTGATGAATGACAAACCGTGATTCATCTGACCAGGCAACTCTCTCCCACTGATCCATGGACCAGTCGCGATGTTCCCGGGCCCAGCGCAGGCGCAGTTGGCGATGACGCTTGGTCAGCAAGGCACACGAGTGGGACGTTTGCTGCGTAGCCCCATATCCAACAGTGTCCGCTGAACAGTGTTCTGCGATACTATTCTACTTGGCCCTGCATTGTATTGGGCTGTCTGGCTCCGGTTTTGCTTCACCATGCGAGACAGTCTCCGACGACCTTTTTCTTTGATAGAGTGTGGACGTCCAACACCATGTCGTCTACTGCTGGTTTCACCGTCATTCATCCACTTTGCATAAGTACTAACAACTGTAGGTCGCGAACAACCCACGAGTCGTGCAGTTTCGGAAATACTTGTTCCGAGCCTTCGAGCCATTACATTCTGCCCTCTATCAAAGTCGCTTAGATCCGAAGCCTTTTCCCATCACACACAGAAGTAAGTGAAAGAATGATTCTCCAGACTTTCCAGCAGCAGTTAAATACCACTTCCACCTGATCACGTGCCTTACACGTCATCCAGGCGAATTCATTGCAAAATGTAGGGGTGGTCATAATGTTTTGGCTCTTGAGTGTATATATGTATCTATATATATATGTACTTATGTATATATATAGAGAGAGGGGAGAAGGTGGGATTGTGGACCCTGCATTTATTATGGACCCCCTTAATATCTGCCCTATGCGCAGGTGCAGGTACTAATTATAGGTGTGATCTAGAGTCCCTAGGTGGCTGCAATGGATAGTCAAGGTCATTGACCTCAGTTCACTCGCGAATGACGTCCTGTGGCCAATTGTTTGTTTTTCGAGTTTTCAAACTTTTTCTGGGGGAAGTAAAAGTGAATATTTTACATATCTGCTACTATGTTTTTTAAAAACTGATTCCTGTGCGTTATTCTACACGATATGATGTTCCTTTTGAGCTAGTTTGAAATTAAATTCGATGTAACTCATAATGTGAAAAACGAGTTTGTTTCCAAGATGGCGTTGTTTGAAATATGGACCCCATGAGTGCTGGTATTATGGACCCGGGTCCATATTACCAACAACGATTTCGATGATGTAATAATAATGTTTCCATGAGAAAATGCGATTCCACAGAGGATTTTATTGTGATGCATTTTATTTTCATGTTTTGTAATCCTTTTCGGTTATTCTGGAAGCTAAGAATGCAAGTTGAGAAGAAATCTTCCTCTAGCAAGGACGCTGTAGTGCGCAGAAGAAGTTGAGATAGTGTGAAGATGGTTAAGGGTATCCAGAAGCTAAGATGCGGAGAAATGGGACTAAAGGAGGCTGATAAGAGTGTTTGGTGTATCAAGAATAACTTTGAGATTACTGGCTTCACAAGTGGAATAGCAGCAGATTTGGTTATACAAAAACTATGGTTTAGTTTTGGTTTGGAGCGCTACTGTCAACTTTTGTTATATAAGGGCTAATTAGACTGGGACCTACAGTTTAAAGCCGATTCCGAACGGCTACAAACATCCATGCCATCAGTGGGACTTGCAACGCCGGGCAATAATGCTAGTATACATATATATGCATGCGTATATATATATATATATATATATATATATATATATATATATATATATATATATATATATATATATATATATATATATACATACACACACACATAACACATACAAAAGAGGTCTGCAACGATAAGTAATCCTATAATTACCCGCGGAAGTTTTGCTAGAAGAGACTACCTGAATTTTTTTTTCCCTCGGGTTAGAACCACACATTTAGATTTTTAATTTTTTTTTTTATGTTGTTGTTGTTGTTTCTGGTGTCCTTTGGCCGGAAGTACTCCAGACCAGGTTCATGTAGGCTATCGGACTGAGGGGTGCGGCTCCGGTTTATTTATTTATTTTCGAACGCGGAGGCACATGTCACTAGACAGTCTCCTTTATGTACCCCGCGAGACTGCTGGCCATTCATTTAAGGGGCCACCGTATAGGTGGCCAGCACTACCCCCCTACCAGCCGGTCCCGTATTTTAGTACCGAGTCAAGTAGCGAGACTGGTACACTTGACCCCTCACCTCCAGAGATAAATTTGAGAACTTGGAGTACATTGCAGCCACGACAGATTTTTCGTTCACCAGCCGCCAGTGTACACGGTGGTGGATTTGCTAGCGACAGGCATCGAATCAGTGTTGTTCAGATCACCTTTGCCAACTGGTCCACCGCACCCGACTCTGGTTTTTAACGGCATCACAAGGGTCGGAGTCCGATTTAGCTAGGAGCCACCTCAATTTTGACGGAGCACCCCCAAGGGCGACATCTGGGGGGATCGTAGCCTCTCCCACCCCTCTGACCTCATAAGAGGGATTTTCCGGTCTACGAATTTAACGTGCCCATATCCGACCTAGACATGGAGGTATTGAATGGCACTTGTCGGAATTCGATCCGAGCACCCTCAACAGCGAAAGTCGATTCGCTACCACTAAGCTACCTCGGGCCCTTTTAAATACCTAGAAAATGTTATTAATTGAGTTGGAAGTATTTTTCAGGGAATGTAATTATTTGGACGTAGATGAAAGATTCCGCTTTCAGCCGACAGATAGCAGCAATTTAATTAAGAAAACTTCCCACCTTTAGTCTAATATTAACGATGAAGGACACTATGACATATTATTATTAAAAAATACCTTTTACTTAGTCACCCACGACTCGATTTTAAAAATACTTGTTTTACTGAGTTTCTTCTGTTATCAGGCTACCGCATTCTTCTTATCAATAAAGCGCTGGTGAGGATCATTTCAGCCGTATTGAATTACAAACTCAGTCTATTAGAATTTGTTTATATGGTGCTTCACTAAAGTCTTTTGCATGTGATCAAAAAGAAAATTTGCTTCCACGCACTTCGAGATAATTCCATTAAAACCAAATCTGTCAATGTTGTTCTTAAAAATATTGGAACACCATTTTTTCTTGCAGCCATATGCCTGAGTTAGAGTAGTTTTTCTAATAAGGAATTATTATTATTATTATTATTATTATTATTATTTGCCATGTACAACAACAAGAAAAGAAAAAAATACTTTTGAAATATTGTTAAAAATACTTATAACTTCTAAACCCGTGGCTCTATTTTAACGAAACTCGTTTTATTTTGCTTCCATTTGTTTTGGAGATTCCGTACTTTCACAAATAAGACTTTGTCCCCATTTTTTGCTGGATTGAATTGTAGAAAAACTAGCTCAGAATTTTAGTATCATATATATGTTTACATAATGCCAACCTGAAAAAGAGGTTTCTCAAATGGAGGGGAAAGGGATCTATAGGAAAGGAAGTAAATAATTGAGGTTATTTTCTGAACAATTATTTCTCAACGATAATAACAAATCACAGTGATGATTTGTTTGAAACTGTCATTGTTTGTTACGGGGCCATCACAAAACAGTACAAGGTGCGACCATTAATTTCCAGGACTGATCCAATAACTCCAGAAAATATTACATGAAATGCATACCCATTAAATGTTTCGAAGTAACTCCCACCTGCCGTAATGCACTTCTGTGCTCGGCTGTATAAGTTTCGGAAACAACTTTTAAAGTCCTCTTTCGGAATGCTCTTTAATGTGGACGTCACCGTTTTCTTGATGGCTTCGACATCCTCAAATCTTCTACCCTTCAGCAAATTGGCCCAGCATGAGGTCGTGGAGATGTAACATCCTCCATAATCTCCAAACTTTTCTTGTTTCCAAAACTGCACCGGCAGACTTTTCTTGTTTCCAAAACTGAAAGATTTGAAGGGTAGAAGATCTGAGGATGTCGAAGCCATCAAGAAAACGGAGATGTCCACATTAAAGAGCATTCCGAAAGAGGACTTTAAAAGTTGTTTCCGAAACTTATACAGCCGAGCACATAAGTGCATTACGGCAGGTGGGAGTTACTTCGAAACATATTAAATGGGTATGCATTTCATGTAATATTTTCTGGAGTTATTACATCAGTCCTGGAAATTAATAGCCGCACCTTGTATTAAATGATATCTAAAATAGCACACACTTATCCTGTCCGGTTATATACTTTTTACTTATTGAATGAGCGTTTCGGGGGAGGGGGGAATAGATCCTTAAATCAGCATTTAAAAGATTCTACTTGAAAAAATAATATCTGAAAGTCTCTTTTAAATTCACGAAAACGCACGGATAGAATTCAGTTGCATTGCTATGAATGAACTCTTGCGGACCTCAAAATATCACCCAATCAATCCCGGTTTCAAAACCATTGGATTAAAGACTTGTTAAAACAGTTTTAAATTCTAAAATGATGATAATGAGGAGTAAGGGTACTTTTTAGAACGTTTTGTATCTTACAAATATTACAAGTTTATTGATTTATTTATTTACCATGTTTTTACTAACTTGCTTTCTTGTTTGTTTGTTTGTTTGTGTGTGTGTGTTTGTTTGTCCCTTACAAATCTTGCAATCGATTAACTAACTTCCCGACTAGCTAGACATTTGAAACTTTTAGAATAGCTCAGAACACGATGACAATGCATTTTTTAAATACTTTTAGCCATCTTTAAGCAGAATTAAATTAATCTTCAGTTAACTTTGCTTTGTAGAATGGTGCAGCCATCTATCGGCCGGGACTGTAACGAAAAGTTAAACGCAAGTTAACTTCCAATTAACTTCATTTTCTTTCAAGTTGATGGGATAATTCATCAAAAAAATTTAAAAAAGTATTTATTAATACATAGAATTGTCAAGTTCATTGATTCAAGAGAAAATTTAAAAACATGGTATATAAAAAGTTCTTTTTATCTTTTAATTATTTTAAAGAGCTAGGCCAGTGTTGCTAAATACAAATCTCCGAGATTTGAAGGGCAGTGAACTAGCTGTTCAACACAAATAAGTGCTAAGCAGATCTATATTATTAACGGTAGTATGTAAGCACTCTAGTTTCGTGTACTCTCCTATATTTTCTTATTTAAATTATCCGACAGTTATAGTAAAAGTAAGCTGTTCTATAGCAAAATAAGTTATTTAAAATTAAGAAGTCTTTAAAATGACTTATTTTAGCTTCGCTTTGCTTTATACTTATAACGTTCGCCATGGTTTGGTAATCGTAATTTCATTTACAGGAATGTTTTGAAAAGAATTTTATAACCGGACGAAAATTGGTGTTGTTGCGAGCATCTCATCTGCCCAAAATGGGGATAAGAAATTTCGAAGACATAAAGGTAAGTTTAAAGTTAAGCATACTAACTACATTACATAAGACAATGATTTTAGCCAGCTGGCAGTCCGTCCTTATTTCTAACACACACCTGTTCAAATAAGAAAGTAAATATATAAATATATGTATATGCATGCAGGGGCCGTAGGCAGACGCTAAACCTCAACCCCAGAAAGAAAAAAGAAGAAAGAAAAGAAAAGTGTTTTTTATAGCTACGTCACTGTATTTATAACTAATATATACTAATTGGGAAAGAATTCCTGTCCCCCAAATTAAAACGTTTAATTCTTAAAGCATATATATATATATATATATATATATATATATATATATATATATATATATATATATATACAGTGGACGCTCGTTAATTCGAACTCGGTTAATTCGAACTTTCGGTTAATTCGAACTAATCCAAAGGCCCCAAAAAACTTGTATTGGAGTTAATGTTAAAAATATCTCATTAATTCGAACTAAATTTTTATCACTTCGGTTAATTCGAACTAAAAATATGACAAAAAAATTCTTTTTCCTCGTTTAATGGAGAAAATACTGTATTTATTATTTTCTGTGTCAAAATTTATTTTCTGTGTAAAGAGGCACTTGCCTGCATTCCTAGACTATTGCATGTCCTCTAAACGTTAGTAGCTATTGTCCTTCTTATTAGTAATAAACGAAAAAAGCAATTTTCCTTTATTTGGATCGATTTTCTTCGAATTTCAGAAAAACTTAGTCTTTACTACAGATTCTAGGGAGCTGCGTCAGTTATAACTGCAGTGCAGACAAGTTAATGTGGTCTAGTTTTTCTTCCTCATTGTGTGGTGTGAACGTGTAAAAATTCAGGATGTCTACACGTGGAAAGTACAAAACCCTAACTTTGGAGACAAAGGTAGAAATTTTAAAGAAAGTAGAGAATGGCGAATGTAAAACAAAGTTAGAAGCTGACTATGGAATTTTAAAAAAATGCCTTGTCAACTAATTTGAAAAACAAGGAGTCAATTTTAGATTCATGGGAAAAATCAAAATTTGCTAGAGGAAGGAAACGCATGGGAAATGCGTCCCAAGAAGTTCTAGAAAAAGCTCTACTGCTATGGTTCCAGGATGTTAGATCTCGAAATTTTCCGATAAATGGACCCTTACTGCTGACGAAGGCTGATGAATTGGCAAGTCGAATGGGTATTGAAGATTTTAAATGCAGTGATGGATGGCTTTCTCGATTTAAGTCAAGGCAAAATATTTCTTATCAAACTGTATGTGCCAAAGCTCTGATGTAAATGAACACGTATGCACTAATATCGGTAGGAAACTGCCAGGGCTTTTCTCTACTTACCTGCCGAAAGATATTTTTAATGTGGCCATAATGGACAAAGCCATAATGGACTCTATTAAAACTCTGAAAGCATTTATTCAGATGGAACCTTCCTCTGAAAATGAACTGAAATGTTTACTTCAAATCGAGAAGCTGGCTGAACAATGTAGGCATCATAAACAGAACCAAACATCCATTTTACATTTTTCCCCAAAGTGTAATTCATATTTTTAATAAAAGTTTACTTTATACTGCATATCTTCTGCTTCATTTTATGATTAAGGTAAGTCTGTATTGCTTTTTAATATGTTTAACTTTAGATAACATAGTATAATATATTTTCTGGGGTTATACATACTAGGAGAGTTTCTTCTACAGTGCTACACATTTAAAGTTATATATTTTCTCTTAACATCGGATAATTCGAACTTTTTTCTGAGAACCTTTGAGTTCGAATTAACGAGCGTCCACTGTATATATATACAAGTGTTTATCAAAATAATGGAAACACCTATCAAAATCAGTGGTGTTTATGAATGTGCTTCGCATTCCTTAAAATACAAGTCTGGCCACCGGTACTTTTTTATATAATATAGTGTATGTATTAATCTACTGTCAGGTAGCAGTAATGAAACTAAGGGCATCGTGTTTTGGGGGGAAATAGCGTAAAGTGTCAAACCTTGCAGACCTTGCGAAAAAGGCAAATTGTTTAAGCGAGTTTAAATTGGAGTATCTGTTACTGCAACCCCCAGGCTAATCGGTGTTTTTTAGCTATGGTATCGAAAGTCACGATAGCATACACAGTGCACGGAAAAACATCTTTTGCTAAACAGAATAGTGGACGAAAGGGAGAGCAGAGTGAAAGAGACGGACGAGGTATAGAAGCAGATTGTGACACGAAGAAAGAAAATAATTGCAACTAAAATGACCGAAGAGCTCAATCTGCATCTGCATGTTCCAGTATCAACCATCAGAGGTAGAAGGGAACTTCACAAACAAAGCATTTACGGAAGAGTAGTTATTCCCAAGCCACTTGTAATAGATGCCAATACAAAATATCATCCACAATGGTGTCACGAGCGCAAATCCTGGTAGAGTAATACGTCGAAAAACGGCATTTGGACCGACAAATCATTGTTCACATTGTTCCTCGCAACAGAACGTGAGTATGTCTGGAGAATACCTACACAAGCGTAAGATTCTGGCTGTCTCATCTCAACTGTCAATCATGGAGGTAGATCTATCAGGGTTTCAGACGGCATCTCATGGTTTTATTCGGGCCCTATTGTAACCCTAAAAGGGAGATTGAATGGGAAGGAGTATGTCAAAATTTTAGCTCACTTGTCCATCCTATTGTACAAACATTGTTTCTTGCAGGAGATGGCGTTCTCCAGGATGATAATCCCCCCTATACATACAGCTAAATCTATCAAGTATTGGTTTGAAGAGCATGAAAAGGAAGTCAAATATGTTATCTTGCCCAGTGCAATCCCCCCCCCCCTCCCGACTATATATCATCCAACCACTGTGATCTATATAAGCGGATAGAGCCAGGTATCGATATCCACCACAGCATCTCTAGAGGAACTTTCATGATTTTTCTCTGAAGAATGGTACAATATATTCTTAACCACTATTCATGACTTGTAAAATCCAATTCCAGAGTGAATCAGGTGGTATTACATAGCAAAGGTGATTCTGCGGCGTATTAATAAAGGTTTTCATGACGTTTCTTAGTGTTGCCATTATTTTGATAACCACCTGTATATATATATATATATATATATATATATATATATATATATATATATATATATATATATATATATATATATATATATATATATATATATATATATATTCAAAAGATGTGGCAGTTAACCTTATCAAATAGTGAAAAGCATTTTACAATGCATACCAAAGTGTCATTTAAAAACATTTTGGTTCAAATACTATCAGAAAAATTTCAAGATAAAAAGAACTTTTTATATACCATGATTTTAAATTTTCTGTTGAATCATATAAACTGGACAATTCTAGTATATTAATAAATACTTTAAAAAAATTTTTTGATGAATAATCCCATCAACTTGAAAGAAAATGATCAAATGCGTAATGAATCGTTTAGCTCGAGAATTGGAAGTTAACTTGCGTTTAACTTTTCATTCCCATTCTGGTCGATAGATGGCTGCACCATTCTACAAAACAAAATTAACTGAAAATGGATTCAATTCTGCTTAAAGATAGCTAAAAGTATTAAAATAATGCATTGTCATCGTGTTCTGAGCTATTCTGAAAGTTTCATATGTCTAGCTAGTCGGGAAGTTAGTTAAAAATCGATTGCAAGATTTGTAAGGGACAAACACACACACACACACAAACAAAGAAACAAGAAAGCGAGTTAATAAAAGCATGGTAAAAATATGTCAGTTAATTGAAAAAATCTTAATGTCGACATTTTATCTCTTTGTAAATGCAAATAAACGGCTGTATTGGTTATGTTCGATATGATCGTCATGAGCGATACAAGTTCAGTTTCTATGCCTGGGTAACACACTTTGCACTCTTTGGACACAGAGAAATTATGCTATCACGATATTCTTTTGTTAACACACCTAAATGGTCTGTTATAACACTCATAATCACCGTCTACGAATATCACGGCAATTTCCCGTTATTAATACTGATTCTACAACCTTTGTCCAAAAAGTTCGGTGAATGTGTCTATAGTTACAATGGATTGTTGTCTCAGATGAAACAACTGTTACGGTCCTTCGAAGTAATCCCCGTAGGCGGTAATGCACATCTGTGGACAGCTGTACAAGTCTTGGAAACTCCTAGCATAGTCGTCTTTAGCGATAGCCTTCAGCTGGGTTGTAGCATTACGTTGGATGTCCGAAAACCTGTAGCCCTTCAGGGCTCATTTCAATTTGGGGAACAAGGAAAAGTCCAGGGGAGACCAGTCTGGGTAGTATTGTGGGTGATTCGGGGACACAACTCGCCTATTGGCCAGGAACTTCACCAGAAAGGCAGTATGTGGCCGGTCATTGTCGTGAAGCAGAGTGCAGTTGCCTTGCTTGGCGTACTGGGGGCGTACCCGATTGATCCGTTGCAGCAGAAGTTTCAGTATATCCACATACTTAGCCGCATTTAACGTGTTGCCCTCAGGGAGGAATTCTTTATAGATGAGACCCTCAGATTCGAAGAACATCACGAGCATTGTCTTGATGCGGGATTTCTCACTTCGCACCTTCTTGCTTTTCGTCGACCCTGGACATCGCTACTCCATACTCTGACGCTTGCCGTCGAGGTCGTACTTCAGGCGCCAGGTCTCGTCACACGTGACAATGGTTTTCGGGAAATTTGGGTTTTGATCCGCCATGTCGATGAAGTCTCCACAGGCGTTAAGCCGAATTTGTATTTGTTCCGGCGTCAAAGTGTGGGGCACAAGTCGGGAGCAAAGCTTGCGTTTACCCAAATCCTAGGTCAGTATGAGGTGGGCCATCTCACGACCAATTCCCACTTCCTCCACTATCATTTGCACTGTCCCACGACTATCCTTGGACAATTCCTTCACTTTCTGTACGTTGTCCGGGGTGCGTGCAGTTGCAGGCCGACCACTTCGGGGGAGTCTTCAATAGTGTCCCGCCCATCTCGGAAGCGTTTAAACCACTCATACACGCACTTCAAGGTGACAGCACGTTCTTCGTAAACTTTTAGCAGCATTTATGAGTCTCTTTCGTTGATTTCCCAAGTTTGAAACAGAACAGCATATTCGTTTGCTGATTCATTTTGAATTTCAACCGAGCGCACAACACCTTCACTCTACAATGAACTGTTTCCACACGATAAGTTAACTCGCAGCGCCGGGGCTCAAGAGCTCGTTCAGACCAGTCTTCATCTGTCCGGCAGGGTATGCGCCGGTTGCAAACTCTTACGACCGTGAGGACTTCATTCACCGAATTTCCTGGACAAAGGTTGTATTATTCATTCTAATTGATAGACTCATTGCAATACGCGGAGTTAAGTGTTTTCAGGAAGTCGAGTCGTGGGAAAATTCTGAGACGCAAGATTGGTTAAACTGAAAATTTCCCTACAAGCACACACAAAGGATTCACTACGCGATAAGTGACGTCACGCCCGTGAAAAAAGCGATGTATCCACTGCCCAGAAAACTAACAGTGAACGAAAGTTCGGAGAAGATTTCTATTGGACAATTGTTAATGTTTCGAAAGCTCTCCTGTGCTCTACGCAGAAATAAACACAAGTACAAAATTAATCCAATACGGTTTCCACGCCGCGTACTTAAAACTTAAAAAAACAACTGCTTAGAGTAAACAGTTTTAAATCAGCTACTTATGTATGATAAACGTTTCCTCCAAACTGGATGCACCTATAAAGTACATGATATAAGTTCCACAAAATGTATCTCCTTCGATAACGCTGATTCATTTTATTTTCCATATTAAAGGTTTATTGAATGAACAGAGAGAAAAGAAATCAAGTAAAGCGAGTCGGGGTAAATGCGTAGTAGCGCCCACATAACATCTCAAGTCTTTGACATGTACTGCTGCCATCTAGGGGGATGCACAGAAGAACACACGCTCTTTCAAATGCTAGGCGCCAAAGTGCGTTAGAGCTCAGCATAACATACGGGAATGGTTACAAAGTGTCACATGTTTATTTCACTTGCAATAGTGAGATGTGTATGAATCGTTATCAGTAATCATCCACCATAGTTGAAGCTGTTTCAAGACATTTTAGTGCTAAAGTAAAATCTTCGGTATTTGTTGATTACCGTATTTTTCGAACTATAGCACGCACCTCGAATTTATGGGAGGATTTTTAGAAAAGAATATTTTGTATTTTGTTATGTATATAAAGATATTTCATTACATTAAGTAAGAAATTGAAATTAAAATATATATATATATATATATATAATATAATACAATAAATATAATAAATAATATAATATATATAATGAAAAATTCATTTTATTTTAATGTTACCTTCGGACCATCAGACGCACTCCAATTTTAAGTCGATTATTTCATGTAAACAGGTGCGTCTTGTAGTCCGAAAAATACGGCAATTGTATTATCAGTTCTTTCTTCTATTTCTTTATTTTTGAGTGATAAGTCCTGGTCTGAACTTACCCCATTAAAGATCTGGGGTAAGTGCAGATGTTCCTTTAGTTTTTATGAGAAAAATTTCTTTTTTCACGATTTCTAGACTGACATATTAGTCTGTTCTTCGTACTTTTATCATTAAAATAAATTTGAATGAGTTTAAAAAAAAAATTCCACTGAAATGTATTTTCTATCTTTTCCCTTCATTTCATTTTTCTAGACTAGGGAAATTTTATAACTATGAATTTTCGTTTAATACAAGAATTTCAAAGAGCAAAAAAATTGTCAATATCCAGGTTATTTGCACTTACCCTAGCATCGGTGAAGAGAAAAACTGGCATTAAATAAAGGTTTCATTTTTGCGCGACAAGTGTGTACCCTGGATCTTATAAATATTTTCAGATTTGAAATTTGGAATTTTTACATCAAAACCTTTTAAATGCATATTTTGAAAGAGGAGGTTTTTGTGTCTATCTGCAAAAACTTTCGCATTTCTAGCAGCTAAAACCAATTTTATACAGTCATTCAAAGTCAAAGTCTGTAAATTTTGGTCTGCACTTGCTCAAATTCACATTATAATTATGGAGTCCAGAAAACCATGATAAAACTTCTTACTTAGTATGATTTTCAGTTGCTATAAGACCCCTGTATACTACTGAAAATATAATTAGAAATTCTACAAACAAAGAGAGAATGACCCCATTTAATGGAGTTACAAGTCAAATTCGAAATTAACACATATCACACAATATTTACTAAAATACAAATTTATTGAACAAATAAAAAATAAATATTTGACATACTTAACATTTAATAAGTAAATGCACATTATGAGTGATGAGTCTAAAATAAATAACAGCTGCAATCATACTGAAACGTATGAAAATATAAAAATTTGCAGTCATTCCAGAATGAAATATATATTAATTTAAAGAATTTCCTTATATATTTTAACTTATTTATGGTGGTCATTTAAATGAATATTCTGTACAATCTCCAAAAATTAAGAAATATATATATTAACAATTTATCCCCATCATAAGATGGTTGGTAATTGGGTTTTCTTCAAGAGGTATTTTCATCACTGAATGTTATTTAAAAAAAAAAAAAAAAAAACTATACATGGAGGGGAAAAAATTTCTAAAAAATTAAAAGTTTTTGCATTATACTTTTAACATTAAGTATTTATTGTTTTCTGAAATAATAATAAATATATAATGTTAAAAGTATGAAGTAAAAAATATAAGTACCATAACCCAATACATGCAAACCTATAAGATGCATTTAAAACATTAAAAATGAGTCACCAAAAAATAAATAAACTGGTTAAACATACAACAGATACTAATAGTTAGGGATACATAATTTTCATTTTTACGAAATAGATGCAAATAAATGCGAAATTTACCAATATGAGTGAATAAACAAGAAAATTATTTTTTTACTACTTTTCGGAGAAAACTTGGTGATAAACTGCTTTTTAGGCAAAATTAGGTAATAATGGTAATAATTTATTAACATAATTGCTTTATCTAAGACCATCCATGGTCTTTAACTGAGAGATCTCACTCTCTAAATTTGCTTATTACTTATTGATAAAGGCTTAAGGAAGAAAATGTGGAGATTACAACAATGTAGGCTTTTAACTAAGAATTTTGATACTTACCTAACCAAGTAAGTAAAATTGTAATGTTTTTGAATCAATGCAAAATTTTTGCATTTATATATATATATATATATGTATATATATATTGCGAATAAATGCGAAATTTTACATATTGTAATATTTTTAAAAATTTTTTTTTTGTGGCGAGATTTCGAAATTTTTTGTGCGAAATTTACTTACCCCTACTAATAGTAGTAACTAAGTCCTCTGGGGTTCAAAACAGTCTGAATGTAAATCAGAGGATGAAATTTTAAAATTAATATGAAAATTTATTAACAATACTGTAAAATAAGGAATTAAGATTAAACAATATAGCTAGCAGTCACTCTAGCGCAGTGTTTCTTAAACTGTGGGTTGCGACCACAAATGGGGTCGCAAAGTGAAATTTTGGGGTTGCGAAAAATTAATTCTCATATATGAATTTAATTCTTGTTGCCCGCCATGAGTATCTAAGACATATATTTTATATGTATATTTTTACCAAAGAAATAAATTATTTATGAGAAATTATTTATCTTTATATCCTTATTTCCTAGGGTCGCGAAAAAATTTCGATGATAAAAAAGGGGTCATGAATGAAAAAAAGTTTAAGAAGCGCTGCTCTAGCATACAGTGAAATATTTCCAAAAACTTAGATAAACCTGCAATCACAAGAAATATTAAACTAAACTTTATGATCTGAATAATTAACAAAAGAATTCATGAACATTAATTGTACATTTAAACAGAGTCACACATATATATATATCTTTCAAAAGTATAGAACAGGTAATAAATACAACCACTCAACAAAACATCACTTCACATGCTTTTTTATAACATGAAAGAAACATGTCTATTTATATAATGAAAGCTGACTGATATCTGAAGCATGAATTTTTTTTCACTTTGATAAGGCATGACATATTAAACAACAGACAAAGCTTTGACATTTTAAGACACATTTTTCAATATCAGAAGCCAACTGGACTGTAACATGAGCATCAAATACAAGCAAAATACCGATTACATATAAATAAATTGAAATTCAAGTAAACTACTCAGCATGGAACAAACAAATACGGGGTGACTGATGCTGAAAACAGTTCATACAGTAAGTAGGTGATCATATAAATTGGAATAGCAACAAATGATCTAGTCCTTTCAATAATTAATTTCCAATATTGTGGGAAAACCTGATATATTGTTAGCATTGCAGTATATTATTTGATGTATATATTAATAACTTGTAGCAATAAATTTATGATACAACTTTATAGACTTCCTATAAGCATAAATTACTCATCAGTATTAAAAATTCCTTTCTTTGGAAGATGCTGACAAACCTCTGAATGATTTATCATAAAAATACAAAACAGCAAGGAATACATGTTCAAAAATTTACTCTTCAGGATTGGTTTTAAAGAAAATAACTATACATTTTCAAACCGTATTTTTTTTCCTATTATGTTAAAAAATAAATACTGAATAGTTTTCATAACTCTCCAAGTTGTTATACACATAGCAGCAAGATTTTATAAGAATTTCTTGCATCAAACAGAATTTTTTTTGTTTATTGCTAAAGTCCCATGGGCAAGAGAAGATGATCTTATGAGGATTTAGAAACCAATATCCTTGCAGAATTTTTATTATCATTATAAAGAAATAGAATTTATGAAGTGTCTAGATTTAATCTCAGGTGCTATGAACTTTATAAAAAATTTAAATGAATTTATTTTCAACACTTAGTAGTAAATCATACCCTTAGTACTAATCATAACCATATTTTAAAAAAAGGGTTTAGGAATAAATCAGTAAAAAAACTAATAATCCTATATAATTTCAGATTATAACAGCAAGTATAAGGAAACTGTTGAATACAAAATTAATACTATGGAGTAGAAGTATTTCTTTGCCTCCAAGAGAACCATGGGCATTGTACCTTGAAGAACACAGCAAAACAAGTTTAAGACCAAAACCAATATATGCAGATTTCTTGAAATCAAGAGGCATGAAACATACTGATCCATAATATATTTTTAAAAATTAATAAAGGCATACTGTTAGTAAGCAGCTTATTGGAAAACATTATGTATCATATTAAAATGCCTTAAATAATTGACAGCGAAATCTAGAAGATAGTGAGTTAAATTTAAAGCTCTGAGATGCATAAAGGATAGAATAAAAATAAAGATAAGTTAACAATTTATTGCTCACAAAATTATGAGAAGAAAAAAATTCAAAATATTAAATACGATTGCAAGTACCAATACTTTTGAAACAGTTTATTCAGATTTTTTTTGTTATACTGCATTAAATAAAGAATAAATACTTTGTCTCAAAAATGAATGATTTGCTTATTAACTTTCACAGGTACATTAAAAAAGTTAAAACTGCATCCTTGAGGTGAATCATAGTAACTGATGATGCATACATTTACAAGTCTCTAAAAGCACAATTTCTTGATATAAAATCTACATGCAAGTACTCAATAAAAATATGGTTGCTTTCTTGCATTTCTGAGAGTAATGTAATCAGCCATATGTTAGCTAAACAGACTGGGACATAGAGTTTAAAAGCTGATTTCAGATGGCTACTATGGAACTTCTACCCACAGATTATGGTACTGAACATCAGTCTCCCAGCCCTTTGACAATTGTCCAACTCCACTAAACAATAAAGAGTTATGGGTACTGAAGTCAGATTGAAGATGATTTCAAGTCCTGCAGCTATGACATATTGTGAGCCTTGAGATTTTTCCACAGACATCCAAGCATATGACTCGGAATTAACTTGTCTATATATATAAAACAGTTCCATAACTGACTGTCTGACTGACAGACAGATAATGCACAGACCAAACCACTGGACCTAATGGGCTGAAATTTTGCATGGCAATTCTTCCTATAGTATAGGAGTGCACTAAGAAAGATTTTTGAAAAATTCTTAGTTTTTTTAAATTAAATTTTTAAGCTGCTTTTGTGACATTCTTTAAAGTTTGCATTTAAAATAATAATCTGAGGGTTATAAAATTTACATCATGAGAAAGATCATAAAAATTTCTTTAAAATGAAATCTTTTTCGAATCTTTACCTCCATTTTCTGATTTCTGGTGAATTTTTAAATATTAAATTTTAGAATTTAATTTATTAAATACTGATCACATGGTTTCTTTTCTTTTTGTGATACTTTAAATTAATTTTGTGTCATGCGCATAACAACGAAATAAATTGACAAAAAAAAATATTAAAATATGGTAGAAGATAAAATTTAACCACTAGACTAATTGAGATGGAATTTTTTTAAGAATGTAATTCAAATTAGAAATTTTAAGAATATTAAACATACAAATTGCATACATTGACCGTTGTATTTAATTTGAATATTTTCTTCTACAATATTTTGTCTATAAAAATATCTGTTACGATATTTTTCACATATATATATATATTTTTTTTTTGGTATTAATTCTATACATTGATCATTGTATTTAATTTGAACGTATTCCGTAGTGAATCAGGGTATTCTGCTAGTTTATCATAAAAATTCCTCCTCAAAAGACATCTCACTCCCTGATTGCATTTGTATACTTAAATACAACAACTTATTACCAAGACAGAATTTTATTTTTAAAGGGCAGTATTTTGTAAAGGGTAATTAATCTTTCAATATCATGAATGAAACAAAAATTACTTAATTCATAATTAAGGATTAAAATAAAGCAACTGCAATATATCTTGGAAAAACATAACATGACCTGAAAAGTGGCAATATCCATTTGAATACTAGCCTATAAAATTAAATCAACTCATGTTCCTAGGACAACGGTGAGGTTATCTTCTAAAAATTTCTGGCGTCATTCTATATTACTGATCAGAATTTTCTCGACTTTGAAGTTACAATAATGATACATCACGACAAAGGCTTGATTTATGAAATAATGTTTATATATAAAAAAAAATTAACATATAATATCTAATAATTTCCCTCCTAAATTTATTTTGGATTTTGTTAATATTATATCTTTTCATTCACAGTATGCATATTAATTAAAAAAACATAAAACATTTAAGAAATATATTTTATAAATAATTATTATGATTAAACCAAAAGATAGCAACCCTGATTATAATCATAAAATATGGACCAGAAACTCAGCCTGATGTTAATACAATGTCTGCGGTTGGATGAGTATGAAATCTGCCTAATGATGATAATAATTATGAATACTTAACAACAGAATTTTCGCACCAAGATACTATTAGAAAATGTGTTCTCTATAGACCATGAACAAAAGTTTTCAAAATACTTTGTTAGGAAGACATTGCACTGCAAATAACAAATATTAGGTGATTATCTGAAAATTCTATTGTTGTCTCAAAATGAACATGCAAATAAATTATGGTCTCACATGCCTATAATCCATTACCTAACTATAAATATATATAAATGTTATTAGTAATGATAAAAATATAAATAATATAAATGATATTATAAATAATGATATAAATCAGGGGTCGACAATGCAATACCCGCAAAGCAATTTTAAGGTGCTCGCCGTTCAAATTTCGAAAATTTTTTAGATATTTGAACAACAAACACTCGTACTTGTAATGAATAATTTTAGTAAAAAAAATAAAAAAATCGCAAAACCATAAATATCAAAAACTGAGCAGCCTGATCTCTCAACAGTGTTGTTCTCCCCTTGCTTCTATGATAAGTGCGATAAATGCATTAAAAGATGAATTGTCACTCTGGAAATCACATATTGAGGAAGATAATTTATCACATTTCTCAAATTTAAAATTAAAAAATTATTGCAATGGAAATGCCACCACCTATTACTTTGTCAAACATTTTGATTCCTTATTGGAAGAATTTAATACCAAGAATTTATGCTTGTGAATCTTTCTTTTCTAATATGAAATACTTACAATCAAAGAACTGATCAAGCCCCACTGACACTTACTTGGACCAATGCCTGAGAACTGGGAATTCAACTTATGTGCCACATTGAAATGAGTTCGCTGCAGATTTGCAATGCTAGGTATTGCATTATCAATTTTAAGATTATTTTGTTTAAATTAAAATTTGAATGTATGTATTAAAAGTTATGTCACATTAATATTTTCATGTTTAAATATTACCCCCCCCCCCCCCTCCTCCTCCTCACCCAATGATGCCCACCGAACTCTCGCATTTCTGAAATATGCCCTCCTAGTTAAAAAGGTTGCCGATCCCTGATATAAATTATGCAATTAATTAAGTTAATGTCTAGCTTCAATGGTGCATTTACAAATTAATATCACTAAGCTTAAAATTTATCAAAAAATTTTAAACTTGATTAGATCAAAAATATTAGCTTAACTGTAGTCTTAGAGTACTTTTTTTGCCAATAAATTGCTTACAGACAAAGATAAAGGAAATTTTTGAAACAAAAATGCATCCTTAATCTTGCACATAAAAAGAAATCATAAATAATTTGCTCAAATTCATATTTAACATTAAATGAAGACTGGAACAAAGCTGCAAACTCAGCTTAACCTTACAACTGCCAGCAGTTAATTTCTCTATATTACATTTCAAGCTAACTTTATTTATAGGTGTCATAAGAATTGTATTAATAGCAAATTATAAAAATTCAAGATAAATTTGTGTTGATATTTTGTGCAAATTATGTCAGAAATATAATTTAACAACAAAAACTTATGACTATGTTTTTGCATTGCAGCAATCCTTAATGTTTTAATCTTCAAAAAACTTGATCTGAATAGATACTCAAGTAGACTAGGATACTCTAAAAACTAAATGTAAAGCAAAAATAGTGCCACCTGTGGAATTGTACAAAATAAGGGGAATGCAATCTTTAAGTTGCCTGCAGTAAGATCATGTGCCCAACAAGCTCACAACATGCAACAAATTCCTTCAGGCATTTAATCTTTTACTACCTTCTTAACCAAAAATGGGTTTAAAAAGTAATAAACCAACAAAATTTACAAAGCATTTGTATTTAGAAGTAGCCTAAGATTAATAAAGTTCATGTATTATTTATGAAATGTAAGTGAAGATAAAAATAGATTAGTACAGTTGGTTTAATTATTTTAAAATATATATTCTACAGATTTTTTTTTTTTTACAAAATGTCATTACAACTTTTGGTCTAAAAATAGCAAATAAGATATAAAAAAGATATTGAGCACATATGCAGAGTAGAAAGTTATAACTTTATCACATCTAAAGTTCACAAATACCTAATATTCAGTGGCGTAGTGAGAGGGGGCAAGGGGCTCTATCATGCCCCGGGCACCACTCGCAGAGGGGTGCCAAATGGTCCCCAAGACCATTGAACTATTTGGTTCCCAAGACCATGGGGGTGCCAAAAAGGTATCGTGCCCTGGGTGCCAGTTATGCTCACTACATCACTGCTAATATTTATTATATTTTGATATAATTAAAACAATTAAGTTTACATTCTTTTCAAAACATTTTCACTTGTTTTCTAAATAACTCCATATTGTGCTGATATTGAATGATTGGCATTAAAAGGCTTCAGTCATTTCACAAATCAGATTTGATTATTTACACTGACAAATAAATAAAAAAGATAAATAAATAATATTTCTAATACCACAAAAATCACTAAATTTAAGATTACATATTTTGGCAAATAAATTAAATGGCAACATTACATTATATAACATTATGTTAGAAAATTTGAAAAAATACTAAAGGTGCGAAACCATAAATAATATTGATACATAAATATCTTCGTGTATGCTAAAGTTCTAGAGATAGTAAGTTGAAATGTACCAAAGTATGACTGGCATGACTTGAACTTCTCATCATATAAAGCTTTGACGCAGCATTTGGACATGGCAATAAAAGAGCCAGCTGCTCCTTTAACACCTAAAATAATTGAGCATGGAATAAACACATTTCATACATGTTATTGATAGATTATAAAGAGATTTACTCTGTCACTGGGTATGAAGATATATTAATGGCATGACTCTATGTATCATGCTATTCTTCAAGTATCATGCTGATATATTATGCTTAAAATACAATAAAGATCTTAAAGAACTTTAGCTACTATTATGCTAACCTAGACAAAATCATGTTATGAACAAAAAATTAAACATAAGTATCACATTTTCAAGTTTAAGAGATCTTATAAAACATTTCACACTAACTGCCCTTAATATACTATTAGATCCATAGGCATAGCGTGCTTCTAACTTTATTTATTTACTTTTTTTTGGGGGGGGAGGGGGGGCACGAACTGAATTTAGTTAGGGCCCTCCTCAGCACATTGACTGCCGGAAGGAAATTAATATGTGAAATATTATTTTTTTTAAATTCAATAACAATAGAATTGATGTTTGAGTAGTATTCAAAAGTTATACAATAAGAAAAATTAATATAATATAAATAAAATGAGAAAAAAGTTATAGCATCGAATTTTTGCTATGGATCATATCATTGTCAAAAACTATGTTAAAGCTAAAGACATAATTGGAATCTTCAGTTTCACAGTTTGAAAAAGTGGGAAAAAACCAACTTTCTTAAAAGTTTTCTACAATTTTCCAATTTTAACTGAACTTCTATTAACATTTTAATTTATTTCAAGTTAAGTTGGGGGGGTGCCCCCTCCTCCCCCCAACACTACGCTTATGATTAGATCTTCCCCATATGTTCCTCAAAACATTCATAAAGGAAGTCTCCTCAATTTCCTAACAGAAAAGTACAGCGTACATAGAGGAATATAATTTTAATAACAGGCACAAGAATGAACCCAAACTACTGACAATTCACTGATAAATGGCATAAGCTGAAAAATATGAAAGAAGTTCAAACTTTTAAATATAAGTGAGATTAAGGTTTCTGTGTACTAACCCTATTACATTTGCTCAACTCAATGCAAACCTATGGAGAAAATTTGTCTACTATTTACAGCTACATAAATGCTCATAATGAAACAAAAATGGTATTTTCAGATAGCCTGAACTTTTCTGCATCTTTCAACAGAATTCATTTTATAAATTTCATCCACCAAAGAAATTTACGGGCATTTAAAACACATTATACTAGATTTTTTCTCCAAATAATTTAAATTTAAAAATATTATTGCATTTTTTTTAAAGATGAAAAGCCACAGGTGTAAAAATTTCTTTCTTTATTACAGAGTACAATTTAAAAAAAAAATATTTCAATCTAAGTCGGCAAACCTTGGACAAATTTTCTCCATAGGTTAACATTGAGGTGAGTGAATCCAATAGGGTTAGTACAAAGCAGCCGAAAGTTAAAAGTTTTTACATATTCTCAATAAAAGTTTTTTTTTTTTTTTTTTTTTTTTTTTTTTCAGAAACTGCTTTCAGAGCCTTATGGAGAGATTTAAAACTCTAAAAATAGAAATCTGAAAAATAAATCATACTAGGCTATGAAAATAAAACATTACACAGATGGCACTGCTCCGACAATCTACAATATTAATAATTTTCATAACACAAGACTCATCAATTAAAAGTTTTAACAAAATTTAAGAGTCATCTACACCAGCGATTCTCAACATGTGATCCGTGGGATGTTTTCCTGTGGTCTGCGAAATATTGGCCTTTTGGCATAATAATAATAAAAATCTATGTAGTAGACCTAGGCCTATACAGGTTTTCATTTATTTTAGTATATGTGGTCCGTCATTGATTTGGTAAGGCATCTAGTGATCCTTAGGTATGAAAAGGTTGAGAATCACTGACCTACACAACACAAGAATTGCTAAATATTCACATGTTCTTATTCTTAGTTAAAAAGAAATCAACAATTCTTTACTCTAAAAATGGAAGTAAAAATTCTTAAGAAAATATAAAACACACCTTCAGAGTTACTGACATAAAGCAAACATCACTAAGAAAAATAAATATAAATGCAAAAAATATATATTATGATAAATACAGCAAAAAAGTTTACAATAAAAAAATTCAATAGATATTTGTGATGAATTTTGAATTTAAAAAATGTAACAATAACATTTGGCTGTTTAACAAAATACATTTTGGCTAATCTATACAATCTAACAAAAAAGGTATATTTATTTATTTATTTGAGAGTTCAATAAAATTGAAAAGCTTATCACTGTGAGAATATATGATTAATAAGAGGAAACAGTGTATTTTTTATTGTGTTTATACACCAGAAAATCTAAAATTAAAAAATCTAATTAAATAAATAACAATAATAGTATAAGTCAAAATATAGCAATAATCATTAACATAGCTATTATTACATATAGTAATTTAAATATTTTATTAAACTATGTCTTAAAGTATAATTTAATCATAAAAAATATCAAGTCGTAAATCACAATAAAATTAGTAAAGTAAACAAACCCACACACACAAGTGTGTATTTTTTAAATGATTTGAACTAATTTAATTATTACCTTGATGCTGATAAAAATAAAAACCTTCCTTTTTCATATTTTCTCCAAATGGGAACTAATCTCTTTTTGTTATTTCACAAGTGACACTAAGTAAGTTTCATAAAAGTTCCCTAATGGGTTTTTTTAATATGGTATACATGGAATAATATTCTAATCAGCTAGATATATTCAAATAACAAAAATAAATTATTTATAAAAAAAAGAGAATCAAGAATTTTTTCTTAAATCACATTACCTAAAGAACCTTCAATTCCTCTTAAGAGATCATTTGTTTTGAAAACCAGAAGCATTTCCCGGGGAACTCTACTTAGAACAGTTGTTATTTCAGGGAGATATCTAGCAGCATTATCTCTTATTTCTTTCTTCTGCAAAGTACAAATTTGTAAACTGACCGTGAAGCATTGTGGGCATAAAACATGATATTTTACAGGTTTCTGTCATAAACAAAAAGCCAAAAATGTTTAGCTATATAAATTCTACTATACATTTAAATCCCCTAAATTAAAAGATGAAAACAAGACACAGTTTTCCCCCCACTATATTAAGCCAATAATATAAGGGGGTGGCAGATGTGGGTGCAGGAAAGGGGAAGTGGTTCAAGTGTCTACTTTTCCATTGATGTTCTTTTGTAATTTTCTATTGTTTCCCCTAATTATATCAAACATGATCCTCACATTTGTGAATAGTCCATAGAGACAATCATACCTAATGCTCTACCACCTATTGAAGAACTATTGATTAATTTGATACTAGTTGCCTGCCTTTTTTTATTGTGGATATCAAGAAGTTCTGTGTTCCTATTATGCATTTTTCACAAGTTTAAACAAGTAATTTAAAACCCCATCAGATGACAAAAATTTGTGCTGCACAACAGAAATGCATCATAAGCAATACTACTCCATGAATAGAAAACATTTTCCTAGACCAATAAGAAAGGAGCAATCACTCTTTCATGTGCGATAATTATCCCATTCAGATTAACCTTTCTCCATTCCTCTAAAGATTAAATTAGCAACCCTACATGTTGTGTTGTGAAGATTTTTGTGATCTGATAGAGGTAAGACATGATAACATAAACAATGTAACAAATCCTCAATAGGCAATTCAAACACTTTGACCTAAGATGAAAGAAACTTAACTCACTCAGCCAGGGGCACAACTAAAATATCCTTCTAGATGGTTTGTGAAGATTTTTGTGACTTGGTAGAGGTAAGACATGACAACATAAAAATGTAACAAATCCTCAATAGGCAATTCAGACACTTTAACCTAAGATGAAAGAAACTCAACTCACTCAGACAGGGACACAAGTAGAATATCTTTCTAGATGGCTGATTATTTGGGAGTGCAGCCCTCAGGTTTGCAAAAGAAGGGCTTATCTGAACCCACATCTGATTTCAAGCTGTTACAAAACATCCACACCAGTTGTGGGATTGGAACCTGCAAACACTGATTCCAAGGACAAGTGGTTCCCTTAGACATTATCAAACTTCCCTTTCTCTTTCAGGGGGATTTTTGTTTCAAAGAGAAAGATTTTTTTTTTTGAAAAAGAAAGGGGGAATGAAAATTAAAACTGAAATTGCAATTTTCCTCAAAATTTTTTAATCTTCTGAGAAGAGAGTAGGGTTAACCATACTCCCTTGTTTCATTGCATTTTGCATTTCTTTTCACAGACAGAGATTAAAAACAAATTCAACATAATGACATATAATCACAAGCAGCAATGAATGGTTGTTGGTTGAATTTAATTTAATAATGCAAGATCCACTGAGAAAAAGTAGCAAGAAAATGGAAGCACACATTACATAAACAAAATGGTAATACAGAGGTACAGTTACAGAGTTTAGTAGGCGGTTTAGTACAGAGAATCTACAGTTCTTTAAATAAAATAGTTGTTTTAGCATAGGATTACTTATTGTTTGCTTATTTTCTTTTTAACGGATTTTGGTACTTTCCTGTTTAACTGTTTACTGCTACTTAGTTTGGTACACTGGCAAAATTATAACTCACGACAATTTTTTTCTCTCCGAAGGACCGTTATTAAGGAATGCAATACTGCGTTAAAAAGGGCAATATTCTCTCTACATGGCTATAATTAATTACTTCATACCAGGTGTAAAACATGAATTGCTATTTAAATTTATCATTATAAGTAAAAATAAAACAAAATAATATGTAAGTTCAGATAGTTACATACCTCATCAGATGAGACTTTGTTCTTTTCAATACCTTTTGTAACTGCTGTCCATGACCGTGCAGTAAGCATACAAGCCAGCAGACCATACAAATCTCCAACTCCCAGTTTACGGCCCCAGTATTCAACACCCTTTACATCAGCATTCATTAAACACATCCACATATTGCTGTAATCTACTCTAAACTGGTCTGTTAAGTCCTACAAATATTTTTAAAAATGCAGGTAAGTGTGCAGCAATTTTTTACTTATATTCAAATTCACATGCATTACAGTGATGCATCAGTTGACCTCACAGATCTCTAATTCCAATATTAAGAGAAAAGGGAGTTTTGACTGTTAGTATTTTACTAACTATACCTGAACAAATGCATACATTTAATTCTGTTTTTTTTTTTCACTCAAAAGAAAATCGTTCATAGAAGAATGCACATTCTTCAAAATTCTTTTAGTTATTTTTTTTCAAAAAATGTTATTAATTTTCTAAAGAAAGAAACAATAGTTTAATGTCCTGAAAAAATTCCCTGTTTAATATTTTTAATTTGAGAAACTATACTTTTTTTTAAAAAATTCTACTTAAAAATTTGAAAATATCAAAAATATATGTATGCTGTTTGAGATTAGTGAAAAAATTAGCAAGAAAATTGAAGATTTGCAAGGTTAACTGATGAACCATTTGCAATGAAACTAAGTATCACTTCATCATATTTAACCCTTCAGCGGGTGTACCCGTGTACAAAGTGCAACATTTTTGTAATTTTGAATGGTTTGTTTTTACATGTAAGATGTGAATATTCTAAGCAGTTTCTATTTATAGATACACCCTTTCTAATGCAGGTCTGATTTTCTGACCCTTGTATTCCTTTCCATTCATTGTTAATTGTGATTTAATCATCGTAAACCAGCGATTATACTGGATTACAATATGACAAAAGCAGGGATTGATGTAGTCTATGAAATCTGCAGCTATTACACGATATCTCGCATATCACGAAGATGGACAATCTCATTGTTTTTTTGGGTTTTTGGACATAATAGGAATCAATTCGCAAGTTGTCATCCTTAGATCCAATAAACCGGACAGTTTTGAAATAAGTCAATTATATCTGCATTCTTTGGCCTTTAATTATAAATATAATCTCAATATAATCAACATTTTATATCTTGTCATAAAATGCAGAATTATTATTTTCAATTTGAAGAAAAAAGTTTATTACAAAAGGAATAATCAAGGTTGAAAGAGACATTGCACTTTGTGTTATGCATGCCTGCTGAAGGGTTAAAGAAAGTTGAATACAAAATTTTCTTTATAGCAATAGACATGGTTGTCATCACAGGAACAAAAAATCATTTAAAAATAACCATATGTATGCTAATGTATCAAAGCAAAAGAATAACAGGAAAGCTCAAGAGATACAAAATAACCCCAGATTATTTTTATGTTGGAAGAGTATCTAAGGATGAAATGTCTTTGAGAGAACTTCCATCACATCAGTCATACAGACAAAAGTGAGGACAAATTAACTGTTTTAATTTACTGATAAAATTAGTAATATTCAAATACATTTTAGATAAATTACAAAATAAAACATTACAATTAAGTTTAACAAAATTTTATCAGTCCTTGTAAAATTCCTGATGAAATAAAGTTATTGTTTTAAGCCTTCCAGTTCACTGATGCAACCAGTACATGGTTATGATTGTCAGACACAACAATACACTAATAATTACAGTATTTAGTTTCCTGTATTTATAAATATATTAAAAATACAAACACATTATATAAATACAGTGAAATTTCTCTAGCCGGCTACCCCTATTCGATGGCCACTTTTTAGGGGAACCTAACTGGCCACCATAGAGAATCACAGAGATCTACCCCTATTCGACCATAGAGATCTACTCCTATTCGATGGCCACCATAGAGGTTTACCCCTATTCGATGGCCACCCCGCAAAACTGTCACTTTTTTTCGAAACCATTACTGGCTGCCATAAAGAAGTCCACCCCTATTCAATGGCCACTTTTTTCGAAACCATGACTGGCCACTATAGAGAAGTTTCACTGTATTCTGTATTATATTTTAAAAGGAAAATTGTATATTCTATAAGTATATAATTAAATGCATAGAACAATAGCACAGGTCCTACTGAGATGGGTTTTTTTTTCATAAGAACAAATATTTGAATGAACAAATATTTCATTTAAAATAGTATACTTTCTATGACAACACATTGCAAAATATCAAGGTATGTGTATTAACTGATGTAATTTAACTTTATATCAATGCCAAAACTTTTTCATTGCTGATATTAATACATAATAAATTAATATTTTTTTACAAGGTTAAGTGTACTTTTATATTTACCAATTACTTAAATTACTTAAATTACCAATTACTTAAAATCAGATTTTACTTTAGATTGTTATGACTGTTCATATGTTCTCAACATATTAATGATATACAAATGCATCAAAATGACTATAAAATTAATTAAGAAATTAAACATCATATAAAATATCCTAGAGTAAACAAATTCTTAATTTTTTATAAAAAAAGTAAAAGTATTATAAAATGTATACGACTTTTTTTTTCAGTTATGGATATAATAAATACCTTTATTATAGGAGGTATTAGACTACATGAATGCACAGATTAAATAAAAAAATGGTTTTAACTTCATTGGGAATAGAGGCACTTTTTAGTAAACCTGAGGTAATTTTTCCCATGTTCTTCATACTATTCCATACATCATTACATACATCATTCTATATTCTTCCTACTACATATTTTAACACAGAAGATAAATAAAGTTCGTTAGTTATTGATTACTTTTCAAAAGTAATCAATAACTAAGTCAGCAAGTTACAGAATGTAATAATAGAATATGCTTACAACATATAAACCATGATCCAAAAGTACAATTTTGGCTTCATGAGTTTTCTCATCCTTGTGAACAAGGATATTTCCTGGATGAGGATCACAGTGCACATATCCTTGTACAAATATCATTTGACTGTACAATTCTCCCAGTTTTTTAGACACTTCTGCAGCAGATATGTTGTGGTCTCTGATGTATTTTTCATCATCAACTTGTCCGCCTTCGCAATATTCCATAGTAAGTACTCGTGTGGTAGAATATTTCCAATAGATAGCAGGTACCTGCAAAAAAAAAAAAAAATTGGCTTTATTTAACTTTTATGATACTCAGCTAAAATGGAAAAAAATTTTTATATATATACAGGTGGTTATCAAAATAATGGAAACACATATCAATATTAGTAGTATTTAAGAATGTGCACCGTATTCCTTAAAAAACATGTCTGGCCACCGGTACTTTTTTATATAATATAAGTATTATTCTACTGTCAGGCAGCAGTAATGAAGCTAAGGGCATCGTGCTTTTGGGTGGAAAAGCACAAAATGTCAAACCTTGCAAAAAGGGCAAATTGTTTGAGTGCGTTTAAATTCGAGTATCTGTTATTGCAACCCCCAGGCTAATGGGTGTTTTTCGAGCTATGGTATCGAAAGTCATGATAGCATACAAAGTGCACGTAAAAACATCCTCTGCAAAACAGAATAACGGACAAAAGGGAGAGCTGAGTGAAAAAGTCGGACGAGGTATTGAAGCAGATTGTGACATGGAAGGAAAACAACTGCAACCAAAATGACCGAAGAGCTCAATCTGCATCTGCATGTTCCAGTATCAGTCATTGGAGGTAGAAGGGAACTTTATAAACAAAGCATTTACGGATGAGTAGCTATTCCCAAACCACTTGTATTAGATGCCAATACAAAATATTGTCCAAAATGTTGCCATGAGCGCAAATCCTGGTCAAGTAATATATTGAAAAACAGCATTTGGTCCGACGAATCATTGTTCACATTGTTCCTCGCAACAGAATGTGCATATGTCAGAACACCTACCCAAGTGTAAGATTCTGGCTGTCTCATCTCAACTATCAATTATGGAGGTAGATCTATCAGGCTTTGGGATGACATCTCATGGTTTTCTTCAGGCCCTATTTTAATCCTAAAAGGAAAATTGAATGGGAAGGACTATGTCAAAATTTTAGCTCACTAGTCCATCCTATGGTGCAAACATTGTTTCTTGCAGGAGATGGCATTCTCCAGGATGATAATTCCCCTATACATACAGCTAAATCTATCAAGTATTGGTTTGAAGAGCATAAAAAGAAAGTCAAATATCTTATCTTACCCTGTACAATCCCCCCAACTATATATCATCCAACCACTGTGATCTGTATAAGCGGATAGAGCCAGGTATCGATATCCACCACAGCATCTCTACAGGAACTTTCATGATTTTTCCCTGAAGAATGATAAAATATATTCTTAACCACTATTCATGACTGGTATAATCCAATTCCAAGGAGAATCAGGTGGTATTACATGATAAAGGTGATGAACAACAAAAGGTATTTGCAGATTAATAGAACGTTAAATGCACTATGTTGCCCAATTTAAACTGATTTTTTCAACAAATTGATCAGCCGGGCAATGGCCAAATGGCTAGGGTGCTGGCCTCCAGAGTCTGTGGGTTTGAATCCCACAGTTGGCATGGATGTCTGTCGCCATTCTGAATCAGCTTTAAGCAGTAGGTCTCAGTCTAGCCTTTAAGTAAAAAAAAAAAAGACTCTCAACCAACTCAACAAAATTATCACTGCCAAACTGCAATATACAGTGTACTCTCTCTATTTTCCTCCCTTGTTCAGCCATACACATACTATCCTAGCTATGAGAATATGTAGAAACCTAACAGCCGTATGGCTGATAATTGGCTGATTAACCTAGTTAAAACAAAAACTACTTTAAATTTCTTTATTGATATCACTTCCTATGATTAAACCTCGCTAAAGTAGTTTAATTTTAAAAAATCTGTTCTTAGTTCATCTCAGATTAGTGAAGAAAAGCTAGTTCTTCAGTAATGTATGCTTCCTGAGGAGAAAAACTCAAGGGCTTTCAAGGAGTTTTCTAATTTTTATTCAAAAATTAAAGATACAGGACGTCTAAAAAATAAAGACTTTTAAAGACCATGGGAATTGTGAAAAATGATTAGAAATTATTCATCCTAACAATTAAAAAAGTTACATGAGTAAAATAAAGGGCCTAATTATGTTGCCTATCATAATTATGGTGTGTCTATAATTTATATTTTTCTTTAACTGGATAACACACAACAGCTTAAAAGCAATAGTGAATTCAGGCAGTTAGCACATGTCTGGTAGAACTGTTTCCTAGAAGTTTTAAAGTTTCAATGAATCAGTTGTTAAAAGAATTCTTGTAATCATATTGGTTATTTCATAAAATGTTCATCGTAAGTTTGTTGTTTTCATTATGAATCATTATTTGAACCATACTACTATTTATAGATGTTTTATCGGTGTTTTATTATATTTTGTAAGTTTCCTATATAGTAAAATCCGAGTTCAGCACAATAAACCAATTAGTTTCTAAAGCATAAAATTATAGAAGACACTGTTGAAAGTTAGGCCAGTAAAGTACAAAACAGAAAATATACTGTACTAAGAAATTACATGAAATAAATGAGAATCAATTAAAATGATAAACTCTGCTAGGTATTAACTAAAATGTTTTAATGGTATTAAATTGGATTATTAAAAATGAAATTTGAAATATTAAAATACAGTAAAAGATAAAATTTAACCACTAGACTAATTGAAATGGAAGTTTTTTAAGAATTTAATTCAAATTAGTATGCTTTATGGATATTAAACATACAAAGTGCATACATGGACAGTTGTATTTAATTTGAATATTTTCTTTTACACTATTTTGTCTATAAAAATATCTGCTACGATTTTTTTATAAATATATATATAAGCATTAATTGCATACATTGACCATTGTATTTATTATATATATATATATATATATATATATATATATATATATATATTTGGCATTAATTGCATACATTAAACATTGTATTTAATATGAATGTACTCTGTAGTGAAGCACGGGTATTCAGCAAGTATATATATATATATATATATATATATATATATATATATATATATATATTGTGTTACAAAGCACACTACTTCTAATTGTTCAAAGGATTAAAAAGAACTTAAAGGAGTCAATATCTCAATAACTTTAGAACCTTTTTAGCAATTAAAAAAAACTACAAACTACCTCCAACCATGGCAAGGATGAAAACATCCTTCTAACTCTCTCAGCATTTTGACCTTCATGAATAAAATCTAATTCAAGAGGAAGATTCCTTTTAGTTTCTTCTGCCAGCCACATGAACGTGAAATCAGGAAACATCCAATCAACTATGTTCACAAGCAACTAAATATTAGAAATTTAGAAAAATCAAATAAATGTTTATAATATTCATCATGAAATAAATCAATAAAACAATATGAGTTAATATCTAAAAATTTTTGTTTCATGGAATGAAAAATTAATGGAAATGAAATGCTATAAAATGAGTAAAGACAACAGAAAAAATGACAATACCAAAAAAAAATTTCTGCTCTTTTTTTTAATTATCACATAAAGAATCATCAAAATTAAAAAGCCTAAATGAAATTAAACAAATAAAAATAAATTATTATTACAAACACTTTTTTCACAGTTCATTCTTTTCTGAAGGCCATTTTACAAATAAAACTTTTTTCCTAGCCCAATAAACATTAAGATTTTACTTTAGTGAGATTTTTATTGAATAATCTTAGCAATTATAGTGTATCTAACCATATCTACAACCATTTGACTCTGTGAGTGATTTTACTCATTTAAGCTACTAAGCATTAAGCATACCATGATTCTAGCAAAAAATTGGTGCTTGATATAAATAGCCTTGTAGCAGTAAGATCAAGAAATGAACTTGGACAACTTTTCTCTAACATAAGTTTAAATCAAAACAGGTTTTCAAGCTCCAGACATGTGACACTTCAAATTATTGGGTTTACAGTAACTCTCTGGCAAGTCAAGTATTCATTTACCTTTAGCTCATAGATATAAATTCAGCTGTCAGTATTCTCTTGAAATTAACAAATAAATTAGGAAAGACAAAATAAAATTTAAAAACTACATCAGCTATTTTCATATATAAAATTTAATCTGAAGTGATGCAATTAACTGTGTGGAAACAAAAATATTCTGTAGCCAAACAATTATTTAGGCACTTTAGTTCACCTAACATAACTTGTTCTTGGCTTGTATATGCCATGAAAATTGGTGTTTTCCAAAAATCCAACATGTATTTTTTATAATTTGTCTACCATTTTATAAAATTTGACTTCCACCTTTTCAAGTCATAGGTCCCAGTCTAATTAGCCCTCATGTAGCAAAAAAAAAAAAAAAAAAAAAAAAAAATTATCATAAACCTACAACCAAACCTTTTCAAGTCAAGTGACTGTTCTACTCAATATTAATATTATACTTGCTCACTCAATATTTATATTATGATACAAAAATTGGTAATAATCATTATACTGGAAAAAAAACACTACTAATTTTTTGCTGAAGAATATTAAAGGATACCATAAAATTAAGATGTAGTACATATTGTATTCAAACAAATATATTAACACTAATGAATGAATTGTTAATATACTAACTTATGGCACAAAAGTCCGAGTTGTTAATATACACATGTACAATTTACAAACTGAGTAAAACCTGCTGATGTAGAAACTAAGTGAATAGAGTCCTGTCTAAAATAGAATCTTTTTGCATAGAATACTTTTGCAGTCATGACAATACTTATATTAAAACTACTAAGAAATTCTACTATGTAATGCTGCTAAGTAATTCTACCTGCAGTAGTACAGAATTTACTATGCCTTCACTTTCAGAAGCTTTTGATAAGAACAAAATATATTCTCCATTAAGTAAACACATAAAAATGAAAATTCAAAAATCAGAAACACAGCATGCATGATATGAATAATCAATATTTACCTCCATTGTTGCCATATCAACTCTTGCATGAGCTTGAACTCTTCGATGCTGAACTTTAACAGCAACTTTTGTATCATCATGTAATGTTGCTAAATGAACTTGTGCTAATGAAGCAGCTCCAATAGGTTCTGATTCAAATGTCTTAAATACATCTGTAGCCTGTCACAAGAGGGAGTACTTTAATTTCATTTTCCTCAAAAAATCGATAAGTCCAAGATATTAAATCATTTCTCTACATACAGATTATACACAAAGAGAAAATCATTTTCTTATATATAAATATTTTAATCAATTTTTCTTCTACAATAATAAAACTACATAAAAGAACAATTTCTACAAGCCTACATAAATCCATAGTTTCCAGCAACCAACCGTGTTCACACATTTATTACACAGTTGTAAATCATCACATTTACAAACATTTAGCAATCACTCCAAACTTTAATTCTCAGAAATAATTTAAATAATATATATATATATATATATATATATATATATAATTAGAAACATGAAAATACCAAAGGCACATATGCTTTTGGTTTATAACTTAATAACTTCAGAAATGTTTACATTAGCCTATAAAAACAATCTGCAAAATAAATTATATAAAGAACTGGAGCTTTATCTAAAGGACAAGCAGAACAGATGCAGGTGATTATTTCATATACAAAGAAATACTGACATGCTGATTTAACATTTTACATTAGGGTATTAATTCTTTTTTTTATTGTATTAATTCTAAATAATATTTCACCCAAGTGGTTGGAGATCAAAAATGATTTTATATGAATGCTTTAAACCATTCTACATTTATGGTAAATAATAGCTAAAGCTTAGCCATGAGAATAAAACCATTATGTAATTACATAATCTATCTAATTTTATCTTACACAATAAATTTTGCAATGAACAAATGAAATTATTAAAATTTCAGTAGTTTTCAATAGTGCTATCATTTATACCAATAAATCTGTAGGAAGAATTTTATCTTAAATCACAAACCCAACAACACTATCTACTAATAAAAAAGTGGTTGACAAATTCTTATAACATATACATAATATTATATATATATACAGTGGAACCTCGCTTAACGAGCACCTTGCACAATGAGTATTTCGCATAACGAGCAAAATAAATCGTAAAAAAATGGCTCGCTTAACGAGCAACATTTCGCATAACGAGTGATGTGGAAGGAAGTCCCCTCTTCACGTCACTCGGATCTTCACATCACCAAGATCATCAATGACCAAAAAATAAGTATTTAAGGGTAGTCATAGATGGTTCGAGAAGCAAATATCATGGGACTGGAGGATAACAATGATATCGAGGAGCTTGTGGAAGAGTAGAACCAAGAGCTGACCACCGAACAGCCGATAGAATTGCAGTGTCTTTCACAGCAAGCAGTTGTAGAGGAGAGTTTGTCAGTGGAGAAGGATGAAGAAACAGCAAAGAAACAATCTTCTGGCACAATAAAAGAAATGATGAAAGCATGGGAAACTGTTGTATCGTAAGTTACAAAGCATCACCCTGATAAGAAGGTGGCTATGTGCACTATAAATTTATTCATTGACAATGCAGTGACACATTTTCAGCAAATTTTGAAGCGCCGAGAGAAACAAATGTCACTAGATAGCTTTCTAGTAAAAAAATTAGATATGTGTCATAAATTCGTAAATAATAAACTACATATGGATGATTTTGCTCCTTAAGAATTTATGTATAATTAATTTTCTTTAAATAATAAACATTGCATCTTAAAAATTTTGAGTATTTTTTGGCATGGAACTCATTATCGTATTTTACATTAATTTATCTGGGAAAAATTGTTTCGCATTACGAGTAAGACTCTAGAACGAATTATGCTCTTTATGCGAGGTTCCACTGTATATATATATATATATATATATATATATATATATATATAAACAAATAATCTGCATCAAACAGACAAAGCTTACAAGATAAGTGTAAAGGAGTTGTGCTCACTACAAGTTTACAAATTAAATGTGTGATTAATAAAGAAACCTAATTAAATTATTTCAAATTAAGTTTCAAAGCATCAAATGAATGAAACTAAATTAAGCTCATAAAAAATTACTTCACATCCTAAATCCTCTTTTACAACTTGCAATACATCTCCTATAGATGCTTTTGGTGCCTTGTTATGTAACACTTTTAGAGTAGACACATATTCATAAGGTAGTAAATAGTTTAATGCACCAATATGTTGACCAACTTTAATGAATGCTCCTCCATTTTTACAACACAAGTCTAGAAGCTTTCGAGCAGAGCGAAAATGAACCTGAAAAAAGTAAATTCAAATAAAAATAATTTAAATTTTTGTTCAAAATTTTATGAAGTTATAAGAAGTTTCAGATATTCTAAATAAGAAACTACTTAAACTATTTAGTTCAAACTATTTTAATAATCACATGTTCTTTATAATGCTACAAACCAATCTTAAAGTCAATATATAAAGTCTTCACAAATACAATTTTAAGAACACAGCTTAATTACAATAGCTAACAAACAATTTAATAACAAACTTAATATCCTAAAAACAAAGATGTTGTAAAATTACATTAAGAAAATTAAAAAGTACACTTTATGTGTATCAGGAATGAGTGCCTGTAGGATTTATAGATACAACCTGAGAGGTATTGACTTATCTTTCGTAACAAACAAAGTACATTGTTTTCTTTCCAGTTATAATTCTTCTAAAATTCTTTACAACCACAGCTTTCTGCAGAGGCACAAGTAAGCCACTTTATGTAAAATTTAGGAGTGAGGATACAAGATATCAGAAATTTAGGACACAAAAAAAGCAGGTAATCTAAACACAATAGAGCAAGTTAATCAAGGCTGAAGCTTTGAAGGCTCGCTTGTAAACAAACCTGTACTCAATATCAATTAAGATGAGCCCAGTTGAGAGAAGTACCATCAACAACACTGTCTAAAAGGTTGGATAACAACTAGGAGGATAGAAATTATCTTAGGTGGTATGAAATATTTATTATGTAGAAGGTTTGGTTTGGTTTGGTTTAGTTTGGGTATATAGATGGCCTTATAGTCATTAAGATGTAATGTTAGGAAACAAACAGTAGTTTCTTGTCTTAAATATAATTTAAGTCTTGCATAAATTGTTTTTGTTATAAATATTTTGCTCTTACCATAAAAATTATAGTAAGAACTGGAAAGAGAGTCTACAATACACACTACCATCTTATAAAACTAACTGAACCATATGAATAACATCTAATATGAATTTGAAAAAATGTAGTGTATGCAAGAATAAGTCATACAGCATATCAAAGAATATGCTTTGGTTAGAGATTTCATCACAATAACAGAAAAACACAACTTCCTAAAAGGAATGGCTTTATGTTTTGAAGATAATTATTAGTTCATTGTCTGGTCTGACAGAAGAGCATCAGGTATGATTGTTACTGATATAAATAGGGATGATAACTGAAAATTCTAGAACTGGTGTGGCAGGTAGTGGGAAGAGAGTGAAAGGCATACATGCAAAAGGAATTGTCCCACCACCTACCACGACAATTTTCTTCTTGAATTTTTGTTATCACTCTTTGTTATTTATTTATATCATCAAGTTTTGGTTATCCTTGCATTTGTTAATTCCTTATAGTGGCAATTACACCTAATGCTCCTCAGCATGACAGTGAACAATTAATTAGTTCAAAACATGAAGCCACACCTTTTACTACATTATAGAATTTAACACTAGAACTAAGGTAGGGGTCATTTTGACCCCTAAATGAAATTCTTCCCCTTGTATATGTTTTATTTTCTTTCACACAAAGTCGCAATTTTACAACTTTCTCTAAAGTAATATAAATATTATGCTTGCAAAATTTTTTTGAGTTTCATCTATTAGTTTATTTACAGTAACTGCTTATTACCTAGAACTATGGCTAGGAGTCAATTTGACCCCTAACACTAGATAATTCTTAGAGCTCACCTTCGTTTCCATTTTATGTGTTTATTATTTCTGTAGATAAAGCAGTCTTGTTTAGAATAGCACCTGCTTTTTGTTTACTGGAATTCGGTACTAGCATAGGGGGGAGGGATGGAAATGTTGGGGAAGGATTGGAGATTGTGATCAAAATCTTGGTACCACATTTTTTTTCAAGAAACTATGAGTCAAGACAGATTTGTAGAAATCAAGAAATACATATGATTTAATATGAAATCCTTGAGATCCCACCATTTACAAAATGACAGATTTGTTCTCATATATAAAGTCTGGAATATTTTTATACAGAAATGTTATTTTTGTTACAAGCCATCTGATAATGTAACAATAGATGAGCAACTTTTACGATAGATAGGCAATTTTTCTAACCAAGACAAGATACAAGTTTATACAGTGCATGCCTAATAAACCGGACAAATTGAAACTAAATTTCTGGCTAGCTGTTGATATTAAGTCCAAATACCTGATAAATGGAATACCTTACTTGGGCAAAGAGGCTAACAGGCCAGAACAATAAATCATTGGAGAAAAGCTGTTATCCATCTACTTCAGCCATACAAAAACTCTGGAAGAAATGTAATAACAGAAAGCTTTTTTTCATCAATGAAACTTGACAAGAAACTTCAAGATTGTGCTCTGAGTTTAGTTGTGACTATAAATAGAGCTAAAAAGGAAGTTTTCATATCTTTGAATAGACTATTTCCACTGTATTTAACTACAAAGGAAACATGATGGTATACTTCTTACATTGTACCAATGCAAAAAGAAGGAAAATGTGCTTCTTCTAAACACTCTACATAATTCAAACAAACTATCACAGAATACGAAACACATACTAGAAGTGATAGAATTTTATAACTCGACTAAATATGGGATGGATGTTTTACATCAAATAGCCTGAAAGTATTTGGTAAAATCCCCTCCCGCCACTGACCAGTACATGTGTTTTTCAATATTCTTGACCTAGAAGTGATAAATGCATGGGTATCTTTTAAGGAAGTAACCTGATAAACAGTTAGTCACTGAGACTTTATTTTCTTACTTGCTAAAGAGCTAAGAGAAAATTGTATTTTGAAGCCCCCCCCCCCCCAAAGCATCTGTAGTTCGCACACCAAGAATGATTACTGACTCTCAACCATCTCTCAAACATAAAAAATGCCAAATCAAATTATGTAAAGGAAAAAAAACTTCTGTGAACTGTTTCAAATATAACTTAGCTGTATGTGTGGATATTGTATTAAAGAAAAGGAGTGCTTTAACTACAATGCAAATTGCTGTAAGAAGGCATGAATTTGTAAGTACTAATATAGTTAATAAATTAACTTTTTATGTCATATTTTAATTTTATGCATCTTCAATTTAAAAAAATACTTTTAATTAATTAACCTACTTTCTATGATGTTATACTTTATTTTTACACGTCTCTAAATGTATATGCATAAAAAATCTGAATAAAGTTTATGTACATTTAAGAAAACTGTTTCAAAATTCATGTCTTGCATGTTATATTCTTATAAAAACTATTTTAAAGTGATGCACATCTAGAAAAAGAAGCTTACTGTGTTATATTTATACATATTATTTGAAATAATATGACTATACAGGTCTTTCTTGCAAGGGGTCAAAATTATACCACTCTGTAGTTCTAGGTATATCCGAAATGCCATAGTTCCGAATAGTATCCGAATTGCCATAGTATGTTAAGAAATTGTGTGTTTCTGTTTATGTTTCCACAAGTTTCCTGTAAGTCTTACCATAATGGTACACTTATAAATTATCTTTGCTGACCATAAATTGATTTAAATTGATCTGAACCAGATTATGTCCTACAGTTATTTTGTTTCCCCATGCCTCTCTCATACAATGAGATAAAACAGAAAATATTTTTCTTAAAAAGAAAATAAAGCAAGTTCAAATTGCTACAGGTAAACAGACATCAAGCGATGGAAAATATAATTAAAAGCATGTCCCATCACCAAAAAATGTTATATACACTTTTAACTACCACATAAAAGCAATACAATAAATTAAACGGAGAAAAAATTTTATGTGGAGATAATCAAGAAGCCACAAGTTGTTTTTAATAACATCAATATGAGCAGTGTTCATATCAAATATAACACAAGTATACACAATCATGCTATTTTGTCTTTAAGATCAATAACATATTTACTTAAGTTGATTTAATTATATAAAAGTAAAGAATATCTTACAAAATACTCACTTCAGATTTTAATATTTCATATTTTTCACTTGTAGTATCAATTCCGCTCAAAGTAATCTTATAGTCTACAGCTATTTTTCCAACCTTAATAATTTTGCAGAAATAAAAGAGAAAAATATATATTTTTACACAGAGCACGTTACTTATAAAATAAAACATATAACTGTATAAAGATCTCAACAGCTCAAATGAATTTGGACATGCAAGTTAAACCCTTATAATTCTTAAAGATAATCATTAGTTCTGAAAGGAATATATTTTATACACATTTATAATCAGTAAGTTAAAATCCTGTCAAAATGGCAGAAAAAAGAATAAAAGATATGCCGAACCCTTCATTAGAAACAATTAAATTTCACACATTATTTATCTCATGAGAAAAAAATCAACTATTAGCTCAAAAAAAAAAATCAACGCAATTCCTATTTCATAATATTTCTTTACATACCACATTTTTTATGCTAATCATCTGAGTCTTTTACCAATTTTCCCTGTTCCATGTTACTATTAATTTTTATTTCAACACTGGCAGATCGTTGTATTCTGGACATTGCCACATAAAGTTGACCATGACTAAAAACATGATAAAGCGAAGATATGCCAACTTTTCCTAGTGTCTGTCCTTGTGACTTATTGATAGTAATAACAAATATTGGTTTCATCAGATATTGCTACATCTCAACACAAATAGAGATCTATATTAGTTGGTGCTAAGTTTATTTGTGGAATAAAGACAGTTTGATATTCTGCAGTTCCTGTCAAAACATTTTCAATAATCAAAATCTTTTAAAAAAAAATAGAGTCCACAAAATGTTTGTTCCACAGTATCAAAATACAGCCCTTGAGTGATATCATATATCTCTTTACCCTTAACCAACAGTGAAAGACATATTGCTAATAATTGCATATTTTAACATTATGGGTAAAATACAGTTTAGCCCACTACTTGACTATAAAATGCAGCTGATAAAATGCCAAAACTGGCAACCTCTGTTTCTTGCATACTCAACACACCTAACTTGTAACCTCATATTTATAAAGGTGAGGAGCAGTATTAGCCATTAATATATATAGATGTTCTTGGAATGCATTTAAAGAAACTTACAAACTAGACAACTGAATAATAATTTGGATCTGTCATTGAGGATAAAATATTTTCTACTGTATGTAAACAAAATCAACTCATACCAAGTAGACAATCTACAATTAATGTCACAGTATTTTATAACACATATCAATGAAAAATACCGGTAAATAAATTTTCTCTGAAGCAAATAAGAAATATCATTCAGCTAAGTTTGACAAAGCATACAAATAATCAAATATATTTTGTTGAAAATTTTCATTTAATTTAAGTAGAACAGAAAAACTGTAACTCCCTTGATAAATGTATACACAGTGGCTCCTAAAAGTGCTTGTACACTTACAAATTTCAATGAAATAGGGGTCTATCCATTAATTAAAATGAATATTTCAGAATGGGTATTTAATAATAAGATCTATAATCTATTCTTAACAAAACTACATGAAATATTTTGAAAACATAGAAAAAATTTATTTTTAAGAAACCAGTAATCAAAAAGTAACAAAAACTTTATCTCACAAAAGTCATCGTACACTGAAATATTTTCGGATAAATTCATAATTAAAATTATCGTCTGACCCTTTATTCATATTTGAAATGTGGTGGCATTTAAAATATCGTTTAGCTTTAATTTTTGCTTGCCTACTTCGTAATATTCTATTTATTATTTAAAAATGGTTCGTAGTCATAAAGAAACAACAAACAGCATTCGAAAATTGATTATTTTTCATCATAGTAGTGGTAAATCAGTTCAGAATATTGCTAAATTACTTAATTTATCCCATTCTACTGTGTAGTATGTGAAAAAACGCCTTAAAGAAGAAAATTGGATCGAAAACAAGGTAAGAAAAGGCCGTCCGGCAAAGTTAACAAAACGTGATCAGAGATTTATAATTAGAAAATTTGTGAAAAATTCACGTTTGAGTGCTGTAAAAGTTTCTGCAGAATTCAATGAAACATTTTCTACTTCAATTTCACCTGAAATTTTTTGACGAGTTCTCAGAACAGCTGGATTACATGGGCGTTCTGCCCATAGAAAATTTTTTGTGAGTGAGAAAAACAGAAAGTTTAGGCTTCCCTTCGCACTATCAATGATAAATTAGCCCCAAACCTATTGGAATAATGTCTTATTTGCCGATGAACATTTTTGGTGCTGATGGGCGTACAATTGTATCAAGAAAAAAATGAGGAACTTAATCCCAAGAACTTAGTAGGAACAGTTAAGCATGCCGGTGGAGGTATCCTTGTGTGGGGGTGCATGTCAGCATCAGGACTAGGAAATTTGGTATTTATTGATGGCATAATGAATCATGCTGTTTTTATAAATATTTTAAGAGACAATTTAAAATTATCAGCTCAAAATTTGGGTATTGGAAACAACTTTGTTTTTTATCAAGATAACGAACCTAAGCACACGGCTCTCAACGTTCGCATCTGGTGTCTCTATAATTGTCTACAAGTTTTGAAAACACCACCTCAATCGCCAGATTTAAACCCAATAGAACATATTTGGAGAGAACTGGAGGTTCGAGTACGAAAACACGACATTCACACAAAAAGCGAACTAAAAACAATTATGATGGAAGAATGGATGAACATTAATGCAAAAATTACAAAAGAACTAAAGCAATCTATTCCCAGATGTTTAAAAGCTGTTGTGGATGCTAAAGGATATCCTACTAAATATTAATTTAACGAAAAATTAGAATATTTACTAATATGTAGAGATTTTTTAAAGTGTACGATGACTTTTGTGAGATAAAGTTTTTGTTACTTTTGGATTATTGGTTTCTTAAAAATAAAGTTTTACTATGTTTTCAAAATATTTCATGTAGTTTTGTTAAGAATAGATTATAGATCTTATTATTAAATACCCATCCTGAAATATTCATTTTAATTCATGGATAGACCCCTATTTCATTTAAAATCGTAAGTGTACGAACACTTTTGGGAGCCACTGTACATATTTGGAAATTAATTACAGTTACAAAAAAGATTACAATTTTTTTAATAATACTGAAGAATAACAATTCAAATTTTATTAAATTTTACCAGCCAGATTTAAGTAAACATCACATATTTTAAGGGTTCTATCACTGTATGCATATATTATTTTTAAAAGATTAATTTATAATTCATACAATTGTGTTACATGATTATATTTTATTATTACCTTTATACTCACTCTTAAAAGCATTTTTTTTTCTTTGACAAACACATAATGAATTTTTTTTAATTTTAAAAAAAGTTCAGAGCTCTCATATCAATTTTTAACACACTCTCAAATAAACATGTTTGAAAATAATGGATGGAAGTCACTTTAATAAGCATATATCTAACATACAGAGATGAATTAGAGAAGAGATTTGAAAAGACAAAACAATTTTAATTACAGTTATAGCTGCCCGGCCAAATCGAATAAGTCCAAGAGTTGAAACTTCCCATTTGTTTTTATAGAGTGAACTAATAGTTAATCCTGTAGCACCAGTAATAAGACTCCACTTTATAACTCTTCGGTACATCTGAAATTTCTAAAAATAAAATTACACTTTTTTGAATAACTAAACTATCACAATATAACAAAAAATGCAATTAATTATGAAACTTCAAGGTATAATAAACCTAACAAAGTTAGTGATATTCTTATTGTATGACATAACATTACAAAATATAGTACATTTCTAATAACCAAGTGAAAATTCAATTAGTATCCCTTGCCTAATCATCTGTCATAGGGATAATTTTTAAATTTCAGGCTACAAAATTCTTTGAATATTTTTGTATGTTTCGAAGAAATTAACATGAAAATATTTAGGTGTAAAATACTTAATGCATTAGTGCTAAATACTTTAAAATTATATATATATATATTTACCACATCCTTTTCTTAACATCAGTGATTTTCAACCACTGTGCCACCATTGGCGGCTCCAAGGGAGGGGGGGGGCAGTAGGGGCAACTGCCCCTCCCAAAAAAGCCCAGCATATTTTTTTTCTCATAGCCTAAAATTATATAATCTTAGACCTAATACTAAATGAGTTTAAATTTAAAATGAGATGACGTTTATTTCTTATATATATATATATATACAGTGATTTCCGCTTATAAGAATCACATTTGTTATTACTGCTTTTGATTCTTATAAGCGGTTGATTCTTATAGCCGAAATTTAGGCTTTTGGACAGGCACACACACACCTAAACATACATATATTAGATAATTTACCATAAAATACTCTTTAATTTACGTTAATTATCTTTTAATAAAATAATTGTTTATAATTTTAAAAATACAACTTAATTTTTAGACCTATAAGTAGATACACATGATTATAGTAAGAGAAGAAAAAATCCAATATTTGTTACAACATACCTGTTTAACAGTTTTAACATTTCAACTACAGGAAGGGAGCAAGAAAAAGTTTTCTATGGTAGTTTGACGTAATGAAGTTTTCATGAGGCTGTTTATACATCTTTCAATACTAATAGTCTCAGACGAAGATTCACCTTCTAGCTTACGTTTTGCGGTTTGATAACGTGCTGAATCTACTAATGTCACGTTTGCCTAAGTGATAGTAGACACTTCGCAGAAGATTTGTGTGTTTCAGGATCCAGGAAGCCGCAACCAGGATGTGGGAGGTGGGAAAAAAGAGTCCCTAATTTTGTTTGTCAGTGGAGAAAAGGGAAATCGGACCCGGACGGGTAAAGATGCCCCGGGTCAAGCTAATAGGACAGTGTTGTGCTAAAGCGTTTAAGGGGAAACTATTATGTTATGTCTAACAAAGAAAGGGATGAATTTTACGACTATATTCCATCCCATCTTATCAATCTTTCTTTAAAAAAAATAAGAAAGAACTTCGTGCCTTTGAGGGTTTAAGTGTTTTTTTTTTGGAAAAATGAAAGGAAAACGAAGAGTGTAAACTGATTCTTAAAACCGGTGGATTGATTCTTTAAAGCGAAACTTTTAATATGGAAATGAAATAATACATTTGTTTTTGCTTTCGCGATATTGATTCTTATAAACGGTTAATTCTTATAACCACTGATCACTATAAGCGGTGATCACTGTATATATATACAGTGGTGCACTCAGGATTTAATCTTGGAGGGGGCTGAATTGAATGAATAAAAATATTTGTATTGCAAATTCAATATTCATAATGCAATATCTATTTCTTTGGGGGGGGGGGGGGGCATGAGTATGCCATTGTATACATGTATATATATAAGCCTAAGAGCCAATGTTGCCCCCCCCCCCCAAAAAAAAAAAAAAACGCTGGACTGGAGCCACTCCTGTGTGCCACAGTACTTTAGTGTGCTATGAGATTACTGAAGTGTGCCGCCACAATTCACTGCAAAATTATAGACTTGTCCCGAAATTGTGAAGAAAATACTGCTAAAACTCTTGCAAATTTCAATTTTACTCTACAAATCAACGAAACAACTGACATTACGGGAAAAGCACACTTAATTGAATTAGCTTGATTCATTCACGAAAATGATATAATTAACTAATTTTTATGTTGTCATGAATGAGAACATATATTCAATGACATTAATTCATATTTACAAGAAATTAAAATTTCACGGAATTTATGCATTGGTATTTGTACAAACGGTGCTCCGACTATGACTCGATCTATAAAAGGATTTGTAGCACATGTAAGGGAACATAATGCAGATATATTAGTTACCCATTGTTTTTTGCATCGGAAAACACTCATTACAAAACAATTACCAACAGAATTGAAAATAGTGCTAGAACAATGTGTTAAAATGATTATTTAAAATCGAGAACATTAAAAAGTCACCTATTAAGTCAATTATTACTGGCTATGGAGTCTAAATACGTATTGTTGTTACTGCACGCGGAAGTTAGGTGGTTGTCCAGGGGGAAAGTTTTATCTCACATTCTTGAATTAAAAAACTAGATATCTTTTGATCAAGATAATAATGATTTTGTTGATTGTTGGATAACAAAATATGGTATGCTAAGCTACCTTACTTATCATAATTTTGTTACTTTCAATAACATAAATACAAGTATGCAAGGACCGAAAGAAAATATTTTAAACTCAACTGATAAATTGTTGGGATTTTTAAAAAAATTACTTTATGGAAGAAAAAAAGCACAAGAAGGTTAGAAAAGTTTGAGTCAGTTTCAAAAGACTGTTATAAAATTATTCATAAAATAGTTATGGATCATTTGACAATACTAGAGCAAAGAATTGTTCATTACTTTCCAAATTTAAAAATAAAAAAAATGTGATTGGATTCAAAATTCATTTGTGATAAATGACACGTCAGTGTATGAATTAACTTTGAAAGAAGAGAAAGAAATAATTTTCATGAGTAATAATCGAGATTTAATTTCAAAACATTCAGAAGAATTGATTAATTCATTCTGGATTAATCTTAGAAATGATTATCTGACAGTATCACAAAAATCTTTAAGTGTGATATTACAATTTTCCTTATCTTATTTGGGCAAATTCGGATTTTCTGCTTTAACCAACATAAAAACGAAAAAAAATATCCAGACTTTTAAATCTGAATCATGAAACGGGAGTAAAATTATCATTTTTACGACCAAATATAAATGAGGTTATCAAAAAAAAAAAAAATAAGCTCAAATTTCGCATTAAAGGTAATTTGTAGTTAAAGAAACATTTTGTTTACTTTGTAATGTAATTTCATTTTATATTTCAATGAAATTATTTCGTATGCTATTTTTACAAAATATATTATAGGTACATCAATCAATTATCCAAGTAAAATTCTTTTAAATTTATCCTATTGTTAGAATGTCGCCAAATTTTTAAATTATTAAAATTGTACCATGAAGAATAAAAGGTTGAGAATCATTGCTTTGCATACATAAAGCAAAAAATTAAAAGCATAATATTGTCCAAACTTTGAAATAAACCAGTATTCATCTCTGAAAAATTAACTTTATAACCTCTCTGATTTCCTTGGTCAGTGACTGCATGTAGTAGTTTACAATAAATTTTACAGTAAAAATTCTTTCATCTAATTTTGTATATATAAAATTTACAAAAAGAAATAATAATAATATATTAAATGTTGAAAAAGTTTGGAAATTTTGTTTCAAAATTACCTTCTTATTTTAAGTGTTATACCCACAAATTCTACAATTCTGTCATGATGTTTATCTATGAAAAACATTCATAGTTCTACCACAACTACATTTATATTTAAAATTGCAAAATTAATGTCAGAGATATCTATGTAATATCAAAGCTGGAATAACTTATGCTTTGATTTTTTTAAAAAGACTACATCAATCAATATGATCATTATGGATTTTATAAAAAATATACTGGAAAATATGAAATAGTATTTTGTATTTGTTTCAGATCACATAAACAAAATTAAACTCCAATTTATAACTCTCCGGAAGAATGCAGTTCTTTATTCAAAAAAGTAATTTGAACAACCCATATGATAAAATATGATGAACTTTACAAACTGTCATCTTAAACAATATACACAGAAGGAAATTTTTTTTGGATGCCAAAAACAACTAAAATTTAAATTGACATAGTCACACTTATTTCATCAGAGAAGTTAACTTTCACACTATTTTATTACAAAATGGAAACAAACAAACAAGATTAAAAGACACTCGCTGTACCTATAAAATTTCAAAATATGCCATACTTTTTAAAAAATAAAGATATATAAAAATCTTTTCAACATATGGAAATCATGATATTAAAAAAATTTGTAATTTTTTCAGCGATAAATCTCGTCATTATAATTTCTCTTAAGTACCTTGGAATTTCTTAGTCTCTGCAAAAAAGCTTTTTTCTCTAATTCATTCTCTAAACTGAAGATATCTCACCAAGGCTTTGTTTTAGAAGATTCACAGATACCTACAAAATCATGCGAAAAAAATTTATTAATTTTAATTTATTCACATAAACATTATTTAGAATTTTAAACATAAATATCTCTTAAGCGATGTCACGAATGCAACTAGCTACTAAAAAGAAATGCAGATTTTTAATTTCATTTTCAATTAAGTTTGACCACAAATTATTATGATCAAAGTTCTTAACCTCCATGCAAGATTTTCATATTTTTTTTCTGTTGTGATATATTTTTTCAATACTGTTATATAACAAAGCTGAGGTCGGTCAATGGAAGGTTAAGAATGAAAATATTGTCTGCTACAAGATAAAACAAGAACTCTTGGAGATGTTTCAACCTATAAGGAAGGATGAAATCAATGAAGAAAGAATTATTACTGTAACCTTAAATTTTATTACATATAGTAATAGCTGGATAATTATTAATAACATATAATTACAAGATTTGCCGGAAGTTATTCAGCTAAAAACTGCCGTCAGACATAACCACGAGTACGTTTAGTTTTGAATCTGTTTAGTTGCCATTGGAACATTTCAATTCTCTGATTAAGAAAGCGAAATATTTTAATTCTTAAGCTCTCTAATTTCTTTAAATTATTTTGTTTGATAAATTTACATGTCAAATTTTCATACTTAATTGTTGATTAAAATATCATTAAACAAAAAAATTTCTAAAATTATACATTTTTATTGAAATCCTCAAAACTTTCAGTTTTGAGTGGCATGAAAACACGGTGTTTTGTTGTCATTTCGTCAACGTTGTTCTGAGAACGCATTATTTTTTTATGAAGTTATGTACTTAACCAATACATCAATCAGGTTTAATTAAAGGTATAAAAATCTATCTCTCTGCATATTTTTTTATTTATGCATTATATGAAACCTGTATCTTCTAACGTTTTGATATTTTTTATTACAACTGAAAAGTTCGATTGTATATTTAAATATACGCGCGTTCGGCATGATACTACATTTGTATCCATGTAGCTATTAGATTTTAAGGTGTGTAATTTAAAAGTAATTTGTTATAACATTAGTTTATAACGTTGATAGAAATGGTATTTTACCTATCAGATAACGATATTTCTGATGTACCATCAACTTTCTTGCAATTTTGTTTGATATCTCACCGGACCTTTCGTGGTCAAGTGCTTTTATTTTATGAATACATCTCTGATCCAGTATTTACCCTATCCATGCCTCATATGCATTAGGGAATGCAATAAATTTTAAGTAATTAAAAATAAAGAATAAGTTCTAAAGGGAAGATCAGGTACCTGAGTGCAAAATGGTACACAATTATTAATTCTTATACTGTGCAGCATACTGTGAGTTACTGATATCAGTATCAGCAAAACAGTATTGATACCAGAAGCTGTTAAACAGTATTCTTAATCCTTATTCTTGTGATACATTTGGTATTCTTCTGACACAAGTTCTTTTACTCTTTCCAAGAATGGACATGAAACTGAAGACATTCATAAACTTTTACTTCACTCTTAAGCACATATCACAGGCAAAAAGTTTGATTACTAAAAATGCATTGATTCAGAATTTTGATGTTCAGAACCAATTAAGCAACCATTTATACAGAATGGCTGTTCAATGGAAAGTAACACATCCATTACAAATATAGAGTGACATCTGTTTACATGTCATAATAGTTCTGCAAAAAGCCTGTAGGTCATGATATTACAAAGTTAACTTAAATTTGTTAATTACTGTATCTTAACATATTTTTGGTACAAACTTCTGATATATTTTTTTAATTCACATTTTCATAAATTTTAACCTGAATTCGCATGTCAAATAATAAAAAACTAAATAACTTTTATAACAAAACCTTACAAAAATTCATCTTAGTCTATGGTTCTGATATATGTTCACTGGCCAAAAATGATGAAAGATGGGTGTGCTGTTTTGCAGAATCACCTGTGGCAAATTTTGAGGATAAAAGAAAATTACTTACTTTAAAAAAGAATATAATTTTGAATAAGTTATTGAAAAAGCAGTTATTTTATGCCATGTATGAAAGAGAATTAGCTGAGCAAACTTTATTATGATAATGAAGTATAACAATATGTTGTTGAAAACCTTTAGGGCTAAACTTATTGATGTAATTCTTATTCTGTATAAAACTTTTCCATATTGGAGCAACTCATTAACTTTTTTTTTTTTCTTTGATATATGGTGTCTTGTAGTATTAGCCTTGTCAACATTTTCATTAGTTTGATAATCAAATTCCAAGTACAGTATTTCTTGCACTGTGTATTGAAATGTACAATTTGGAAGTAAATACTCTGTGTTAACTTTTTTATTTTAACTTACTTATAAATTTCAGCTTACAGGTTAACTCTAGTGAAGTATTAAATAGGAAATTTGCTGTATTCTAGTAGACTTACAAATGTGCAGTAGTGTAAGGTTTACATAAGATTCGATTCACAAGAATCGAACTTTTAAGTGAATAAATTAAAGAAGCTGCTTGAGGTATGCTAATTTCAAGGCATACACGTTTGGTATAAATACCAAGCAGCTAGATTAAAGAGACAAAGTGAGAGGAAGTGAAAGGAGTTTTGCGAGTAGCCGTTAGTGGTGTTTTAGCTAGGTTGATGCTAACCTACGCGAGTTCGTGTTAGACGAAAGTTATTTAGCGTTCTATGGCCTAAAGTTTACATAGCAGTATTGCGGGTCGACTTCTAAGTATTGTGAGTATTTCAAACTGTATTTTCTTGCAAAGTATCCATACGGGAATAATATCCCTTGCATGAATGTTATATATACTCATACTAGTAGTACGCAGTAGTTATGTTGAAAAGCAAATTTATGTGCATAGCTTAAATAAACATTTTGATTAATTTAGAACTCTGTTTGAATCTAATTCATTAGAGTGCCACTTCAAATTATATACACCCAAAGTTAAGGGTAAAGAAGTGTTAAAATCTCTATAGTGTGTTCTGGTCAGGGAAAAAAGAGAGAAAAACATATTTTCGAATTATTCTGAAGGAATCTTGGTTAGAGTTTAATCATTTTGGATGAGTATTTTGCTGGGTAGATATTAACATCTTTATGTAATTGCTATATTTGAGAACCCTAAGGTGACCCTAAGTCTGTTTATGAAGGGTTTTAATCCTATGACTTTTCTTCATCTCCACTTATAACCTTTTCTTAGGTACCTTTCTTAGATACCTTTTCTTAGGTATGCATAATCTATTAGTATAATGCAGTTTTATGTGCATAATGTTTTTTCTCAGGTCTGTGGTGCTTGTCAACTACAAGCTTCAATAATTTACCAATATACATGACAGTGCCAATGTTTACAGCTTTCTTTTCTCCTCTTTCTTTCTGAATAAAATTTCATGGCCCTTCCTGCAACTTTGAACCTGCTCTTCCGTACTAAGAACATTTATAATGGATTGGTTTTGATAGTATTGAAGTTATAGAGTAGATTTGTGTAGAAGCACAATTATGAAACAATTTAGGTGTTCTATTAAGAAGTTATTTTCACGTTGAAGCCCGTTGAAGTCTTTCCATTATCATTCATTTGTGCTTAATATTCTTATCTTCCTTAATTTTTCTGGTACTCATTTTCTAATATTTTATCTTGTTTTTTATATATGTTAAACAGTTGATGAACCATTACCATTTAGATTATGTACCAAAATACCATGGCCCTGTTTTTTCAACGTATATCAATCTTTGGCACAACTACCCATTACATCTCTTAAGAGCCATAGTCAGGATTGAATATGAGCAAAATAAGCAAAAAATCTTTTTTTCATCAAGGTTTTATTTTTATTCTCAATAAATGCTCTCCATATTCAATACCATGTATACCAGCACCAAAAATAGAGTCTTTGGAGGCTAGCCATAGAGATACTAAGTTCCCTCTCTTAATTTTGATCTGACTGAAGCTAATACCAGACTAGCAGTCACTCCAAAATTAGTGGCACACATATATCGCTCACTCCTTTCAATAACGTCATATCTCAAAAATCGGCGATTTTTAGTTATGCTTATTTTCAGAATGCCCTGAAAGAGTAGTATATCCCTGCACGATCGTCATATCTCACTGCTCAATATTTAGCAGCTAGAGAGCAGAATTAAAATTTATTTTCAATACATTTCAATGTACTTTTAAACTTTCAAATCACTCTCCTGAAAAATCTTGTTTTTTTTTTTAGATATGACGTTGTTGAAAGGAATGAGCGATATGTAATTTTGGAATAATAATTTTTTGTCCATTGTTGTTAATATACAGAATTTTTTAATCTAGTATTGTCATTTGATTTATAATGAATGGTAATAAGATGGTTATATGATATTGTTAGATGCAATTTAATTTGATTATCCTAATTTTGTTCCTTTCAATCAGTTTTGTTGCCATATTTCAAAATCAAACATTAATTAATTTTATTAAGTAATTACCTAGTTGCTTTACTTTTCATTTTTTTAATTTTTTCAGCTGATGAATGAAAACTTTTGACTTACAAATGGAAATTGGACCTGATGGATCACTATGTCGTATAACAAGTTCTGCAAAGAATTTTACTAATAACATAAAGATTGTTAAAGTATCTGAAGAGGAGTTGCTGGATGCTGATGAACCTCCATACAAACTAGTTTTAGTAGGTGAAGGAATAAATGATTGTGAATCTCTGTCTGAGAAGTCAGAGAAGTCTGATGAAGAGATATTAGAAGAAAAAACTGATATTGAGTTAAGTACAGAAAATATTGAAAAGGATAAGGATGTTAAAGTACAGGATGCTGTAGAAGAGTTGAAACCCCAGAATGAAAAGTTTGTTAATAAAAAGTTTAATAAAAGGTATAGATTAAATAATGTGCCACAAAATCGTAAAAGTTATAATTTCCCAGGCAAGAGACATTACAATTCAGCTGGTAATGCATCAAAAACTTACAAACGACCAGTGACAAATACTGCTAGTCAAGACATCCAGCCATGGCTGAATCCACCACAAATATTGAATCCTCAATATCCAATTTTTCCACATTACGCCCCTGTTATGGAACCTTTGTTAAACAATTCCATAAAATCTAATGGTGGTGTTGAATGTATGGATTCCATAATACCTAATAAGACTGTTGGTCTTTTAGGGGATTCACCATTTTCACCTAATTTTTCACAGCATAATTTTCAGTCTACTAATCAAAGCAATCATTTTGGACATAGTCAGAATTATTGGAATAATGAATATTCTTCTTGTTACCAAAGATCTGCTCAGAATATGTCTAATTCAGGACAATCAAATCATAAAAAATACTATCCTCAAAATAAGTATTGGAAAAATAAAAATGGACAGGGATCTTGGAAAAGAAATCAGAAAGAAAGTCAAAAGGTTTGTATTAAAGTTTAATTTTTTTATGTGTCATAAGTTATTACATTTTCATAAAATCAGCGTACATAAACTATGTACGTAAATATACTCATTAATAATGCATGCAAATTTACATTTATTGTTTATGTTGTTTTTAATTTTGAAAACCTGTGTCTCTCTGTTATGTCAAAGGCATGGGATTAAGTTGTGATTACCTCAGAGAGCTTGTATTTGCCAGGTACTGCCTAGTGTGAGTTTGAAATTCATTTAAAGCAGTAGTTGCGCACACAGCACGGGTTTGATCTTGAAAGTTGGTGGGAGGGGAGGGTCAAACTTTATGTTCAAAGAATTATAACCTTTTTATTATTATTATTTATCCCCCCCCCATATATATATATATATATATATAAGCAGTGTTAAAGGGTTTTGCACTCTAATTCCCCTTTGCTGCATCTCCAGGATGCACTTTTGATTGACCCTTGCCTATAACATGACGGAAAAATAATCTATTTACGTAAAAAAGCCCGTATGCCAACTCATTGTTATTTATTTTCTTACAATACATCTGCATGGCAATGAAGGCTTATCTAACAAATAATTTCAGCCCATTTCCACTTGTGAATCACTCCCAGATGAATGGGAGTGAGTGGTCAAGGTATTTCACTATGAGGTGTGGGTATTGTCTCATTGCGATGACCATGGGTTGAAGCTGCTCTAAATTCTCCATTTCTGGTTGTATAGGCATGTCAAATACTTGGTTTTTCCAGTGCAGTTTTGTGAGATTATTGTTTTTTTAGGGAATTGGGATAATGATCAAATGCTTGTACCAAGATTACTTTTCCTCATTTTCAGGAACTGTGGGTCTGAACCACTTAACAGTTTAAAACAAACACTCACTCATATATATATATAATCGTTTGATTGTTATAATTGCAAAAAGTGGCTTTGAGGGTTGGCTTCAAACCCAGGGAAGACATCCAACTCATATGGAATTCTTGCCATCTCACGTGTGGCTTTGAATATTTGGCTTGTACAGATCTATTGTTGCGACTCATACATCCTAAAATTTCTGTTTCTGAAAAATGGTGTATCTATCAAGGGAATACGGTTTGATATAAGTCCTCTTTCCATCAAAGGCTTTAAAAAATCTATTGGGAAACAGTCCGATGTTGTGCAGCAAATGCTGAAGTTCTGTCGCTCCTCTCCATCCGAGTATTGATTCTTGTGGTATGCAGGAGTTTTCGTGTTGCTTTGCCGACATTAAATTAAACTTAATTATATAACACTAAAGCCATCCACATGGTATAGTAGATAGCGTCCTACTCTTCCATGCTGTGGGCTTGGGTTCGAATCCCGAAAAGACATGGTCATTATTATGATGTCCCTTCATAGGGAGCAATGCTGGCTTACCTAAAATGATGCTCTTAAATTAAAAGAAGTAGTCAGCAAGACTTCGCGGATCTACATGGGCCAAGTCAGAAGATACCCACCATCAAGAAGACAAGTGCCTCCGCATTGTAAAAAAAATATATATATATATATAACACTGTAATTAACTCACAGTACATCATTCTCTTAGTTATATCTCGTTTATAGATTCGCCACAAGATTCCTTGGATCTCTGGAAATCTTATAAATAGGGTTTGATTCATTACGTTTAAACATCCTCTTCCCTTAAGTTATTCAAAATTTAAAACTCCTGTAAAAAGTTGCTTCAAAGGCCTTTATAATCCGTACCGAAGGTAAAGCCATCCAAAGTTTTCTGATTTGTGGAATTTTTTTTAAAAATTGTCAAATGTAAATTGCTTGTTAACTGTAGATAAGAGATAATAGTTTGGAGACAGAATAAAAAATGTCAGTAAATGATATATGTGCTTGATGTGTCTAATTTTTTTATTTTTATGTGATTTGTGATTATTCATTTTTTTTTCTTGCAGGAGAGGAGGAACAATAATGGACATTTTGATTACAGAAATTAGTTCTCTGTAAAGACTGCATCTTTTCATCGTTCATCGGCATTGTAAAGTTGTGAAATAAATATTTTTTTTTCTTAAACTATCATTTGACCATAGGAAAGTGTTGAAGAGTCTCTTATCTAGAATTCCTCTTTGGTGATAGCAGAGGTGTTTCGGTTTCCAGGCGAGTGATGAAAGTTTACATAGGAATAACCTTTGTTTCTACTGTAAATCCCCCCGCCCCCTCTCTCTGTGTGTGTGTCTATGATGCAGATTTATGAGGTGGTAAACGAAATAATTGGAAATACTACGGACATGATACATTATACAAGTGCGGATAAGCCCTGGTGTGTTCAGGAAAATGAAGATCAGAGTTCCTATGCTCATAAGAGCTCATAGGAGAATTTTATAAAAATAATTTTTATTGCTTTCGAGATCCTTACTTTTTTTCATTTACTTTCTAAATCCTTAAAGAGGGTTTATTTTCAAGTTGAAGAATTTTAAATTTATGACTATCAACGATTAGTTTTTCAAACCTGGAATATGGTATTTTTTTCTTTATATGTACGTGTTTTAGTCAATTTTGGTGTAATTGTTATTCAGGATGAGACCACTTAATATATATTAACACTCTCACCTCCAAATAAGTACCAATTTGGTTCTACCATCTCGATATGACACTGCTTACTGGTGTAAATTTATCAGGGGAAACGGCGGCACAATCAAACATATTGCAAATTGCAAAGGTATTTTTGAACAAATATTAATATTACGAGTTTATAAAATTGATATTTTTTGGAGAAATCATGTCCCCCCCCCCAGGGCCGCCCAGAGAGGGGGGCAACTGGGACATTTTGCCCCTGGACCCTTACTGCCGGAGGAGCCCCCAAAAATTTTTAAAAAATTATTTTATTAGATTTCATCCAAAAGAAAATTCCGAAACACTTGTACTGTTGTACTGTACTTCAAAATTCAAAATAATCTCTTGAAAAAAGCCCCCCCCCCCCCAAAAAAAAAAAAAAAATATATATATATATATATATTTGATTAATTAGATTTCTCTTACTCCAAAATAGTCTTCTGAAAAATTCGCGATTTAGTTTTAATGAAAAATATAACTGTTTAGTCCTAACTGCTATAAAATTACATTCTCACTAATAAATTGAAGACAGTACTAACTACTAAAATAGATAGCAAAAAAGCTTCGTGGAGGGAAGATGTCATATTTATTGGAGAGTATAACGAGAGTAGTGCAATGAAATATAATAATTATGTTAATAATTCATCTAATAAAATTTTAAGTATGAGTAACTTAAAATGAGTGTGTGTTTTCGTCTCTTTCCATTTTTATTTTTCTTGGGGGCCCCAACAGAAGTTTGCCCCATGTCCCGTAAAGTCTCTGGGCAGCCCTGCCCCCACCACACGCGCGCGCACGTCTCTGCGCTACCAGCAGGTGTCGCTCGCAGACTTTTAACTTCAGTTCCGTTCGTTAGAACACTATCGGCCGGATGATGGCCGAATGGCTAGGGTGCTGGCTTTCGGTAACAGAGTCTGTGGGTTCGAATCCCACTCTTGGCATAAACGTTTGTAGCCGTTCGGAATCGGCTTTAAGCAGTAGGTCCCAGTCTAATTAGCCCTCGTGTAGCAAAAAAAAAACGACCGTAGGAAGAGGCTACTTCCATCAGTGCAAAGTGAGGAATCGTGAGCCAATTTCCTAACAGTTGAATCAGGAAAGTAAAGAAGCACTACGATGAGCTTTGCGAGGACGAGAGGTCATTGGATAACAAAGAAATATTTAAAGTGATGGTATTTTTCCCAATGACATAATTTCCCAGTTGGACCGAAGATTTACAGGCATGAAGGCTGTGGACGTACAGAGTAGTACATCCTCCTTTGCTAATGCCGCCGATAACGCCCCTCAGGGGGTTTACCTTCTTTAGGTAAACACGGGTGTCGCAATCCCGAGGCACCCCAGCGAACTATCCTTTCTTTTTTCCTCTCCTCTCTTCCTTTACTTTATTCTTTTTTTTCTCCCTCGGTGTGGTTCCTCTTCGGAGGCGAGGGCACCTCTTTAGTAGCTGTTGCCGTTCTGTTGCTTCTTGCTGCTATTGGGGTCTTTATCACCCACGTGTTTGCCGTGCGTGGAGACCCGTGTCCCCGGAAAAGGGAATCCTGGTAGTTGAGGGTCAGTTTTGGTTGCCCAACACACTGCTTCGGGTAAACGGGAGGTACTCTGTGTTCCCCTGGGTATCAATCGGCTGGTGGGTTAGACTTCTGTCACCTGCTCAGGGTTCAAGCTATCGGACCGCTTGTGGTCAGTGTGCGTATAGACCTGGCTAGCACTGGTGTAGGAACCTATATCCCCTTGTTGGGCTCCATGGTGGGTGGTGCCGTCTGGTCTGAATATCGGGCCCTTTTTATGGATACTTTTAAGGAAAATCCCACGGTGAGGGTTAAGTCACCCCGTAGAACGAAAGAACAGACCTCTTACGTTACTGCTCGATTTTTTATAATAAAACGAAAAGAAGGTACATTTAACAACGTTTCGCCATTCGTAATTCACAAATCCATGCTGTCAGCAAGTGGTGAAGTTAAATCTATAAAAAGATTGCGTTCTGGGGATCTTTTAGTCGAGGTCTCTTCGAACAAACAAGCTGCTCTTCTTTCTTGTACCTCTCTAGGACACTTATCTGTTATTGTTTCCGCTCGCAGTTTCCTTAACTCTTCACGCGGTGTAATTTCAGAGTCTGATTTTATAGACACTCCAGAAGACGAGATCCTGGAAAACCTCCGGGAACAAAGTGTATGTGCTGTCAGACAGACGCATCACTATACGTCGAGACGGGAAGACGCTTTCCACTAAACACCTAGTCTTGGCGTTTGAAACGCCGGAACTCCCAAATTGTGTAAAGATGGCGTGGATCCGAGCTCCAGTACGGCCGTACATTCCGAATCCGCTGAGATGCTTCCAATGCCAACGCTTTGGTCATTCGAAAGTTTCTTGTCGTGCGTCCATTACCTGCGCCCATTGCGCAGAAGTTGGCCACGACAGTGAAAATTGCGAATTATCCCCCCGATGTGTAAACTGCCGAGGAGATCACGTAGCTTTTTCTCGTGCTTGTCCAAATTGGATAAAGAAAAAGAAATTCAGACTCTGAAAGTAACACAAAAAATGTCATATGCGGATGCAAGGAAACTGATTGACTCTAAAACCCCAAAGGTTGTCCTATCATACTCATCAGCAGTTAAAAAAGTTTGTAAAACTGTTAGTACCCAGACCGAAACTCATCCGACTGAACCTTCGTCTATCACTGCAGCTTCAGGATCAAGCAAAAATGTTCAACAACCTTCCTCGCCTTCCGCTCGCCAGAAAACAGATTCAAAACGTAACTCCAACTATAATATCTCACCTGATCAACCTTTTCCTCCCAACCCACACAGTGTTAAACAATCAGATTCCTCGTCGAAAAAAACAAAGCAGCACGTACATCTGAATTTATTGCAATAGAACCTAACAGAAATAGAACTCCTCGTGCTCTACCACCAGTAAAATACATAAAAAATAGAAAAACCAAAATAGTTGTTGAACGTAATACACCAGCCTTAACAAACAAATCGAAAGAATCTAAATATTTAAAAGATATTAAGCTTCAAGCAACTTCCCAAGACATGCTTGAGATTTACGCATCCGGTATCTCGGATACCGATGAGATAGAATGTAATGACATTCTATCTTCTACCACTCAATTTGCGGGGAGAGGTCACTCGGTCTCTCCTTCTTTTGCTTTGTCTTCATCAAGAACGTGACCTTAACCTGGATGGGGGTTTCCCTGTCCAAAAGTTTTGACTTTTAACAGTTTCACTCTTGTTTTTCCTTGTTCTTTTTCAATTGCTATTCCTGTATTTAAACCGTTTTGTTCTATATCACTGTTATCTTTTACTTTTACATGACTTTTCTTTTATGCCTGTACTATACGGCAGTTTTAGTATTTGAAGTTATCACTGTCATTTCATCATTTTATACGCCTCTTAATTTAAAATTAAAAATTCAGATTTCTGTTCGGTATTTAGATCAGAGCTTATTGCTATCAGGAAAGGCTTGCAGTATGCGTGTCAAGTTGAGGATCAATTTCACGATGTCTGGATTTTAACTGACAGCTGTGCTTCAATTCAGCACCTCTCTAATTGGACTATTATTGGGGACCAGACTAGCCTGGACATCTTAGATCTTCTTGACCGGCTTTCGTCTGGACACACTATTCATTTTCAGTGGATCCCTTCCCATGTTGGGATCGACGGTAATGAAAGGGCCGACTTTTAAGCCAGGACTGCGGCTGAGGAGTACGTGAGTCCTTGTGAGGCTCTTACTTTTAGAGAGATTTACTCCCTCATGAAGATCAAACAAAACCATCTTTGGAGAACTCCTCCTTGCCACCCATGGTACTTTGGAAGAAGTCCGGGTGGGTCTTTTCAGATCAAGCCCAGAAAGTATCAAACGGCCTTCTCGTGCTTCATGAGTGGTTGTATAAAAGCACTCACTTTTCGGCAGGGACAGAAGATCTTCCCGGAGTGCCACTGGTGCTCTGCCGACATGACCTCCCCTGCCCATATTTTAAATTGTTTGGGTTTTACTAAGGACGAGGTCCTTCTGGACCCTCTACTGATTTTAGACTTTTTGGAAATTTTTGGTTTTATGGAGATTGTCTAGCCTTGCTAGACAATCTGGGATTAGTTAAAAAAAAATACGCCTCTTTCTTTTACCTGTTTTATATTAATGTTTATATTACCTATTTTATACGGCTGTTTATTTTTTATTATCACCTGATATATATGATTGTCCATAAAATCTAACTTGGAACTGGAAGATTTTATCACCGTCTTCTTTTCACTGTTTTTACTTTCTTTTTTCTCATCACCTTTTTTCTTTCATCCGCCACATTTAGTGTCTGGCTTATTGGATATTGCTCTTTTTCATCTTGCATATCATGATTTTTAATACTACTGTCTTTAATGGTCTTCACCGTTTTACACGTATTCGTTGTTTTTAGGAAATTTAACACTTTGTCCTTTTATTGTATTTTATATAATACTGCGCAACTTTGTTTTTTATGCCTGTTTTCCCGTTAAACATAACTTGTAGACTAATATCTCTTTTATCAAGGTTTTTTGTTTGGTCTAAAAATTTCCAAATAATATGTATAATATCGTCCTTTTTCTTCGGGTGCTTACCATATGTTTGGCGCAGCTTGCCCATATCTGGACCTTGCGCCAATAAACCCAAACTAACCAACCAACCAACCAGCCTCCGATAACGACCTACAAAATGAAGCCAAGTTTGCTGAGACTTTTCAGATGATGTTTCTCCAATGTTTTCTGACCAAATTCTCTCGGTAAGATCATCATTAAAAAAATTAATAACCAAGATGACTTCTGAAAAAGATTTGGCAGACTTGTCATTTGTAAAGCACAGCTCATTAATATCTATTTACCCTGATGTAGATACAGCCTGTTTCATGTATCTGACTATTCCAGTTACAGTAGCAAGAGTAGAGCACTCTTTTTCTAAATATAAAATAATTAGAAGTTATATGAGATCAACGATGAGTCAGGATCAACTTGCAGGTTTGGCACTACTTTCAATTGAAAATGAACGAGCTAAAGAAACTGACTTTTCTGAGCTCATTGATATTTTTTCACAGAAAAAATCTAGGAAAAAGTTTTAGCAGTATAATTTGGTCTATACGGTTTTGGAATGTCAAAAGTTTAATAGTTAGACTACCCAACAAGCTCGTGCAATCAATCATAACCAACGCATGTTTACATTGTCTCTATAAATTTATAGAATTAATGGAGTTATATAAAGTAACTATTAGATTTCGGTTTCTTTTATTATCCTTATAATTTCCATGACCCTATTAGGTATAAGACTGTGCTTCTGATATTTTCCATTTCAAATGCTTATTTCAATTTAATATTGTAACTATTAATAGTTATATCGACTGTATAGTCAAAAATGTAAAATATCTTTTTGGATAAATGGTAATTTTCGTTTACAGTGAATAGAATGTATAAATCGAATATCTTACTGTTTTATTGGGAAAAATTTATGACGCGTGGGAGGGAAGGCTCCAGAAAAATGTGTTTCATTATTTACCCAGGGGGTCCAATTTGCGTCCTTGCGCCGGGGCCCCTAACTGCCTAGTTACATCCCTGGTGATAACCTACTATTACAGCACGAGAGCTATCTTATTCCTGACAAAATCACTTGTATATATCACTAAGAAAGCATTAGCTGGGCATTGCGAATTGTTGAAATGAAAGTCGTGTGATATCAGCCAAATAAATATGCATTGTAAATATACCGGGTGTCCGAAAAGTATGGCTACACATTCAAGAATGCATTAAAAATAAACAAAGATTTTCACTTACGGTTTTTTTACGTTCCATAAAGAAAATATCAGTCTTTTTTTTTTCAATGCTTTATTCCACGATTACTTTATACCACGATTTCAATGAGCGCATCATTAGACACGCGCAACACGTCGAGTCTGTACGAGATTTCTCGCTATGTTCTATGAAGCATTGCAGGATCAACACTCTGAATGGCCGCTGTAATTCGACTTTTCAGTTCATCAGTGTCACAAATTGGAGATTGGTAAATGAATCGATTTACGAGGACTACGACGAAAGCATTCTTCAATTCGTGTAACAGTCGTTTTCGCAGCTTCTGCTAAGGCGGCTAGATTTTGGTTTTCACAATACGCTACCTGACGTCATAAATCTTTCATTCCACTTGTAAATTGTGGATCTTGAAGGTGGAGGAAAGCACTGAAGCTTTTCACGCATGGTCCAAGAAGAAATGAATCGAGTAAAAAAAAAATTAAGTTACAAAATAAATTAAAGAAGTTATAAAACTAAAAACATTAGAATTTAGTAAGTTAAAGTTCAAAATTAAATCAGCCAGACTTGTCAAAATAAAATGTTCCAATATAAGATAAGATAAAAAGCAAAATATAAAGATTAAACTCTCAAAAGTCGAAGATGAGCCACAGAGCACCGCGAGCTGCAAAGATATTAAACGCTGGGATCAAACCCAGGATGGGAAAGAACTATCAAGCAATCCGTGCTTGAAAACAGGCCGAAAAAGGAAGCAAGATGATGGATTTGTATTACAGAGGTTAAAAACGATCAAGCTTAACTACTTTTCGAGAGCAAAATGTGTCCCGCAACCTGATTGGTTGAAGAAACAGGATCCAGGAGCTTAGCAGAAGATATTACCAGGGAGGACAGCACACAATTTGACCATGAGGATTCGCAGAGGCATATTACACCAACGAGACGTCACACTTCCTTTTTCAAAAAAGCGTAAGAGGATGTCGTGAGGCTGATTTCTTTGAGTCGTGGGACACGAGCCTATGGTTGTGACTGTTCCCTCTCAAAATTGACCAGATACCAGTTTAGGCTTAGTTGGTTCTTAAATAGCCATTACAATGTTACCTTAATTTTCATTGTTTTTATTTCTTTTCTCTCTTCTGGCCTCGCGTTTTAGCACCGCCCTCATTAATTATGCGTCGCTGTTCTTTTGCCTCTGGAGCATCCATCTTTCGGCAACTTCATGCAAATTTCCTCTTAATAAAATTTTTCTCTTTCTACAGCCATCCTAAATGGCCCCTAACCAGCCGACCTATACGGCTCACGTTCTCTGTCCATTCTTGTGGGCCTGGGGGGGGGGGGGGGGCCCGGGTGCTTGGAAGGGTGAGAGCGTGGGTGGGGAGAGTTTCCTGCTGTGGTTCTACACCCACTGGTAGAGGTCTCAACATAGAAGGCCTTAGCTGCTATATCGGGTTCTTGGGTAGCAAAAGTTGACTGCAGCGCTTTTAACCCCCCCCCCCCCCAACCAACGAAATTAAGTTATTTGCAATACTAATTTGTAGAATTTGAAGTGGAATGCCCAACTCAACTTCCTGATCTTTAACTGGGATGAACTTTAGAGACGATTAAATATTAGAAAACGTCAACCGTATTGCCTCTTATATCTTGCAGAAAATGTAGGACAAATGTACAGTCATACTTGTTTCCAGCTGTAGCACTTGATAAAAATCATTGGCCAGTGTGCGAACACAGCTCAAAAACATAAGAGATAAAAGAAAATATTGTATAAAAATATACAAAAGCATAAAAATATACAAAGGCATATAAAATGCAAATAAAAGCATTCAAAAATAATCAAAGAAAATAAAAAAAAATTCTACAAAGGAACACTTTTAGGGCCTGTTCACATAGGAGTCCGTTGCGTTGCGTTAAGGAAAAGATGATGTTGAGACGAAAATAAACCAATCATATGCCTCCAAACGATTAGCAATGAAATTTTTAAAGCCTATGATTGGTTTATTTTCGTCTCAACGTCATCTTTTCCTTAACGCATCGCAACGGACTCCTAGGGCCTGTTCACATAGGAGTCCGTTGCGTTTCGTTAAGGAAAAGATGACGTTGAGATGAAAATAAACCAATCAAAGGCGTTAAAAATTTCATTTGGAGGCCTATGATTGGTTTATTTTCGTGTCAACGTCATCTTATCCTTAACGCAACGCACGGACTCCTATGTGAACAGGCCCTTGCAGTCGTAAATATCAACCAGTCTGTAGAGACTGCAGCTGATCGTTGGCCTGTCAGTATCTATCACAAATATACCCCAGAGAAGCCAGACAGTCCTTGAAATGCGCTGCTTCCATTACAGTCTCAGTCTCACATATAATGCAACTTAAGGTAGAGAGAATTTGAAATTTGAAAAGGTGTTTTACCATGCAGTTATTCCCACTTACAATCGTTGTTATTTGTGGCCTCGGATTACTCTACAGGGAATTCTGTGATAGGCCTCTACAATTTGCCACTGTCACAGAAGAAAAGGGTGAAAATCAAATTATTTGATAAATCATAACCTCACAAGGAGATGTTTTTATGCGAAGTTGTACGTTTAAAATTTGTCTCTAAAGGCGTTTTTTGGTGCAGCCATCTGTGGCGTGTTAGTTAATAGCTAGAGCTCAACAGGTAAGAGCCGTCTCTTGTTCGTAATCTAATGCCTGATTACACTTGCACTTAATTATTAAAAACAAAACAAAACAGTGAGTGTTTTTTCGTTTATAAACAAGCGCATAAAGTTTTGAACCGTGATTTCTCTCTACATAAATCTATCACCGAAGCTATACAGTAAAACAATTCTGCTTAAAAAAAATGTGCTCCAGAATGTCCATCCGTTGTTTTCAGCTAATAATAAAGTTTAAATCACTTCATGAAAGATAAAAAAAACATGACAAATAAGCTTTTTCAAAGAGCTCTTATTACGAATTTACATATAGAAGTTTTTAGTAATTTTCTTATCTGACCCTTCATTTGCTTGCTTTATACATAAAACTTAAAATAAACTTCGCCTATTGTGAAAGCAGAGCATTGTTCTTTAGGATTTAAATACGAACATCTGGAGCTCCCATTTTCACCCAAGCGTAGCTTGCATATTATTATGACATCTGCAGCTGTTATTTAATAATCGTGACCGTTACAGTTATCTTGTTTTTCTTTTTTTTTAACGTGCCTGGGGTCTGTCCTGTATTTTAACTCTGACATCCTTTTCTCAAGTGTGTATTTTACTAACAAACAAATTGATCGCTTGCATCTTTTATTATTTCATTGGCAAGAGTAATGTTATTTACAAAACATGGCTGTTGCTCCAAATTCAAACATTTCACGGAGGAATCCGCAAGATGATTATCAATTAGTTCAACGAGTAGGGAGTGGAACTTACGGCGATGTTTACAAGGTTAATATGATTTGTTTTACCTAATTCATTATATATGTGTGTTTTAATAGAATTTCTGTCGATGTTTCAAGGTAAATATTTGTTATTGCCCTGTGACACTGTACTTAATTTCTGCTATATTTTATTTATTTCAATGCATTCACCGTGTTTACTGACGGTTTGTTTTGTTATGTTTTGGAAAGAATTATTGACTTGTAGAAACTAGTATAATCAGTCTGAATGCAGCACCTAAATATTTGTTCAAGAGTTATTAATGACATTCTATTCCGAATATTTGTAATACATTAATTAAAATTATCCTCCTCACATTGTAATACGTATGTATGTGTGCTATCATACATGATAAGTATCTTACGTGTTTTAAGCTGCATATGACTAAAAATTTCATTCCATCTATTGTTCTATTCGAGTTCTATTTGATATACTGTAATAAAACGATCGGGTTACTGTTTGATGAATCAGTGGATGTATAAACATAGAAACATATTAAGTAAATAATATTGATTACAGTGTAAATTAGAGCACAGTTACACACTATTAGAACTGCTATCTTGTCATGATGATTGTTATTTTAAATTCTAATTCGTATTTTTTAAACTGAGTTATGAACTGAATCACACTTATGATAACAGAAGAATTAAGTAATGGTTAATTACATTTATAGAAATTTTGTTTCCAAAACTGTGTTTAACTTTCATTGAAATAAAAAAATAAGGAAAACTTGCCTAAGAAATTGAAATGGTTATTTCTTATTAAAATATGTATTTTTCTTGGAAAATGAAAATTTTTTAGAGACTTTATTATGACCATTTCATTTTGAAAAGTATTGGGGTTCTCTGACTCTTATCGTGCAGCAAAACTTCCTATTTAAAATTTCATTATGTTGCCACAGTGTCTATTAGAATATTCTGTGTGATCATATAGAGAATCTTAAAAGTTATGAATATAATGTTCTTTGAATAGATGAAGTTTGTTTATTAAATCATATCAAAATATTAAGTCGCTTGTTAAAGGGGTTCAGTGTCATGAATTATTTACTTTTGATTATATTCATTATGTATCTGTTGACTATTAGTATTATTCATGCTATAACTGACTATTTGCTATGGAAACATAATTTTTAAGTAATGAAAAGAATAGTTTTCCTGAACTGACTTGTGAATGAGCCCTGAATGAATGACGTTAGTAATGTATTTTTTATGGTTACTAGTATGCATTACTCTTGTTTCCAAGTAACTACCAGAAACAATACTATGCAGTTGTTTCTATATTGTAGAATAGATTCATCCAAATAATTAAAGATTTTCATTCATAACTTTTTATTGAATCCAATGGAAAATAACTAATTAATTTTACTTAATATTCATAATCACTGAAAGATGTGAAACTTTTATTTCATTATTCTTGTTGTGAAATTATTATATACTGACTATATATCATATGTATTTTAGGCTAGACGGGTTAAAGATGGATTATTTTCTGCTGTCAAAATCATCAAATTGGAACCTGGTATTCTAATTTTTATACATATTTTAATATTTTTATGACCAAGTATAAAATTGTTCTTATTGTTCAAAATATAGGTTAAATAAAATTAGAAAGGTTGTCTGGTTTAAAGCAAAGTTATATATTTCGTGTTTAAATGAACTGATTTTATGAAATCATTATTGTGAATAATTTTTTTCTAAAAGAATCTGTTGAAAATTGAATTGTATTTTAATTATTTCCCATCTATTCTAGGATGTTATAATTTAGAATTATTTTAAATTTGAGGGACATTTAATGATTATTGATTGTTTACTGATTAAAATATTTCTTAGAAAAGTTTCAAAAACTATGGCTAAACCACTATAGCAGGGGTGGACAGACTTTTCCAGGGTACAGGCTACTTCTAATTTTTTCAAGATGTTGCGGTCCACCCAGTGACGTAAGTGTGGTGAGCTAAAAAAAAAGAATGGTCTACAATATTTATTATAACTTAATAATAAATACGGAATATGTACTTACCTACATAACTACAAGAAAAAAAACTTACTCTTTTAAAACCGTGTTTAAAGCAAATTGCGTCGGTGTTCCATAAATATGTTTCTTTTAGTATGCGTGTCTTAGGTCTTAGTAAAGGCAGTCACCCCAAAATGTCTTGGTGGTCCACTGGCCGATCATGATTGACTTAATGCCCACCCCTGACTATAGTAAAACTGATTCATATTAAAACTAATTTGATTAAAAAAATTAAAACATAAATCTGTTTATTTCATATTTTGCTAACTTTGGACACATAAATTATTCTGATACTCTTTAAAAGTGAAATAGTGACATACTTACGTGACTGATGATACTTTTTGAAATTAATCAGAAGTCAATTAATCTAACTATTTTAGTCTTATAAAACATATAAAAATATGATTATTTTAATGGTTGTATTTCACATAGTAATTTAATTTTCATTTAAAAGAGAAACACTAAAAGTTTTATGAATTTGTCTTTTGCTTGCATTCAGAATATGGATTGTAAAAAGGTTTAGCTCTTAAGTCAATAAAAATGTTATAAATAGTGAATACTTCTTCCTGATTTATAAAGCAAAATAAAAAACGAAAACTTGAATATAAAACTGAAAATTAAAGTTCTTGGAAAATCATGTACTACATACCAGTTTCTTTATTTAATTGATTGTAAGTAAACTTTCTTTTTCTGCCCCTAATTACTTAGTTGGTGTGAACAGGTACAAACGAGGCAAGGCTTTTATTTTGACTGATGAGAGGGTTGCCCTCAGAAACAATCTACTTATATTCAAAGCTTCTTTTTAATATCTTGGATTATCTTTTTGTAATAGCCACCAATATGTTACTTTGACTTTATTTAATGCTTCTTTACAAAACATAACTGTTCAAAGTGAGAGAATTTTGATAAATTTTATAAGATATTCAATAAATGTTAAGCAAATTTTTTCTCTTCATCTTTAAGTGTGTACCAACCTTAAGTGTATAACCTCTTTTTTTCTTTATGCAGGGTTTATTAAAATGCAGAATAGTGACACGATATATTGATTATTTCATATGCCAGTGTTATATTCAAAATTCCCACAGTTTAAAACAAGTGCCTCCGCTTTAATTTAAAAAAAAAAAAAAAAAGTTTAGGGAAAAGTATCTCACATTCTTTTTAATAGATATTTATGAGGGCATCTTAAAAGGTACATAGTATGTGTTGTCTTTTATCAAAAAACACTTATACTGACTTAAAAAAAAAAACTAGCAACTCTAAATTGAAATTTATGTAGCAATATTATACATCCCTGTTATGCTTCAATGTCAATTTCCTTATTGAATGAATCACTGTTAATGATACATATTGTAAGGACATTTTTTATGACCAGTGACCTGTTTTATGAGCATATATCAGATGGGAAGAAAGTATCTCATAGCTGTTTGATTGTGATACTAATTCCTGACCACCTTTAATTGTATTCATTGCTGCAAGATTATTACTTTAAATACTTTACACTGAATGTACTCTTATATGCTTTTATTCTCCAAATATTTCATTGGGAAATTCCAAAATACTCATTCAACACAATGTGAAGTTTTCTCTCCCCCCCATTTTATTTGAAATGTTTTTCTATTTTTGAAAAGTTAAAAAGGTTACATTATACAGTACTGATTTGTTTATAAATTATTTTTGTGTAATAGTTTCATGATAAAAATAGAAGCTTTCAAGTGATTGTAATTTAAGAGTAACTTACCTTTTATAAAAATCCCTCTTTATTGATAAGAATATTGCTTCAATTAATTTTTGTCATTTTCTTAATTATAATACAATAGAATGAATCTGTGGTATCTTTTTAATGATTCTCAGTCAAATGAATAAATTGACATTGAAATGTAACATAAATCACTATTAAAAGTGTCTTGTCTTTTTTAAGGTGATGATTTTTCTATGATCCAGCAAGAAATTTTGATGATGAAATCATGTCGTCATCCAAGTATTGTAGCATATTTTGGTAGTTATTTAAGGTGAGATATCCCTTAGAGTTTTGTTATGCATTTTTAAAAATAAATGCTGTGATTGCTGTAACTCATTTTACCTCACCATCTTCATATGAAGAGTATGAAATTTTCTTTTTTCTTACTCCGATAATTTTTTAATTATTCCATCTGAATTGTTCTATTTAATAATTTTATTATTAGACATGACAAGTTATGGATTTGCATGGAGTACTGTGGTGGAGGATCACTGCAAGATATTTACCATAGTAAGCATGTTAAATTTATTTTACTTTTTGAATTGCAATTTACCTGCTTAGTTTTTATGATATATGTTAATGTATTGAACAGTTATGAGTCCGTATATATACACAGTGATATTCATGTATGAAATTCAGCATATTTAATTTTCCAGCACTTTATTTTTGGATTATTATGAATTGCAGTCTAATAACTGCAATTCATAATAATCCAAAAATTAAGTTCATTGATAAACTAAAGATTTTTTTAGCATGTGCTTATTTTTCTCATTTTTGAAATTTACAAAATTAATAAACTGCTGAAAAATGATTGTTAAGGTAAGTATTTTACCTATTTCCAACATTTTCTGATTAATTTGATGTAAGAAGTAAAAAATATTTCGAGATTTTTAAACTTATTACTTAAAAAGATTTAATTTAGATTTTCTCTTGCTTTATCTTTTAGGGAAGTTGGTAGTTTTTGGAATATGTGAATATTTTTTCAATTGCATAATCTGCCTGCAAAATAATTGCTTTGTAAGGAATGTATGATTATGTTTATTTTATACAATCTATCATGATTCAAATCTTATAGAGAAGTTTATCGTTCCTTAAAGGTCTGGTTTATCAGACCAAGTTTAAAAAAATTAAAAAAAAAATTAATTAGATGCTTTGAATGGTGTCATACTTATAATGCACTCATGTATGTTTATCCTATAATTTTTGGTCTAGTTTCTTTATACTTAGTCATAATTATCTTTTTTTAAAAATTTAATTTTTTGATTTATTATTAGCCTGATATGAGCTATTTTCTTGTTTAATAGATTAATTTTTTGTAACTGATGTGTAGATGAAATATAATTTGTTGATTTTGCTTGAAAGATCGTATTATTAAATTATATTAGCATTATAAATATATTTCATGTTGTATATCATTGTTTGTTTTCCTTTATCTGATGCCCTTATGCAAGTTTAAGTGCAAAAAGTATAGGGTTTCAGATTTATAATTTTTTTTCATTTTGTTTAATCTGTATAAGTTATGCTTTTTAATCTTTTTTTGTTTTTTTTTTAAGTTTTAGCAATTCATTATCCACTAACTATATCTGTTTTTGAGTAATTTAATACCAAAAGCATTTTCTCTTTTCTTTTTCCACAATCTCTATTATCTCTGCTTGTTTTCTGTAATAAACATAAATGAATTTTAAATCTGAAATTTTTGGAATCGTGTTGTATTAAAATCTGAAGTTATATTTTAATATTATAGTTACGGGTCCTCTGTCAGAATTACAAATAGCCTATGCATGTAGAGAGACTTTGAAAGGTCTGGAATATTTGCATTCTCTGGGAATGATGCATAGAGATATCAAAGGAGCAAATATCTTATTGACTGATGATGGGGATGTAAAACTAGGTAAGAATTATTACATTAGTATGTTTATGGTTCATTGTGTTGTTCATATTTTGTACTAAAACTTAATTAACTGTTTCAAATTTTTATGTGGTGTAAATATCCTCAGTATTTTACTTAAGTTAACTGATTGAGATTTCTTTTAATTATTAACATTAATTAACTTAATGTTTTATAGAAGGTTTTTTGAAATGAATATTTTCAAGATCTGTGGTATAATTCTAAAATTTAATGTACATATATTACACATGTAAAATTTAATGCACAAATATCAAATATTTAGTTATTAACATATCTTTTTGATTCTGGTATTAATAAATAATAAATAAATAAGTTTATTAAGGTTATTAGATTGTGCACTGAAGAATTTTTTAACTTTAATAATTACAACTTTCATTGTTATTAATGTAGTTTCTGACTAATGTAAAAAGACTTGCGACTCCAAATTATAGTCATTCACAGTATAACATTATTTTTTAGAATTAAACTTGAGTCATTTTAACTGTTATAACATATTTTTCTCTTGATAATAAACATTAAAAAATTGCATAGGTTCATCAAAATATTAGCCTTAGTATTATACTGTTTAAAAATAATTTCATTTTTTTTTCAGTATTTATATCTTTTTTAATATGTAGTGGTAGTCACTGTGGTTTGTTTAATTTAAAACAGTATTTGTAGTAATTGTATCTTTAATTTTTTATAGCTGACTTTGGGGTTTCAGCTCAAATAACAGCAACAATTAGTAAAAGAAAATCCTTTATTGGTACACCATATTGGTAATGTTTCTTTTATTTACTTTATGCATGTATGATTTTTTCTCTTACACAAATTATTATAATAAATGCAAGAAATTAAATTTAGTTTATTGTTATTTTATGGTGTAAAACTTTATATAAATTTTGTACTTGATAAAATGTTATTCTGATCTTAATTTTCATCCATCCTTCACAAATGCATCTCCTTCCTCTCGTAGAGAGAAATTCTGGTTGAATATATAATTATATAGTATAATTTGGTGTGTAGATAAATATGAAAAGTCTTATAAAATCATTTTTAATTATTTGCAATGATAGAGAGAATTATATAAATATTTTTATTTAAAGTTAACATTCTTGTTCCTATACCTAAATAATTAAGCTAAATATATGACTGTGAAAGAAATTGTGTACTGGATATTTAAATTTATTTTGGCATAACTAATTTTTGATTAAGTAATTTAAGTATGTTATGTGGATACATGTATGTATTTCTAGATGTCCATGAATGGAATAGCAGCTATATGTAGAAAATTAAATTTTAAATTTAAAAACTGCTTTAAATTTCACAATTTTTTTCCTATTTATCCTTTTTTAAAAATTCATGAATATATATATAAATATACTGTATAAAAATTTCACTCTTATCAAAAGTGTATCCAAGGTTTTGTTAGAAAGTACGAACATTCCATTATTAACCCAAGTTTTAATTGCAGTAGTAAAATTAATTGTGCATTTAAAATATAAATTATTGTGGATTTTTGCTATTTTACTGTTGTGTTGTTTCTAATCCCCTTGGTGTAGGAAAGCCTACATCAAGTCCAAAGACCTAGGTCCTCAAACCTAGGTCCTTGGCAAAGGGTAGTAAGCAGCTTCACTTTAAGGTGAGGTACCGCTAAGGCTGAAGTCTGACTTAACCTCGAAGAACAATGGTCCCGTAATTTTGAACCAAGTCAAGTGACGAGACTAGAACACTTGACCTCGTACTTCCAGAGGTAAATTTGAGAACTTGGAGGACATTGCAGCCATGACCTATTTTACGTGCCCTGGCCACCATTAGTGAACACGACGGTGGATTTGCAGCGACGAGCATCAAACCAGGGACGTTCAGATCACTGCCCTGCTGCTCTAGCCAACCGGGCCACCTCACCCCATTTTGCTGTTGTTAATACTCTTTAAGAAATTTTGCAAGGGATAAAACATTCAATATAGAAAGCACTGATGATCAGTTGGGAGATGTGATCTACCGCTGCATTAAAATTGTTATAAAGTTTAACCTGAATACACTAATAATTATCTTGTGTCTTTGAGTATGCTGTAAACAATTTTGTAGAAGAGAGAGTGAAAGCTGTAGTTATGAAGGCTGACAGTTGAAGAGACTGATAAGGGAAATGTTTTAGAATTATTAGATGGGAATAGTTTTATATCCTGTGCTGCTTGGCACTTTTGACAAAAATTTTCACAATGGTGGTAAAGGCTGTCTTGTATGCTTACAGTCTAACATAATTCTTTATTAAAAATCACAAAAATTAACAAATAATGTTAGAAATGTTACAAATGCAACCGTGCAAGAAAATTAATCAAATTATATGCTAGTAAAAGAAATTTTTTGAAAAAGATAAATTACTGAAAACCAAATATCAAGAAAAAGAAGGTTCTTGACTAAAAACCAAATATCATTTGTTCCAGCTAATCTCAAATTATGAGGCATTATTATTCAAATTTCCTTCAATGAAATTTAAAAAAGTGACAATTAGTGACCAGTGCAATTAAATTTTGGGTGCCGTCACATATTAAAATCAAAACTGTAACCTTATAGCAGCAAATGGAAAATTATATGAACAAAAAAAAAAAAAAAAAATGGAAAAAATTTCTGGTACAGGATGTGGAACTTTCCCTTGTATTTTATTTGATTACAAAATACTTAATTTTATGGAGACTAAGCAATCCATCTGAAATAACAATGAAATGTGATGGGAAGGAGAATGTTCTAATGATTACACTAAAAAAATTGACAAATTGTCTAATATTTAAGAATTAATCAAAAACAATCAAGGAACTTTAACCATGATTGTAATAGGAAAAAGTATATTTTTTCCAGTCTGGAGAATCAATTTTATTGTTTCCTTCATGAGAATGTCATATAATGTATGCCTTAAAAAATATTTAAGCTTTCTGAACATGTGATCTTTGATCACTTATATTTTCTATTTTTATTATTTTTGATTAACATGATTTTTAAGTAACATTAAGAGTTTAATTAATTGAATTGAACCATTACCTAGCCAGAAATCTTTTTCATTTTGGTCTTCTTTTAACCTTTAGCTTACGGGGCCCATTTTTCTGATTCCCTCTTTAGAACGGGAAACTTCATACCCCCTTTGTTAGAATGGCCATTGAGGGGGTTATATATATATATATATATACATTCTTGGGATACATGCTATCCCACCTTGTAAGGAAAAGGTTACCTGTATATATGTTCTCCTGTTTTTTTCATGACAGAAGAGCAGCAGCAGCAGTACTGAAAACTTGCTAGAGTAGTATGAGGGCTTTTTGCTCCTTACAAACTAATGAACTAAAACATTAAAAAATTTTTTTTTAAAAATTGACAGAGTTAGCATTAAATTTCAGCTATAAATGATCTACAATGTTTAATGATATACATTGATATAGACTTGTATCTAAATATTCAAATTGCAGTAAACAAGTAATAACTTATGCATTCATTTGTATCCATATATTTTGCTATTTACTATAACTATCATTAAATTAGTTCAGTGGAATATAAATATGTGTATGATATTGACAGAACTTGTTACATTTTGAAAACTTCATTCTCATAAGGAAAAATGTGTCATGTAATGTCAATAATTTTTTAATGCTATTTTTAAATAAGTCAGTAAATTCCTGCATGGTATCTACTCCATGTCTTAATTGTTCATCATCCATATGTTTGTATTTTTAAATGTTGACTTATTTGGGATTTGTATTTATTTTTTCTTGTAATGTTTTACAAAGTATCTTATAAAATAATCCAGGATGGCTCCAGAAGTAGCTGCTGTTGAAAGAAAAGGAGGGTACAATCAGCAGTGTGATATATGGGCAGTTGGCATAACATCAATAGAACTTGCAGAGCTTCAGCCTCCCATGTTTGATCTTCATCCCATGAGGGCTTTGTTTCTTATGTCAAAATCTGGATTCAAACCACCTGCACTGAGTGATAAAATGAAATGGTATTAAAGTTATTATATTCTTTTTTTTTGTGACATTTGTTTAAGAAAATATTACTGAACATAATTCTTACATTTTAGGAGTCAAGTGTTTCATCATTTTGTGAAAGTATCCTTGACCAAAAATCCCAAAAAAAGACCTACTGCAGAAAGGCTTTTACAGGTACAGAATTTTGTTTTATTTGCTACGAATTGAACACTAAATTTATGGGACAAAAATGATTTAAATGAGATACTACTTTGTGCTACTATACAAATTTGTATGTTTTATAGAGATTTTAGTTCATTAATTAAAAATGTTAATCAATAGTTCGTGAATGAGGGGATTATCCCATACAGGCACTTTCTGTAGCTGGGATGTCTTTTCACAGTTTTGCTGTAAGAAAGTGTCATTATGTTGTATTTCATCTCCAAGTATTTTATATGTATGACATTTGTGTTTTGTAATGCTGAACATATTTTATACATAAGCTGTAAATTTTAATGTAATTTTATTAATTTGCAGTGTATTTAGTTTTTAATAATTCCTTGGTTATTGGTCATAATTACTCATAACTAACAGTAAAAGTAAACTTTAGTATGCTGTAAAGTGTAAAGTGTTTGACACATGCTAAGTTTGGAAGCATTAAAATTTTTCTTAACAGAACTGACATATTTTGCATGATGTGCGAAAATTATTATTCTCAGACATTGTATATATCTGGTAGTGATTTATTCTGATGATTTCATATCTTTATATTGTCAATGAAAATGACTTTGTTTTGGTATGCAGTTTGCAGAAGTATCAGAATATTCAATGTTACATTGCATCTTGTTTTACATATAGGAAAAGTCTTATAAAATTTATTCATCTGAAACTGAATAACAAATATAATTTCATTGATATTGCTCCTGGCATTCATACGCAACATATTCAATGGATCTGGAGAGTCTCCAAAGCACCTTGACAGAAACATAGTGAATTCTTTTGTATGACAAAATGAATTAAAAATTGTGGATTTAATTTTTGATTCTATTAAAAAGTTTTAGGTTCTTATTACATTTTCTTGTTTTGTTAGTTTGGGAAGATTATCACTTTTATAATTAACTTAATATTAAAGTTTTATTTATGATGATTTATTGTTTAAAATTCTAAGATTTATCCCTTTCTCTTGTAAAATATCCTCATTATCAAGTTAACCATTTATTTTAAATTAATTATTTTTTTTTTCAATTTTGTGTTTGGCTAGGGATGTCTGAATTTAGTACAAAAGTAAATGAATGTCTAAAAATAGAAAAATACCTACATAAAGTTGTTCAAATCCCATACATATAGAAGATTGGATATGCATAAGAAGAAAATAATCTAAAGTCATGATACAAAATCTCTTGCTGGTAGACATAAATGCTTTAACAAATGTCGTATTTATTAGTTTGCAATTATTTACTTATATTTTGTAAGATGAATGAAAATGTTACACAATACTTGAAATTTTTTTAAAAAATATATATTGAATTTTTTGAAATTTTTTGATTAATATATTGAATTTCAATGTCATATCTTAATAAAAATTTTGCTTGTTGGCCTATTTATTTATATGCATTTAATAACCATTCTGATCAAAGTAGTATATTTAACAGAATATGCTGATATTTTTTGCCTTCACAGTTTTCTCAACTCTTTTACAAATAATGAAAACTATTTAACTTAATTTTGAGTTTAAGATTGTATAAGGTATTTTAATATGGAATTTTCTTTTAACTTTTAGAATTCACATTTTATAAAGGATCACTATGTCCTTAAACTAAGAAAGTATGAAAATAGTTCAGTTCATATAAAAATGACTATTTTCATCAGAAAATATATATTTCAAGGAGGTTGATTTCCTTAGTTTTTACCTAGATCTCTACATAATCAGTATATGATAGTTTCACTTGTGCTGTATTAATGCTGATGAAAATCTTGTTTACTTCTTCATAATTTTTCTGATGTACTTACATCAGAAAAGTATGAGTGATAGTATCATTTGTTTTTTCTCATGTATGATTATTTGTTCTGTTCAAGGATGTATTTATTCATAAATTTAAATTTTTTTCCTAGCACCCATTTGTTAGAGGTAATCTGACAAAACAGTTAGCAAAAGAACTTCTAGATAGAGTGAATAATCCTCATATGAGTTTTGTTGAAGATGTTGATGATGATGGAGTAAGTGTTTTATGAACACTCTTATGTTGGATATGTGTAATCTTAGAATGATGTAGTAGTAATGATTGATAAATATGTGCTAAAAACAGGATTATTTCCATGCTCACTTTTCTTCTTTCAAACAAAAGAGAATAATATACCTCTAACTGTTTTATATTGTTGAAAACTTTAATTGCTTTTAATGTACTGTCATTCAGATCCTCTACTCCACCCTGCCCCACACTCTGTAAAGGGAAGAAATATTATATTTAATAAGATTAATGTCAAATGATATTTTATGCAATTTTTGTGCATTTGTTTAGCAAACAGTAAACATTTACTTTTGCTAAATTAGCGTATGCACCTTATGTGAGAATGAAAATATGAATAAAGCTCACCTACTTGTTTGCTTGAAACTAGACTTTAACTTATGGCAGAATGGTGATTTGTGTGCTCTCTATTGGAGGGCCAGAAAACTTATGTCCTGACCTCACAGTCTTCAATTATTGTGCTTCTGACTTTTTAACTTTTTATCCTAGAACTTGAATGTTTTTAACTGATTTTAAGGCCTTTTGGTTATTCTTTTTTTCATATTTTTTGGTTTCCTTTTTGTTGACCTGTGTTTTTATATTTTGTGAATGTTGGGTGAGTGGCCAGACTTGTATGGATTAAGTTCCAGTCAGCCATATGCAACAACAACAACTACTTTTGCTAAACTAATTAATTTTAATATGTTTAAAGAGATCTAAATTCTAATTTTTAAAGTTGTTTATTATAGCAGGTCTTGTGTCATTTCATTAACTTATTATTTTGCTTTCCCAATGTGTCAGACATTTTTTTTGGGAGGAATTTTGCCCATCAACACTACGGAATTTTGTTGGCTACTTTATTATGGAAGTACCACTTGTTAAGCCAACATTGCTGATCCCTATTAGGACACAATATCTACCTTAATTGGAATTTGATCTCAAGCCCACTGTGTCGAAGTTCACAATACTAACCACTATACCTTGTGGTAGGCATGCCATTTGAAATAAAAATTATCAAAAAGTTTAATGTGTAAAATTTTTATGTTTACCGATGAAACAGAAGATTTTAGGTGTTTTTATTTTAAAGCAAAATAAATGACTGCTTTCTTTTTGACCTCATCCTTAAAATTATATGCATTAAAACCAGATTATCAATTGTTTCCATTGGGGGAAAAAAATCTTATTTCTGTTAATTTTCATTTCATAAATCAACTGGCGTACATAAAAATGTATTTTTACTCTTAATTTAAATTTTTTTAATATTCATTCATTAGGAAACTACCCATCTAATCCCTTTCTGTTAAAAAATAGAAATTAATTATAAATTCCATTAGCCACCTTTGATATTTTTGTTTTATAAAACATATTTTATCATAGATTCTGCCTGATGTGCCACAAAGGATAGCCTCTAAGAAGCCAGCAAGAAATAAACAAAGAACAAGATCGGAACTTCATAGTATGTTATTATATTTGTGTATATTTAGAGATTTTATTTTTGCTAATATTTATTCTTTAATAACAACTAAATCTTTTGTATTTGTATATGAAATTAAAAAAAGTTAGATATTTTAATCTAAATGGTCGAACTTTTAAGTTATTTAATTCAAACTTATTTTGTTGATAAAAATTTCATACACTTTTATTTGAAGCATTGAGTTATAGTAATAACAATATGAATAATTTATTTATTTTTATTTTTCTAGTGGAAAGTGTGAATTTTGATCCACCTTTGATGACTGCATTGTCAACATCTGTTGATCAAGTAAGAGTATTTCATTCTTAGTAAAAGCTGAAAACTACAAGATTAGTCTAAAATAAGTTAAATCATCCGACTGAGGTATCATAATATACTTTTCAAATTGTTAGTATGTGTCTCTCATTGTAATACTAATCTAAGTTGATGTATGATGAATACAACATCTATTAAGTTTTTGCTTTTATTTATTTATTTATTACAAGTGCTAGGAAGATTGGCTATGATGGCATTTGTTCTCAGTAAAGGGCAAGACTGCTAGCCATTCATTTAAGGGGCCACCGTGTAGGTGACCAGCATTACCCTCTATAAGCCGGTCCTGTAATGTAGAACCGAGTCAAGTGACAAGACCGGAACACTTGACCCCACACCTCCAGAGGTAAATTTGAGAACTTGGAGGACATTGCAGCCATGACAGATTTAATGTGCAGTGGCCACCATTAGTGAACATGGCTGTGGGTTTTGTCAGAGACCAGCATCGAACCCACAACCCTCATCACTGGCTCGAAGCATTTGCCAACCGGGCCATCGCGCCCTCTTTTTTTTTTGATAAATATATCATAATTCTTCATTAATAGAGACAGATGAACAAATGAAATTACATTTTTATTAATTGATGACATGTATATTATAAAGCTATATTTTTTTATAATAGAATTCAAGTTTAAGTGTAAGTAGACAAATTGAGTGTTATTAATTCCTGTTTGGTACTCAGCTGGGCTTCAGCATATTCTGTGGGTTAAAAATCAGAAGATGAGATCCTTTTAGCTTTATAGAGTGATTCAAAAACAAAAATATTATTATAGCTCTAAAATTTGTTAAGAGTAAAAGAAATGTCTCCATTCTGCCCAACAAAATATCTGCTGGAAATTAATGAGAAATAATTTATTTTGAGCATGTACAGTAAAATTTTCTCGACAAAGGTGAACTGATTAAGAATATTAACTGCTTAATTGCCAGGCTTAATTTCACCCGTGAAGGGCTATATACCAGGCTATGCAGTGTAAAATGTTCGTGTCATAAATCATTCAATAACTTCTGTGATATAATGCTGGTGAATTTAAGGTTCGTTAAAGGATTTATGACATTATCTTAATATATATAATATATAATATATAAAACTTACACATTATATACATATACTGATATACATGCATACATTATATACATAAAACTCAGGAATTTATTTTAAAGATTTATGATAATCATCAAAATGACTTCTGCTGCACAGTCCTGGAAAGTCTTCACAACCAGAACACATTAGCCAAGTATCTTTCCTAACATGTTTAGTTGTACAAATATGACATCACTTTTGGGGATGCTTCTTTTGATCTGTGCTTGGGATCTGAACAATCTTGTAGTAGAATCAAGGTCATTATTACTCACCTCCAACCATGTTATATCAGTTGCATATCACTGACCAATCCAGTTCAAATATGCACTCATTACTGTGTAGTGAATGACATACGGGTGTATGTCCTGGTCGCTGATTACTGAAATGAGAGGACGTGCACTGCATATGTCCTTGCAGTCAAGGGGTTTATACTGCAATGACTGCTGGGGACAATCAGTTTTAAGAGAATAAGTTAATTTGTTGCTATTTGTTTTTCTTCTGCAACAAAGTATGTGTTCAATGTTTTAATTATATTGAATCTCTATCTTAAAGACACTTTTAGTTGCAGAAGTTGAAGTGGGTAATTCATAGTAAAATAGGGCTTGTCTGATTGTATTAAATAAAAAAATTAACTTGTGACTTAACCCCTTAATGATCGTATAAATTTCAAGAAAACAGTAAATAAAAGGGCCTAATTTTTCCAGAGGATTCCATTTATTTCTTGATCTGCCACATCAAGTTTAAAAACCCCATCTCCGATTACATTATAAAAAGTCTGGTGCTGCCATCTGGTATGTAAGATAAGAAATAAAATTTTTTTAGGTTAAATGAAATGGATTGTTTTTAATTGTTTTGGTGTGTACTTTTGATCACTACAGCCCAGAAATATCCCGGGCACGAGAAATAGATGGTGAAACCTCACCCTGTAATTTTGATGGGAATGAGAAGGAGGGGGTTAAAGGGTATGATTAAAATAGAACTGATTGAAAGTGGCTAATCATCTCTTTACTACACTTTAAATCATTCTTTAAAATGTGAAATTAAATTAAGTGTATAAATTATTGCATACGTGTAATAAATGTCTGAAATTAAACTAAATATAACCTAACTTCTATTTCATTGAGGCCTTTAAAATTTATATAGTCTAAGATAAAATGAGTACATATATATATTTATATATTCAATTAATAAACTTTTTTGTTCTTCTTTTAGAGCCAACAGCAATCTGATGTTTCAGAAGCATGGGGTATATCTGAGGTAAGTTTACTTCTTATATATTAGACCAATTTTTTAAAACACACCTCTCTCTGTGTGCTTTAGTTATTTTCAGTATATGTAATTTTTAATGATAATGGACACATAACCAGTTATTTTATTTTAAATTCTTCTTTATTTGTTTCAAAATGTATGCTTTTAGAATGAAAGTGAAAAGTGTGTTTAAATTAAATGCAATCAGATACTGGTAATGTGAAATATTCCTAAAGTTAAAAAAACTTGTTTAGGGCATTGTGCTGTATTTCACCAATCTTTAGTTGCATACTGCTTTTTATCTTAGTGATGATAAAATAATGTGATCAGTAAATATCAGAATTAATGCTTTAATTTTTTTTCTCATTTCTGTAATTTTAATGAATTAGCTTCAAATCCTAATCTAGAATGATTTCATTTCTGTGATGTTATATTTAAAGTATAACAATGAAAATGTTTTTGCATTCTCTTATTGGAATGCTTTAATGAGATAAATATGAAATTATATTTTATATAATTAGTATTCAATTGAATTTAAGGAGCATACTGTGACTGTAATGGTTTAAAATTGCAAAGTTTTACTAGTTAATTATTTCCATCTTGAACATTAAAAGTTGTTTATGATAAAAGAATCATTTAATCACAGTAACTGGAGAAGACTGGAGAAGAGATTATTGGGATTACCCACAATGAATAGGTTAGGTTTCCTTGCTTTGGAGCATTTTCTGTAAGCATGCCTTCTTCAGAGGCATCTAATTCTTGTGGCTGATTGTACATATCTTCTATTGCCATCTGAAATCCTTTCTTCTTCTTATTCATCAATTTAGCCATTTTCAATCATTTTTTTAGATTGGTATCTTGAAATTAATGATGAAATTCCAAGTATGACTGTAATACAAATTTTATTAAAAGATAAAAAAAAAAAGAGAAAACTTACATGTAAATAAATATATAAGGGTTGCCCAAATGAAAAGTGGACACGTGCGATTGCATCAGAATGACTGCAGCTATAGCAGTGCCACCGAACAGGGATATAAAGGGCAGTAGGAGGTGTGCACCGCATACGGCGTTCAACAGTGAAACTTGTTCTCGGTAGAGAAAATTGATCAAAAGTAAAGTCGTGCTATACATGGCTGCATCCAGATCAGAACAATACGTGGTAATACAGGTTCTGATTGTGGAAGGTGAGCGTAATGCAGACATCTATCAGCGACACAATATTGCAGGACTCTGATGCAACTACAGAAAACAATCAAAAGCAAATGGCCAGGCCTTCTCACTCAACAAGTGATCCTTCTCCATGATAATTCCCACCCACTCATCTCCTGTGAAACCCAGACGACCTTAAACAAATTCCATTGGGATGTGTTGGAACACCTGCTGTACAGTCCGTATTTGTCACCCTGTGACTTCCACATTTTTGGGCCACTTAAGAGAGCATTACAGGGGAAACATTTCCATTCGGATGACGAAGTGAAGGAAGCCGTGCAGGACTTCTTCAAGAATCAATCACAATCGTTCTACAGCAAAGGCATAGACCTGCTGCTAAAATGATGGGACCTGTGTTACAATGCCCATGGCGATTTCTTTTGATTTCCTATAAAGGTATTCTTTTCATTCAACTTATCCACTTTTCATTTGGTCAACCCTCATATTTATAGGACTGGAAAAAATTATAAACTTAATTTTTTTCTTTTTTTAAAGATATTGCTTATGCTGTCTTTCAGTGATTGTCCTAAATAGTATTTTTTTGTGATAAATTGATCAGTTCTTTATTTTCAAAATTTTCTAATGTAATAATAGTAAATAAAACACGTCAATTCTCGTAAATATTCCTCTACTTTTCATTAATATTCTTACCTTTATTTTCCTTTTATATTTGTTAGATTATGAGTTATTAAGATTTTGATTTTCTTAATTCTACTTTATGTTTATTCTTTTACATGCCAATTGTAGCAAATAATATGCTGGGAAACTAAGCTTTTGGCCTTGTAGATTCTACATTGCAGAATTTAAGTATTATAATATTAAATTTTGTATTAAAATGTTGTCTAACTCATTCATAGGAGTCTGCAAATAATGATGTATATGATTTACCTACGGCTTGGATGGAAGAAGAAAATTGTGAAGAAGTTATGAGACCGTAAGTTAATTTTCTTGTCATTTTAAATACTGTATTTTTATTTATTGCGATAACATAATTGTTGTGTATATCCTGAATTAAAGAGAAATTATTTTATTCCAGAGGGATGCCTCTACCTTCATCTGATGGACGAAATTTTACACAACAGTAAGTTTTTGATCAATTATTTAATATAATTTTAATGCATTTAATTATATGTTTAATGATACAAACTGGTTTTAAAAGTAAATTCTAAACATGAAAATAAAAGATTTAATACTTTTTGAATTAAAATACACAGAAATTTGTCTACTGAAATGTTCTGATTTTGTGAATTAGGTAATAGAAAGGTAATTCAACAGCATTGAACACTAAGAGCATTTTACATTTTTTCAATGAAATTTTTTTAAACATATTTCTTATTATGTCAGAAAGGTTTTTTGTTTTTATCTGTTTGATTATAAAATGAATTGAACACAATACTTTCTTAAATTTGCTTTTGCCTGTATAATTAAGTAATACAGTTTGAAAGCATATGAATAATTTCGATTCTTTTCTTCTTTAGAGCCACGCTGCCTATGAGTAATCAAGGTGAATACTCAAATGTTCCGGTAAGTGTAAATTTGCCATGTAGTGTAATCTGCATCCTTTTCACATAGCTTCTGTATATTTAAACTTGGTTTTTGTTCATGTTTATTTTAAGGAAGAAGTTATAGAGCCAGCTTCTCCTGGTCCACGTAATAATGCTGATCAGAATGATCAAATGGATACTTCCTCAAATCAGAATTATAATCAGATAGATGATATTGGTAAATAAGTGAATTATTATCTTTCATGTTAAAGTTATATTTAGAACAACAATTTTTTTAAATTCTTCTCTTAAATTCACAATTTCTCTTAAATATAAATTTTGATGATGATGTTAAGATGATATTTGTAAATAAGTGAATTATCTTTCATGTTAAAGTTATATTGAGAACAACAATTTTTTAAATTTCTTCTCAAATTTACAATTTTTCTTAAACATGAAATTTGATGATGATGTTATGAAAAGCATTTAAGCACAAGAAAAAGGCTTTTAGCAAATAATCTATTTGTTCTGTTTTCTCTTTCTTCAATATAATTAATGAAAATTTGTGTTATTTTAAATGTTAAAATGCTATTTTCAATGTACCATATTGGACATGTACCTTACTTAATAGCATCTAGGTGAATAAAACAAAATAGTCAATAAGTAACACAGTTGGATAATCGTATCACAATTGAAGTTTTATCTATCTTCTTTCATGAATTTTTCACATTTTGGGAAAACTTAGTTGTTTATTACCGTATTTATTTAAATATAAGTTCTGTAACATAGTAGGATATTGAATGATTAAAATTTAGCCTAAAATGTTTTCTTTACTTTTAAATTTTTTTCTGCAGAATGTGTAGAATCTTTCTGTATAACATGTATTTATTGCCCTGTTTCTCATTTTGAATTTCTCAGTTAGGGGACTATTTATTGGAATAAACTTAGAAAGATGGTTAATTAATTTGTTTGGATATCCCAGGTGTGATAGCTGGTAATTTTAACTTATGATACATTCTTCATTGTGGGAAGAAATGCTATTAGACTTCATCTCATAAAAAAATTATGGCTAATTTTCAACTAATGTTTATTAAATAATTTCCTACCACTATATTTCTAAAGAAAATATGCTGGTAGGAAATACCAGCATATTTTCTAAGAATAAATAATTTGTTTTAGAAAACATGCTGGTCCTATCATCCTATCTTCTTTAGATAATGCAAAAGAAGATATGCTGGTTGAAATTCTATAGATAATGTATTATAAAATATTCTGGTAGAAATAACCAGCATATTTTCTATAGAAAATAGCTGGCTTTCTAAAGAGTATATGCTGCCTATGAGAGCTGTAAGAACTGGGTTGAGGATATTATGTTTTCTTTCCTTTTATTAGATGTGCATTTTAAAAATATATGATATTAGTTTTTTCCATACATTCATACACCACTTGGAATCGTCCCTGAATCTGGCTCAATGAGTTTAAGTGTTCATTCAAATTTTTCATGGGTATGTAAGAATGCTGAAGATTTCTATTTGTTTTTTTTCCTTAGCTCTACTAGCCAGTTCTTAGCTCGCTAATGAAATTTTAGAAAATTTGATTAGCAAAATGAAATTTTTTAAATTTTCTGCTCATGAAATTTTTCATGGGTATGTAAGAATGCTGAAGATTTCTATTTTTCTTTTTCTTAGCTTCGCTAGCCAGTTCTTAGCTCGCTAGCAGTTTTTCTTAGCTCCAGCTAGCCAGTTCTCTAGCTGGCTTTCTAAAGAGTATATGTTGCCTATGAGAGGTGTTCAGTAAGAACTGGGTTGAGGATATTATGTTTTTTTGCCTTTTATTCAATGTGCATTTTAAAAGTATATGATATTAGTTTTTTCATACATTGATACTCCACCTGGAATAGTCTATGAATCTGGCTCAATGAGTTTAAGGGTTCATTTAAATTTTTCACGGGTATGTAAAAATGCTGAAGATTTCTATATGTTCTTTTTCTTAGCTCCGCTAGCCAGTTCTTAGCTCGCTAATGAAATTTTAGAAAATTTGATTAGCAAAATGAAATTTTTGAAAATTTTCACTCATGAAATTTTTCATGGGTATGTAAGAATGCTGAAGATTTCTATTTGTTCTTTTTCTTATTTTCATTATAGCATAATCTGGGTCTATGTTTTTGATATCCACTTACTTTGGTGAGGAATATTTTTCTTTTTTACTACTGTTTTTTTTGTGCTGCCCATAGTCATAGAGATGTGCTGACCAGTTAATCTGTACCTGACTATTTATATCTTGTTTAAATTGTTAAACACTTATTACTATTATACTAGTTGTATGTATTGGACATGTTCCTAGAATGTTAGTACCCTCAGTTTTGCAAAATTTTTACAAATTATTTGAGTCCTTCAAATTAAAATCAGACAAAACTTTGTAATAAATATCTGCTTTGAAAATGAATGCTGCCAGTATGAGATAAATTAAAGTTACTATACATTACTATTTGTCGAGTTTACTATTTGCATTATTTATTATTTTGTATTGTCTTGCCATTGAAAATTACCATTTACATTATTTTAGATGAAACAGGTTATGAGGCATAGACTTTTTAACGTAGGATTATGTTTCTCCATAAAGGTCCTTCGGGAAAACAAAATTTCATATGCTTAAACCGTCCGTCTGTCCTTGTGAGTTATAATTTTGGCAGCGCACGAAACCCAGTCTGTATCGCTTGGACAAGCAGTAAACAGTTAAACAGAAAATTACCAAAATGCGTCAAAATTTTGACACATATGTATATATATACATACGTACATATATATAGATAAATATATACATAACACATACATACATATATACATACAAAAGAGGTAAGCAATGATAAGTAATCCTATGTTAACCCGTGGTAGTTTCATTAGAAGAGACTACTTGAAATTTTTTTTTTCTTGTTTCATTCATTGTCAACAATTCCTTAGTATACCTCAATTTTTTTATTATTTTCTCTAAGTTAAAATTCTTCTTTCTTTTTAACCACTGCAACTGTGAATGTAAGAGTATTTGAATATTTAAATTGTTTGTGATTTAATTTTTATGGAATGAGTTTTAATTATTTTTGGTATGTCAATCCAGAAAGGTACAGAAATGCTGTAGCAGCTGCTTCCAATTCTGAAGTTCAAGAAAATCAGATTTCTCCACCTGCTGTTGAAATGGAAATTTCTCCCCCAGAAGTACCTCCTCGACCCAAAGATAAGAAAAGAGGCACACCACCTGTAAGTTTGCAGTAAATAGTAACATTTTAGGGGCTGGAAATGTATTTTCATTGTGTGTCTGTGATGTTTACACTACTTTTATATATCCCATGTAGTTTTTTGTTTCCATTTATTGCTTAATTTTGCTTTGCATTTATTTAATTAAAAATTCTATACAGTGGGGTCCCGATAATTTGAACTTCGGTAATCCGAAACCAAAAGTCAGAAAGAACTAAGGTTACAATAAAACCACAGTGATACTAAGTACTATAAAGTATAGTTCTAAAAATTACAAGAAAATTCAAAGTTAGACAATGTACTGAACTAATTATTACTGAACTACATTGGTTTGAAAAAAATCTGTTAAATTTTTTTTGTCGGAGACAAGAATACCTCTCCCTTGAAACCAAATTATGCCACACGTCAGAAAAATAGTGTCTGCTAGGGTCGCAGTGGAGTGTTGGTCTATGTAGTGTAGCACTATATCAAACCTCTTCCTCTACTCTGTCGTGCCTCTGGAACTGTCTAGCATTGTGACATATTGTTAGAAAAACTTACTCTCTACTGTACTGTACTAGGCAGCGTTCCGCTTTCTTATCACCCATTTCGTCCCAAGATTTGGTTATGTTTAGACAGACCTTATAAAATAGAATGTGAAATCACATGTAATATGTAATATTTATGTAATCACACGTTATTATGTAATTTAAGTTTATTTTAAGGAGGATTTCGCTTAATCCAAAAATTTCGTTAATCCAAAAAGGATCTGGTCCCAATCATTTCGGATTATTGGGACTGCACTATATTATCAAAAAAAGGGAAATAAGTCATTAAATGATTGTATGAACAGTATAAAAACATGTTTAGCTTTTGTGTGCAAACTTATTATAAAAATATAAATGGAGTAAACATTTATATAATTTGCTTTTAATAGTTTAATGTCTTTAAAATAACTTTTAAAGCATGTGTGATTAATATTTCAAAACTTATATACTATAGACTTGTTTAAAAATTTCAATGTTTAATGTTTTCATATTATGGTAGATGTATAAGAGCATATTAGAAGGGGTCTGGTAATTAATCACACCTGATTAAAATGATTTCTCTTTTTATTTCAGAGGCCTGTTTCAAATGGTCTTCCTCCTACACCTAAAGTGCATGTGAGTATTATCAATGTCACTCTTTTTATATTTTTGTTATATTCCATATTTTGAAATAGCTGTTTACTCTAACAGATACATTTGATTTGTGTGTGCATTTTAAGATATTCTGACAAATAGAATAACTAATTTGTTATGATTAAAAATTTCATTTCTCAGAAGTATAATATTTAGGCTAAAATAAAACTTTCATTATACCTACTTGAATTATTTTACTTTCTTGTCTAGTTTAAGTTCATCATGCGAATAAATGATATTTTTTGTGTATGATTTCACATATTTTGTTTTTTGAAATTTTAAGTTATGTTACTTGTAAATGTAAACTGTTAGTCAAATATTTGATGATTTAATATAAAAAGACTGACTAAAATTGTTTCTTGACTTTTAAATTTAAGTCATAGAATATCTTCCGTAATGGGCTGGATAATTAAACTATTGGGCTGGTATGTTCAGCCCATATGTAGCAAAAAAATAACTGGAATGCTCAAAAAACCTCTCAACCAATTCAACCTCTATGATCCTAATTTCATACAAATATATTTAAAACTCTTGGAATAATAAATCTAAAATCCCAAAAATTTTTATATCATTAGAGATTTGTATTAATAAATTGAATAGCACTTTGAAATGTTAAATTCTTTTTGTAATAGTTGCTGTTGAATTCATATATTTTACTTACTATCTTTAGATGGGAGCTTGTTTCTCAAAAGTATTTAATGGTTGTCCATTACAAATACACTGTACTGCCAGCTGGATACATCCTGAAACTAGAGGTACTGAAATTATTTATTTCTGCCAAAAATTCTGTTGATATTTTTAAAAGAAGTTACATTATGTTTTATTCTATTTTTTATTTCTGTTGTTTCAGACCAACATATCCTATTTGGATGCGAAGAGGGTATATATACCTTGAATTTAAATGAGCTTCATGATGCAACAGTTGATCAAGTAAGCATTAAATTTCTGTCTTTAAGTGCTTTTTCTATTTCACATTATCTTGTCCATCAATCTTATGTTATATGACATGTAGGTTTAGACTTAAGTGTATCTTAATTCCATATAAATGCATATAGAGTATGAATTTTTTATAAGTAGATAGCATATAAACTATGAAGTTTTTACATGTCAATGCATACAGAGGGTATATATACCTTGAATTTAAATGAGCTTCATGATGCAACAGTTGATCAAGTAAGCATTAAATTTCTGTCTTTAAGTGCTTTTTCTATTTCACATTATCTTGTCCATCAATCTTATGTTATATGACATGTAGGTTTAGACTTAAGTGTATCTTAATTCCATATAAATGCATATAGAGTATGAATTTTTTATAAGTAGATAGCATATAAATTATGAAGTTTTTACATGTCAATGCATACAGAGGGTATATATACCTTGAATTTAAATGAGCTTCATGATGCAACAGTTGATCATGTAAGCATTAAATTTCTGTCTTTAAGTACTTTTTCTATTTCACATTATCTTGTCCATCAATCTTATGCTATATGACATGTAGGTTTAGACTTAAAAACATCTTAATTATATATCAATGCATATAGATTATGAATTTGTTACATGTTTAATATTTCTTTTCCAATTATTAAAAAAATTCACCATTGGCATATGTTTGTAAGTGTACAAATGAATATATTTTGTATATTAGTAGACAATTGCAATTCTCATACTTCTAAAAAAAAAACCTGACCCAAAGCTTGATTATTAAATTGCTTTGAGTACATTTTGTAAACTATTAGAAGAGGGGTAAACTTACTGAATAATGTCATGAGTATTAATCTTATGATTTTCGGGCCTTGTGTTTGCTGAATGTGTATGTATATCTTTTGTCCAGTGTCCATTAAATAATGACCATTATAACATATGATTTAATTCTATCCTTGTTAGGCGATTCTATCCTTATTAGGTTATATATTTTAAACACTCTACTAGCTTTTGTATGTTACTTTTAATTTTGTTTCAAAAGAAAATATGCTAACTTCCTCAATAGTTTGATCAGAAAGCTGTTAAATTTTTTTCCAGAGTTTAATATGCACACAGTCACATATATTCTTATATACCACTTATTTTACTTGTATGCTGTAATATGATAAAAGTTTTTAAAGTTTTATTGTTGCGATTAAACACCTGATTTGAATATGATTTTTATTTGTTGTAGTTGTATCCAAGGCGTACTGTATGGATGTTTGTTATACAGAATGTATTGATGACTTTATCAGGTAAATATATCTATTGTGATCATGTCAGGAAATTATTTTGGTATTTCTAGCCTTATAGTTAGCTTCTAAGTGTTATACTATAGATGAGGTATTTTAGGGAATAAGCCCAGAATCATTCTACTATCATAGACTTACTTTTTCATATAGTAAGTTGAATTTGTCCTTGTATTTTGTTTCAGTTCTTAACTAAATGTATATTTCTCTTACCTCTTATTTTATTTTTAATAAATTTAAATGAACAAATGCTTCTATTGTATTTTTCACTCATGCATTAAAAACTGTTCGTAAACAATAAAAAACTTTTGTTTCAGGAAAATCACCCCAGTTGTTTCAGCATGATTTACTGCAGTTATATGCCAAACAAACCCATAAATTTTCACTGCCAATGAATCGAATTCCTGAAAAGTTTGTTCCCAGGTATGCTATTTTTAAAATATCTGAAGATTAATGCTGAGTTTTAATATAAAAGTTTTTAATGTGCATAAAATTCCAGGAAGTTTTCTGCCTCATCTAAAGTGCCTGATACTAAAGGGTGTAAGCGCTGCTGTGTTGGACGGAATCCTTATAATGGCTATAAATATCTATGTGGAGCTATGAGAAATGGTCTTTTCCTCATGCAGTGGTACAATCCCTTGAAAAAATTTATGCTTTTAAAAGTAAGTTTTAAAAGTATAGAATTGATAAAAATATTTATTGTTTAAGGTTTTTCCAGGATGTTTTATTTGTTATTAATTTTGCCTTGAAAGTTACATCTTTGTTAGTAGCATTTTGCCTGTGGGAATTTTCACAAATTAAACATATACAATGTAAATAATTCAACATGAAATAAAATCATAGACTACCGTAAGAGGGCATAGACGACCGAACAAATTAACAGAAAACCTACCCTAACTTTGAAAAAAATTTTTAAAACTTTTCAATAAAAGATTATGCAGTTGCAACAAATCCTTAACTGAAAACGGACAAATATAACTAAAAGTAAAATAATTCAACAAAGCAAGATAATTATTAGCAGGAAGAATGTAGACAAAAATAAACAGAAATCACACACTTAGGACTCAGTGGGGATCTCAGGGCCTTGGGATGTTTTTTGGTTAGACCTGCATCCTATTCAGAAAGTTCCCCCTTGAGGTAACTGATTTGGTTAAGCTTCCTGATGACAAGACCAATCGGTTACTTCGATATATGGTTTAGTTCCGTTACTGCTACAGAATCTTGCATTATGGTGTGTTGAGTCCTATGTGCATGATTTCTTTTTATTTTTGTCTACATTCTTCCTGCTAATAATTTTCTTGCTTTGTTGAATTATTTTACTTTTAGTTATATTTCTTCACAAATTAAAGTAAGACACTTGATAAAAATGTTTGTTTTCCTGTTTATTGTATACATTGGAGAAAATGAAAAATATATCCTAGAATATGAAATTAGTAAGGTGCTAAATAACCCGTAAGAGTCCTTTATGGTCGTTTTATAATTTTATTTAACACCACACATGACAAAACATATAACAATTAAAATTTGACTGAAATTAATACCGAGTATAATTAATGAAACCTGGTGAGCACTGCCAAGATGTGCTCTATTCATATCAAACCTAGCAAGCCAAGTAAAAGCATAAAAAAACAAATTTTTGCATCATTCTCTGGTGGTTACGTGGTATCGATAAGTGCCAGTTGAACTCCACCCATGCAATCGATTCGATTCACAACATACATATCATGTGTTGATTAAAAAGTTTAACAGTTTTGAAAGGGTTAAAAGAGGGTCTTTTGATAAAAGTTTGTTACTTTCAATCTGCTTTAAATTTTGTGTATGATGTATGAAAATTTATGACTGCAAGATATATAGAATTTTTTGTGATTTTATTTTGGTGATATTTCAAACAAGGTGATTTTTTTTCTGTTTATTTACTTCATATAATTTCTTTTCAGCAAGTTGAATGTTATATTCCTGCAACCTTGGAGGTATTTGAAATGATTATTACTCCAGAACTAGAATATCCGATGATATGTACAGGAGTCAAAAAAGGGTAAATTGAATATCACTTCTGTAATTTCTTAGGTTACTTAAAAAATCATTTGCAAATTTCCCTTCTATGTTTTCAAATTTCCTCTGTTTGGAGGTAGATGTTTGAAGGATTGTTTCTTATTAGGTATGATAGAGGACATCTTGATTTGGATATGATTAATCTGAATTCGTCAGAAAATTGGGCCAATGATGATGACTGGGAAGGGACAGATACTATAGTTCCACGTCATGAAACAATGAAAATTGTCAATGTTACTCAGTTGGAAAAAGATGCCATTTTAGTCTGTTATGATAGTAAGTTCTTTATCACTATTTCCTGTTCTCAGTGTCATTTAAAAAAAAATGTTGAATAATATATTGAATATAGATCATTAATATTTTGAATATGAAGCATGCATATTCCTAAATAATTTATTGCATCTGTGAATTTGTAAATAACTTTTGAATAAGTTGCTGAAACTTTAGGAGAGGTTTTTAGCAATATCAGTTCTCCAAAGAAGCTAATGGATAGTTTTTTAATATAAAAATACTTTTTTTTACATGCCACTAGAGCAGAGGTTCCCAACCTGTGGGTCACAACCCCAAGGGGGTTACAAAGTGCTTCGGGGGGATTGCCACAGTTTTATTTATGTGAGGTAACTTTTGTTATAAATTTCCTCCAAAACATTTCTGAATATTTCTTTGTCATGAAACTGTAAGGCAGTGATATTTTTTAAAGGAAAAAGTCTCATTCAAAGCACAAACCCAGTTCATTAGACATCACCACCTTCATTTGGTGTTTATTATATTTTGTTAATGATGTTTACTTTCTCTTTTCTCACCAAAAAGAGGAAAAACCCACAAAAAAATCAATGATACAATAATATATGGGTACATTTATGTTGCTTTCATAACTTTTATCTTTTTTGGGTTAATACCTTGTATGTTTTGTATGGTGTAATGTTTATTTTTATTACTGAAAGTATGAATTTAGTACTTAAAATATATTTAAGACTTAAAACAAATTATCTGTTTATAATAAGACTTACAAAATGTTTAAGTTGAAGCTACTTTTTCTTCTTTCTAATTTTTCATTTTTATTAGATCTAGTCAGAGTTGTCAATCTTCAAGGAAAATTAAAATCCAGCCGTAGACAGCCAGCAGAGCTTGTATTTGATTATAAGATTGATTCTATTGGTAAGTATTAATTTTTGTGTAATATGTATATTACTTGCAAAATTATGTATAATTTATTTCATTAAAAATTTTTATTGATCATCTATTAGCAACTTACTTGTTTTTGGATTTTGGGATGTATTGTTTTTTTTTATGCTGCATTATTCCCTATAATATTTAGAATTTCTTAATTTATAAACTAGGGTCCAGTTTGTTAATTTAACTATTAAAATTACTCATTGCATGAAATAACTTAAATATAGAAATTTGCCATAAAAATTTCACCATAAATTTTTTCTGAATTTCCAAGAAATTGCTGTGCCATGAAAATTTTCTGATACAGTGGAGTCCCGACAATCCAAAATGATTGAGACTAGATCCTTTTTGAATTAATGAATTTTTCGGATTAAGTGAAATTATTCTTAAAATAAACTTATTACATAATAATGTGTGATTACATAAATATTACATATTACATGTGATTATACAGTATATTTTATAAGGTCTATCTAAACATAACCAAATCTTGGGACGAAATGGATGATACGAAAGCAGAATGCTGCTTAGTACAGTACAGTAGAGTGTAAGTTGTTCTAACAATATGTCACAGTGCATGACAGTTGGAGAACTGCGTCGTTACTGTTAGTATCAGTTTAGCATAAACACATGTTGTTTATTCTACTGTGTCCTACTTTATTGTACTACTGTTGTCTAAATTTGAATTTTCATGTCATTTTCAGAAATATACTTTATATTTCTTAGTGTCACTGTAGTTTTATTGTAACCTTAGTTCTTTTTGATTTTTGGCTTCAGATTAAGTGGACTTTCGAATTACTGAAGTTCGGATTATCGGGACTCCACTGTATATTAATATCTTGAAGTGAACTTAGGTGACTATGAAACTATATTAAAATAGTGATATATATAAGTCAATATAATTTCATCAGTAGTTGTACATCAAATACAATTTTGAGATGCAGAATAGCTAAAGCTGCTGTGAGTAGCAACTTCATGGCTTCCATTTTTAGAGATTGTAATTTTCTGAGACTCATACTTTTGATGCTAATATTTTTGTGATTATGATGTTACCCTTATATTTCTGCATCTGCTTCGAGTTGCTGGATTTTTCCTATTTAAAGAAGATAAAACTCCCATTTTATCTTCTTTTAAAATAACATTGATTGAAATTCTATTATATTCTTGCATTGGAGACAATTTTTTTTTATATTATGAAGTAATTTTAATGCCTAAATTATATCCTGTTTATAATTTGTATAAGTTTTGCTTTAAACATGGTTTCATCTGTAATGAGATAAATTCCAAAAATTTTCCTTGTTCATGGATTTTTGTTTTTAATGTATTTACTTATTGTTCTTTTAGTTATGAATTCTTTTTATTTATTGATGATTTTTATTTGATTTAGTACAGGCAGAATATATTTAATTAAACTTTTTCCTTGATAATTAAATAAAGTTGTCTGTTTTAAGTATGTTTTAAACATGTTTATGTATAAGTATGCATTTGAATTATACAGTTATCTATTTATATTTGTTATGTATTTAATTTTATGAGTTTTATTTTGTTTTCCAGTTTGTTTGACAGACAGTGTTTTAGCATTTCACAAACATGGAATGCAAGGTCGTAGCTTTAAAAACAATGAAGTAGTACAGGAAATAACTGATAAATCAAGAATTTTTAGAATGTTAGGTTCGGACAGGTAAGTTAGGACAAATTAAATATCTAAAATTTTTTTTATTTGGAAGATTGTGTATTTTAACCATTGTTCCTTTATTTATCTCCCTGTATTTGATTTATTTTTAAAAACTTCTTCTTGTTATTCTTGTATTGTTGCCAAAAAATTTTTTTTTCATTTAAAAGTATTTTTTTTATTGAAAAATAAAATTTTTGAAAAAGAAAATTGTGTATAATTTTACCTAATGTTTCTATTTTAAAAAAATATTTCAGGTAGTCTCTTCTAACGCAACCACCGTGGGTTATTAACTTAGGATTACTTATCATTGCTTACCTCTTTATTTATTTATTTATTTATTATTTTTATTTTAATTAATCTATTTATTAATTTTAATTTATTTATTTTAATTTTAATTAATTTATTATTATTTTTATTTACATATTTATTTATTTTTTAAGGCATTTTGGTACTTTTCTGTTTAACTGTTTACTGCTACTGAGTTTGGCACGCTGCCAAAATTATAACTCACGACAGACTCTGAATTTTTTCTTTCCAGAGGACCATTATTGAAGAACGTAATCCTATGATGAAAAAAATGAAATTTGGGGAAATTAATTTTTAATCATATATTTTTTTTATAAGAATGTAACATTAAAATTATTTTTCAGGCCTTTTATTGATTTCAGTAAATGCTGGAGCATCAGAAATATGTATGTTTAGTGTTTTAAAAAACAAAAATATATTAAGAGGCAGAAAAAAACGTGATATGTTCTGACATCTATCATTTCTTAAAAATTTTTCTTTTTCTAATATTTAGGATAGTTGTGTTAGAGAGCCGCCCAACAGAAGAACCAAAAAGTCCGTCAAATTTATATATATTAGCAGGTCATGAAAATAGTTACTGAAGCAAAATGCAGTCTGTGCATACTGTTTCCAGAAAATTTGTGTCAAATTAAAAATTATATTAAATTTGTATGCTGTTTTAAGCATTGTGTAATCAATGTGTAAATTTACTAAGAGATTGCATTTCTTACAGCAAATCAGTCATATGCATAATGTAGAAATGTTATGTAAAATTATAATGTACAGTATTTTTATTGTCACTAAAAATGTATAATAGTGTGAATTTTGTAAATTATTTTTATGATCCCTCTTACATAATTGTGCGTGTCGTCCTGTTATTTTTGTGTGTATTTCAGATTTTAATTTCACAATTATTTAAAAATCAGCAGGTTCTTTAAATAGTCATGGGTTGTTAAATAACATGCTTATTTTATTGAAGACTACTGATTTGAGATCATGATTTCCATTGTTTCTTTTATTGTGTTATGTATATATATATAAGATTTTAATTTTCTTTTGATTGTTACCTCATGCGTTTTAAGTTTTCAAGATCATTGTCTTTCATGATTTTGTTTCCCTTATATCTCTGATTTTTTTTCACTGAAAAGTACTAATGATTATGTGATTTTATGTGACAGAAATTTTGTTATAGTTCAAAAATCTCAAAAATCCAGCAGAAAAGTATTTCATCAAAAACTGATTTTTACATAAAATTTAACAACAACAACAAACTAGCCTATTGTTATTTTTCCTGTGGAAGAGGTCATATCTGAAGTAAAAATTTAATGTTTATTATTCGTATGGGTTTGTTTTAGATTTTAAGTTGAAACATTTAGTGCACAAAGAATGATTAGGCTTGGTGAAAAGCAGTAAATCGATATTAAAAATGTTACTTCCAGCCTCTTCTACTGGAAATAGATTGTTTGGATTTTATATAATCAAAACACTTCTATTTTAGTACTCTGATACAGAGAATTTGAAGTAATAAAAAATGTACTTCAAATTTCATTTATAATTTTGTTGTTTTATAGATTAAATTGAGCTAAAAGTAATACTTTGTGCAATCATGTTAGGTTTATTCTTATTGAGAGGTTTTAGTGATTATTTTTCATGAAAAAAAAAATAAGAAAACTCTTAAAATTAACCTCTAAATTTTAAAATATTGTTTAAATTTTAAAATTTAGAGGCTAATTTTAAGTAATAAACCTCTAAATTAAAAAAATAAAATTAAATTAAAATTTTATTTTTGTAAAAAAAAATTTATTAATATAACTTATTTTTTTAAATTTAAATTTTATTAATGGCACTTATTTTTCAAGTTCTGGGTTCTATTGTTTTTTTCTTGTTTGAAAACTAAACTACATGGTAGTTCAAAAAATTTGTTTAAATAATTATCTAAAATCAATGCAGTCCAGTCAATGCTGGATTTTTGAGGTTTTAATACATTTTATCAAATCGAGTTTTGTTATGTTCCTTATATTTATAGTATTCTATATCAAGCAGCATTGTGTTTGTTTCCATTATTTTTCCTGAATAGTATTATAAATTTTCTGTCTTATTCTCAGTGATTTGGTTAACTTTTAATATTTTAATAGATTTATCTGTCCTTTTCCTAAAAACAAGTTTTATTTTACTCCACATTTTTCACTTCATTGATCTACATCTATTAGTTGGACAATAAAATTATTGTTATTGCTGCTTTGTAAGGGTCAGTATATAGCACGAGTGAAGCTGCATTTAATATATTTCATATTTTTCCATGTTTCATATTTTTTTAAATGAAAAAAGGCACTTGAACACAATCAAGTAATAATTTCAAAAACATTGAGAGTGATTAGATTTTTTTCATTGATCTATTCAACTTGTTCAAATAACGTAGTAATAAATATGATTTGATCTTTTGCTTTGGAAAGCAACCAAACATTGGTATTTCAAATGAAAAAATTCTTGTGAAAACTTGTTTAAATGGCAATATTTCATATTGTTTTGAATTTTTCTCCTTAATTGTAACATCTGAGTCTAACAAATGGTTTTTATTAAGCTGTTGGTGTAATAGATAGTGTGTTGAAAAATGACATAAGTGAGCTTCAGTTTTTTTTTTCTATTATCAAACAGAGGGAAAGTTTGCTTACTCATTTACAACTGACAAAAAAATTTAATGGCAATTAAGTATTCAATTTAAAGTTGTTGTTTTGAAGGTAAATTTAATGTATATCATGACTTGTGTTTGCTCTGTTTTCAAGAACTGTGCTATTCTGTGCCATGAATAAGAGCAGGATTGCAAGCATTTTGATTCCTACAATTTTTTTAATAATGAAAATCCAACTCTAATAATATTTCTTTAAAATTTTATAATTGGTAGAGTAAAGAATGTAAAACATTTCAAATGCTGTTCAAATTTGTGCCTCCAAGATAGAAAGCCTTAAGGAAAAAAAATGTTTTCTCTTTTTAGTATTTTCATATTATTTTAATTACTTTACTCCTTTTGCATATTGTTTGTTTTTGAGTAATATGACTAGCAAACTTGTTTTCTTTTTGAAAAGGTTGCAATATAATACCAATTTTGACATTTTATGAGGAACAGTGACGTAGTGAGCATAACTGACGCCTGGGGCACAATACCTTTTTGGCACCCCCACCCCCATGGTCTTGGGGACTAAATGGTTCAATGGTCTTGGGGACCATTTGGTGCCTGGAACATGATAGACCCCCTTGCCCCCCCCTCGCTATGCCATTGATGAGGAATACCTTTTTATTTGTTATTTATATAAATAATTTCAGTATTGTTCTTCTTCAATACTTGTTAAAAATTGCTTTTCAGTTAATTCTTCAGAGACTCTTTAAAAGAATATTGTAGGAGTAAACTGTATTTTGTAAATACTCATTTAAATATACCATCTATGTACTAACATGACTGCTACTGCTATTGATATACTGCTGAGAAACCTGTTACAGTAGTTATTTATCATATACTGTAAATTATGTTGCTATGTATAATTGTGTAATATTATGGGAAGAATTTTAGTATGTGAGTGCAATAATGATTATATTTAGGAAGCCATGAAATTATTCATCAAAGTATTAATTGCTTTGTAAATACTACTTTTGTACTGTTTAAAATTTCATTTTTGTGTGACAAACCTTGTATTCAGCATGTGATATTTGAATTGCTTTGAAAGCAACTGGCTTAGAGTTTACTATTTTGTGTTTTTGTGCAGAGAATCTTCTAACAAAAAAAAGACGAAAAAACTTCTGTATGAAGTATTAAGAATTTTGTAACAGGTATAAAGTTTTTATGACTGACCCGAAGAAATTATTTTTCAGTTTTCAAAAATAAAAAAATTGAAATGAAGCCAACAAATTTTGAGAATTTCATTCATTGAACTATGTGAATTACATTTTTTCTTTAATTTAATTAAATTCCAGTTTTAAAATTATTGATTATTAATTTGAAACCTATTTTTTGTTGTTCTTTCTTATCATGCTTTTACGTTTACTGTTAATATATATATATATTTAAATAAATTTTAATGAAGAACTGAAATTTGGATTATAGTTTGAAACACATTTATGTGTAAATGAAAATTACAAAAACAGTAGTCTATGTAAACTGTTGTTTATTGAAATGAATTAATATACAGCAAAATATAAAATTTTACTATGCAGCGCTAGACAATGCAAGAAAATTTAACTAAAAGTCAGTTATGTGCAATAAAAGCATTGCAAGAAATGAAGCAATAAGGGATAAATCTGTTAACATGTCTCTTCATTGGTGACACTAGCAATGCCAGTAGACAAAAAGTGCATTTTAGATTAGTCTGATTGCAGATATTAAAAGATGAGGGTTCTAATCCCCTCAAAATTAACTATAAAAAAATAAACAAACCAAAAAATTGCACCCATATGTATTTGATTTATTACCCCATATGATGAACTGATGTTTAACTATTTAATGTATAATAAATAGAAGTAAAAGCTTTTGAATTGTTTTCTCTTTTCAAGCTTAAAAGAATTCATATTGTACTGGGAAATATACAATTTTAAGAAAATTGAAGTAGAGAGAGATAAAAAGTTAATATTTGCTTTAATTACTTGACTTCTTAATTGCACTACTAATGAAGAAAAATGCATTTTTTAAGGTTTTATATAAATTTACATTTTACAAGTCTTATTAAACATTTAGGGGGTTAACTTATGTGTATCAGCTGAAGAGTGGAAAATTATCTTTTTGCTATTTTCCATACTTTTATAGAAAGTTTTTTTAAAAATTGAACTGTAAGTAGTGTAAGATTATTGGTATAGTAGATTGATTATTTAAAATTTTAAATCAGCGCTTCTTAAATTTTTTTTCATTCATGACCCCTTTTTATCCTTGAGATTTGTTCGCGATCCCAGGAAATAAGGATATAAAGATAAATATTTTCTCAAAAATGATTTTTCTTTGGTAAACAATATACCTATGACAAATTGTAGTATATTTGAAAAACAGTTGTAAACAAAATAAAATATGTCTTAGATACTTACGACAGGTTACAAGAATTTAATTCATATGTCAATTAAATTTTTGTGACCCCAAAATTTCCCTTTGTGACCCCATTTGGGGTTGCAACCCACAGTTTAAGAAACACTGCTTTAAATGATAAAATAATTAAATTAATCTTCATCAAAATAATATTGAAATTTATATTCAACAGTAAAATTTTTTTTTTAATTGGAAAGATTCAGTATTTAGTAATGATTTAAAATTATTTTATTGAAGCAATGTGATGAAATTTTTTTTTATGTACTCCATGTAATTAATGAATGAAATGTTTTATAAGGGAATCAGAAATGTCATTATGTCTTCCTGTTTATTGTTGTAAGTTAAAAAAAAAAATTCAGCAGCAGAATATGTGTAAAAAAATTAATTTTGAATTTTAAAAAATTAGTGAGCAGGTTCATTGTTTACTTATTATTAAATATTTTTTAATATTGTACTTCATAACAGCTCTTTATATATTTTCGTAGTTTATTTATTTATATAATAGTTTAATAAGATGGAAGTTTTTATAGTTTCTTATGTTTTATTGACATAGCCTTAATAAAAACATGTAACATTAAACAAGATCTAAAACTAGTTAGTTGCATTTTTTATCAGTGAATTATTTGCAATGAAAGCACAATTCTGGTTGTTGCACTGTATTTTACATTTAGATGCTATATAAAAACGTTATTTATTGAATTGATTGCTTTTAGATATATCTGTTATTCTAGATCCTTAAGAGGTAGTATTTTCTGTTATTTTTAATGGTGCAATTATTTGTATCATTTCAGGAATAATGCAACTTGTGTATTTTATCATTAAAATTTGTTTTAAATGTAGAAACTAATTATGAGGTTTTTAAATTGTGTATCAAAGTAGATATATGATTTTAGGTAGGTATAGTTTTTGTATGCTGGTAAATTTAAGCTGCAGCTGTTATTATGTAAGTTAATCTGAACTTTTCTGTTTGGTGCCATGTAATGAATTTTGCAGAACTTATAAAAACTTTCCTCCAAAATTTAAATATTTCTCATTTAAGGAAATTTTGGTTGATTTTCATTTGAGAATTTTTCTATGAAACTGCATGGATTGAAACAATTTAAAATATTTATGGGTATTTTAAATGTGTGTATTAGTATTTTATGCATAACAAAGAAACTGCTTAATCTTACATAGAGGACATTTAACATAATTTTCTCTCTAATTGTTTATTTTTTTCCTTGATAATAGCTTTCTTACTTTTGTATACCTTTCACTGGTTTTCTAATAGTTTAATTAGTTATCTTTTTTATGCAGGGATTAAAATTTAAGGATGTCGCTTAAAAGTTTTTTTATATAGAAGTTTTATTTACAGGACCCTAAGTTTTTCAGTTGAAGGTTATTGATCTTCTGAAGTGCAGTTATTAAATGAGGCACCTCAACCTCCAGATCATTCTGATGGCCGAATTTTCTAAATTGATAAAAAAAGCTTAATTTTCTAAACACAATTAAGAATTTCCATGTTATTGTTTTAATTTTTTTTTGTCTATATACATTTTTTGTTCTTCTAACGTTTAATATTAATTATTCAGTGTTTAAGAGGCAAAATAATCATATATTATGTTCATGAATACTAAAGTCTACCACATAAGATTTCTTTCTGTATATATATATATATATATATATATATATATATATTGATTGATATAGATATATATAGAGAGAGAGAGATGTGTTCATTTGCATCCAAATCACAAATTTTCCAATTGGACTCCAAATTTAGGCGTGTAAGTACAAATATGTTTGTTTATTCATGTGTTATGTCCTTCTATTTTTGATTTGGCCCATTTTAATAATAATGTAATTATTGATGAAAAGGAAAGAGTATAGGATGTATGCATAGCAGTGAACATGATGGCCAAAAATCTATCATCATGGGAAAATTTTCATTTTTTGGAAGTCTTTCTGAGGGGAGGTGCCACCATGCATGACTGTACTCACAGTGAGAACAGAAAAATTTCCTACTGATTGGTGATGACCACACAGCTACTAGTTTGCAAGAATATACGAAAAGAAAAAAATATATTTTTCATATGTAGTATTTTTACCTATACCTCCTATTTCATGCTAAGAAGCTGAGTTCTATTAAAGATGACTAATTTTTCTGTGAGAGGTTGGCAGGTATGTAATAGCAATAATCAAGTAGTTATATATATTCCTTACAATGTAATGTATATTTTTATATATGTATGAAATGGCTAAGCACAGTTTAATGATATTTAGACAATATTCCTGACACACTTTATGCACAGTTCTTTAGAAATTGTTATGTGTGTGTATATTGAATTGCAGCTTGTAGATGACTCATAATTAGATTTCAGAGTAGTTAAAGGAATATTATTTCCTTTCTTAAGTGTTCAGTCAAAGTATCATTGTGATAAATAAATTTTGTTTATGAAATTCTTTTTGTCAGAGTGTTAAGTGTTGAGGTAGATGTGCTTTTTCAAGAAAGAGACAATCACTATGGATAAGGAGTGTAAAGCAATATTAAAATTGCTTTATTTGATCTGTAGTTTGATATTAAGTTAGTGTTTGAGGGAAGTTTTTTTTCTTCTTATCATTCCCTTTCAAAATGTAATTATTTTAAAATTTATAGTTTTATTTTGAATTTGTAAAAGTTTTGAGTTTAGATGACATGAATATTCAAAGTGTTTGAGAAGTTTTCAGTTAGTGAGAAGTAATTTTAAAGTCTCTAACATGATGTATAATATTTACTTGCAATGTATTTCATAAAATGGACGACAAAAAAAAAAAAAAAAAACTTAAAAAAAAAAATTCATGTTGCACATCACATGGGTTTAGAACTTTTAGAGCTTTATACTTTTAATTCAGCTGTGGTATATACTGATGAATAACTGTTTTAATTTTGAATAGGTAATGTGCTTAGTTCACATAGAGAGAAGTTAGTAAATTGCATTGTTATAGACAGTTAGGCTGTTATTTAAAGGATTTCAGAATTTTAATTTTGCCACAAGGGTTACCTGTTGGAGTCCTTAAATTTACCTTAAAGACCAGACATAGATGCACTTTAAAAAAATCTGCTAGCAAGATCATTTGTTGGAATTATTATTTAACATTTTATGATAAAACTAAACATGCTCTTATTAGTTTACCCATTTGCAAGGAAGAAACTAGGCATAGCTTAATAATTTATTTTCAGTATGATGTCACTAATACTGTAAACTATCTTTAAAGTTAAAATGTTTGATGAGAATTCATTTTTGAGAAAGAGTATGAAATTAATAAAAAATAATTGGTTTCAGAATCTTTACTTGATACTTTAAACAAATTATTTATTTCAATCTTTCAATCTTTGAGAAATTCAAGAGGAAGCATCATGATTTTACATCTATAAGAAATTTTATTTTTCTCTTTGTGAATAATATACAAACAGCATTCCTTAAATATTTTAGACGTCATCTTATACTTAATTGCTGTAAGAACTCATATCAGTATAGTTTTGTATTTTATTTTCTTTCCTATGCTTATTTTGAATACAAATGACACTAAATTATTCACTGATTTATTCAGATCCTGTATCTGGTTATACTAAAATATGTGTGTTAAATAATTGAAAATTTTCAACCGTATGAAATGCAGATTTATTGACGGGTGTTTATAGCTGCAGCTAGTTGTCTAGCTTTGACTTTTTAAAAGTTTACTTTAGGTTCATAAAAATGAACTTTTGTATAAATTTTATACAGATTTTATTCATGCTCCTTGTAAAAACAGTCAGAAATACTCAGTCATTACAGTCAACATTTGACAAAACTTAGCACCCTTGTTTAGAAAATATATTGGTAGGTTGTTTAACTTTTGGAACCTTCTTTAGTTAAAAACTTTTCTTCCATCTTGTGGAGCTTTACATGTAATAATTTATTTTATTCTAAATTAGAGATAGTTTTTTTAAAAATTTAGATGGAATGTAACATTAAACTTTTACATCTTTTTAAAATTTGATTGGATTAACTTTGGAAAAGATTTTAGGCCAACCAGTTTTGTTTATTATTTTTATGAAATATAAAAAAAATGAACAAAACTTTATTCTTTAATACATTATGTAAGCATTTTAATCTCATGTGAATAATAATAATAAAAAATATCTAAAATCTCATATTTTGAAGTCACTGACTTCTGGCAATTTAACATCTAAACTATAATCTCAATCATTCAGAAAATACATTTTAATTACTAGAAAATAGTACTACATGAGTTTCTTTCTTAATTTTTAATAATGATATTAATTTGCCTTATGTGATTATCATATTGTATGCAAATGCATTTATCATATTGTATGCAAATACATGAATTTTTAAAACAATTTTAGGTAACTGAACATGATTGATATTGTAGTATTTTGTTATTATACATTTTTCCCCTTAGCTTGTTTTTCCAGTTACTCCTTTGTCATTAATAAAACTTTCCATTCAGTAGCAATAAAAAAATAGCAATAGGTTAAAGTAATTAAAATGGTACATAAATGAAATTTTATGATGCATTTTTAGGTTTTTTTTTTCTTTAATATCAAAGAAAATTCATGTAGAAATATTTTAATGTGAGCTTGGACATCAGGAAAGAGTCAATTGTTATAGAATTTTTTATTGAAAGAGTTTTTCATTTTTTCTCTTGTTTACAAGTACATTTCCACATATATAATCTTTTGAATTTCAAGGTGTATAGTCATCTTAAATTTTATACTAATTTATTTTAATTTAGAATGTTAAGCAGAAGTTTTGAATAAGAGGTTTTATTGGAGTTTTTCATACATAGAAAAATATTTAATATTTCATAACATTATCTTGATAACATCAAGTAGAAAAGGTAGTTTGCCATCAAAATTTATTTATGATTTTAAAAAGTTATAAATTTGAAGTCTTAACATTATACATTAAATGTGTATTTTATGTTCATTCATATTTACTCATCCTTGTCAGGTGTTTTTTTTTTTCTGCTAGCAATTTTAGTATTATTCTTAATGCTGTTTTGGTCTTTTATTGGTGATGCAATTTATATATTATCATTTATTTATGAACAGCTTTGCTGTTGTGCAAAGATTAACCATTAAATCAAAATTTTATTTCTAGAAAACTGTTTAATATGAATCTCTGTTGGATGTTTTTCACATTGACTTATCTGTTAAAAATATGTTGAAAACAAAAACTTTAAATTAATTTTATATTTTGCGAATAAGATGTTTTAAACATAATATATTTTAAGTTTGTTAAGGTAACTCTCTCATGACGTAAACTTTTCAAACTTATATATTAATATACTCAGTTAAAAAATAATTTTGCAGTAATTTTTGTTAGTATAACTTATCTCTCATTTTCATATTTGTACAAAGCTTTTAGTATTATTTATTATCTGAATTTATAAAATATAAACAGTATTTATTTGTAGTTTAACAGATAATTTTAAAATCATCTAATTTTATGTGTTTATTTAAAAAAAAAAAAACGTGTAATAGTCTTTAATTACTTAGAAATATTGCATTGAACTACGGGATTTTTGTGGATGTTTAAATCATCATTTATTTTATTTTGTTTTATTTTTTCATAGAATAAAATATAACTGACTTTTTGTAAAATGATATGGCCACCAATTCTTTGAAGGCTAATAAGATATTATTAATAAGAGATTTAAAGTTCCAGTACTGTCAGGGTGTAAAAAAATAAGCTTTGATAGAGGCTGAGTTTTATCTAGAATTATTGTAACTTGATAAAATTGTTCCTCCTTCAAGGTTTTTTTTTTTCTCATTTTGAAAATAGGTGGTATAATTTAATTTCTTGACAGAATTGCATCTGCGATTATTCTTTTTTAACTTCTCATTTCAGGTTATGGATATATTTTGTAAATCAAACTTTCTTGTTGGAATTAAATAAACTGTCCAATAATATGACTCAGAATTTTCTAATTCTAAAGGAAATAAATAGTTGTTTCTTAGGATAATTATTTCTTAATATTTTTTAAATAAATAATTGTTGTTGGAAATAAATACTGTATTTATGAATATCTAACATGCTCTTGAATGTAATATGTACCCCCTCCAGTTTATTGTTTAAGCCTTTTTTTTTTTCTATAATACAAAATCCACTGAGAACTGACTTCCATTTGGATTATTATTGTAGTATTTCTAGATAAAAGACACATTAGATTTGAGTAAATACTGCTTACTAATAGACAGAAATGTTAGGGATTCAAAAATATTTTTGAAATTATTGGTTGAGATATTGTATAACTGGAGGCAGTTTGAACTTTACAGTACTGCTTTAAGACTTAGATAAGTTGATTATTATCTATTGCTGTGATTTTGAACCTGTTGTCTGTGTACCCATGGAGTAAGAAGTGGTTGGTGGTTCTTGAAAAGTTTTGAATTTCTATTTGAAAACAACAGTTTTATTTTTATATTTGACTTTTGGTTTCGTAGGTACACATGTATGAAAAGGTTTAGAACTTTTAATCTCCAATCAATTATGCTCAGTTTTAATTAGGAAAACTGAATTTTATTATTGGTTAGTTTTCATTTCACAGATTAAAACACAAGCAATTTAATTTCAATCTCGACTTCGGTTTATAATGACTTGGAAGACAGGTCATCAAACTTTGTGCAGATGCAAAAAAACATTGACTTTGACTTACATAGTTACTTTTTTTTAGAGATGTGAAACTATTTATCTATGATGTAAAAGTGAGAAAATAGATTTATTAGTTACTATTTAATAAATTTCTTGTAGAAGAATTTAATTACTTTAAATCATGAGTAACTAAATATATTTTCTATGTACTTTTTTTCCTATTAACTTCGATTGTGCCAACCATTTTGATTACCAGATAATCATTTTGTATCATCCTTTTTGTAGTTCCATAAATTATCAGAGGTATTAAGAATTATTGTGCTGTTAATTTCCTCTGTGTATAAGCAAAATGTATTTTATAGTAAATAAATTCATAAATATTCATAAGTCTTTTGTTTTTGTTTCGAGCTCACTGCATTATATTAAAAAATGACGGGACTATCATGTGCTTTCGTAAATTGAGCATGTTATAAATCTCCTAAATTAGAGTTGCACAAGCTGTTTCCGACCGCAACCCGCGTTCTTAATTACGTTGAAATAAAATTTTATTGATTTATAAACGATTCCCTGAGCGAGAGAGAGAGAGCGATGGTGCTTTCAAAGTTAAAATGACACGAGTTAGAAGATGTGTTACACCTAAAAGTTTACTGAAGAAGAAATATGTTATGTACTGAAAGTTTTTACTTATGGAATGTAAAAACTGTCATATTTCCTTAAAAGAATATGAAACTGCAAGTAGTTGTTTTGTGGTTGCATCTTAATAGAAACTTAAGTTTGCTTACTTAAAAAGGGAAAGCGATTCGTATATTTCTGGTCACAGCCGGTCTCATAGGTGAGGGCGCAGTAGTAAAATAAGTGCCAAATGAGACAGTAAAAATGCGAAATTTTTATGGTATTAAACAAATTACAGAGATGCAATCAAGCAGTTTGTTGCAATAAAGGCTGTAAGAATGATTTAGCAATTATTTTTATTACACAATAAATTATATTCAAATTTATTTTTTCAATTTTTAAAAAAAAGTTCTGTCATTTTTAAATTCTTATTTTGTTAAAGAAATAATACGTGTTAAATAAATTTTCTTTTTATTTAATACATATTTTCCCCAAAATGTCCTTTATTCCATTAGGGCCGGAAGATGGCCGAATGGCTAGGGCGCTGGCATCGGTACCAGAGTCTGTGGGTTCGAGTCCCACTCTTCCCATGGACGTTTGTAGCCGTTCGGAATCGGCTTTAAGCAGTAGGCCCCAGTCTAATTAGCCCTCGTGTAACAAAAAATTGACCGTAGTGCTCCAAACCAAACCGTTATTCTATTAAATAGATTGCATTTAATAGTGATACATTCCTTACTTAGAGTCTCTCCAAAAATTTGAAATGGCACTGTTTTTAAAACTTGTCTCAGGCGCCACATTGGATCGGCCTGGCTCTGTTTCAGGTTGAATTATCTTAAGATGTGCCGAGACACAAACCTATCCGTGGATGTAAATGAAAGAGTTAACCTCGCAGTTTGACACTGGAACAATTGTATTGTTAGTAAGGGGTTAGCTGGGTATTGATTCTTTAGATATTATTTTTCTCTGATGTTAGTTTTCGTCTGTGAAGAACAATTACTTTAAAAGGTCAAGTTCTATTTTTGTCTCTGAGTTATCGTAAAATAGATTTCAAAGGAAGTGAATTATAGCGATCATTTTATTTTTGGTGTGGATAGTATGAAGTTTCCAATTTTATTTATTTACTTATTTATTTTGAATGGGCAGTAAAATATTTTGAAATACGAGTTATTCGGTTCTCAGTAACACAGCCAAGCTAATAAAAAGGTTATTTTTTAGATATAAATCAGTAGTGTGCATTTAGAAGTGTTCAAATCGATTTCTGTTCGCTAAAAGTTCTCAGAGCTGTTAATGGTGATGTATCTGTTTAGCAAGTAAATCAGATGATGTACATTCGAAAGAGGAGTTATATCGTCATGCACTATCAAGAAGCGCGTTTCTGCGGTGAAGATTGTCGCTTGCAAACAGATTAAAAATTACAAGTACAGTAAGGCCTCGAGTTATGCGGATTCGTAGATACGCGGTTGTAATTACCATGTTTTTATTAACTTGCTTTCTTGTTTGTGTGTTTGTCAAGTACAAATTTTGCAATCGGTTTTTAACTAACTTCCAGACTAGATAGACATTTGAAACTTTTAGAATAGCTCAGAACACGATGACAATGCATTTTTTAATACTTTTAGCCATCTTTAAGCAGAATTAAATTAATTATCAGTTATTTTCAGTTAATTTTGTCAGCCATCTATTGGCCGGAACGGGAACGAAAAGTTATATGCAAGTGAACTTCCAATTAACTTCATTTTCTTTCGAGTTGATGGGATAATTCATCAAAAAAATTTTAAAGTATTTATTAATACATAGAATTGTCAAGTTTATATGATTCAACAGAAAATTTAAAAACATGGTATATAAAAAGTTCTTTTTATCTTGTAATTATTTTCTTTTCTTTTACTCGTAGACGTCAGTCGTTTCGCGCGTTTTCAATTCTGCGACGTTGCCGGTACGGATGAGTGACAACCCTCCATGTGTGTTTGGCGCCATTAGTGGCGTCAGTTGACACCGAACTGTCGTGTGTTTTGCACGCAGTACTAGTTTTCGATACAAATTACATTTTTTAAAAATTTCCAATGGCCAGCTACATAAACATACAAGAAAGATAAACATAAACATAAGAAATTCAACAGAAGAAAAAGAAAACATACGAGGGTTGTAAATAAAGTAATGGCAACATACCCAGAAAATTTTTTTTAACGAACGTACAAGCAAAATTACATTACATTCCTTTAAAACAATTATCCTCAATATAATCACCAGCAAAGTCTTGTATCTTTTGCCAGATGTCAGGAAGCCGTAGGATACCGTTGGCAAGGTGTTGTATGTTGATGTCAGCGACGGAGCGCCCTAATACTCGGATCACAGTCATGAAATCTGATGTCTCGAAGGGGTTCTTTCAACTTAGGAAAGAGGTCCGTAGTCACAAGGACTCGTGTCAGGTGAGTACGGAGGATGTTCCAACACCTCCCAAGACCACCGTCGTTAAAGATTATTTACAGCTCGTGCAACATGACAACGAGCATTGTGATGCAACACGATAGGGAGTTTGTCCCGCAATAAACGTGGACGTTTGCGCCGTATAGCCGGGTGCAGATAGTGCTGTAGCCACGGGCAACCTCGATTTTAATCCCCGTCCGCTGATCACTTTTTGTAAACAGGATTTAGAGCGGTAGAAACGACACTGCCCATTTCAACGTCACGCAGCAACTACCCCTTCTACTGGATGGACGGTTTTATGTACTCTACACATCGACAAGAGCTCCGCACCTCACTCCTCCAATATCCTGTTTGCGCATGCCTGATGTTCTACGACTTTCTGGGCTACGTTGCCACTACTTTATTTACAACCCTCGTATGTCTAGCCCATAAGGGCCCTAGCCTCCCAGTACCGCCCATGCATGCTAGAAGAAACGAGCGCGAGGCAGTAGAAAAGGTAAGATAAGTATCTTCCCCCAGACTGTAGAGCTTGCATTTGGAACTTTCAATTATTCCTATTCGGAAAAGATGTTTGGCCAAACAGTCATGTCCCGTCAAGAGTCTGAAAAGTGCCACGCTTTAAACCTGGGCTGGTCAGGGATATTGAAGATAAAGTTATACCAGGTTTTAGATATATTACTTTCACGGAGACCGTATTTTAGATTGTTCTCGAAAAGGTCACGAACCATCAATTTCAACGAATGAAAAGAGATGGCTTCACATGAAGTTTGAGTAAATGTTGTCCCCCTCTTGGCCAGTAAATCCGCCTTCTCGTTACCTAGGATCCCACAATAGTCCGGTATCCACTGCAGAACGATATTTTTCCTCTTTGAGGCCAGCTCCTCGAGGCAAGAGTTGCATTTCCCGATAGAGGAGGACTGTGGGGCTAGATGGGTATCGATAGCCATAAGTGCCGCTTTTGAGTCTGATAGAATGACTGCACTAGAGAATTGTTGAGTCCGACATTGCAATTGGGATAAGGCGATTACAGATTACAACACAAACCCTATAAAAAGCATGTCCGAAAAACGTAAAAAAGAACAGACCGTAAGCAGATGTAAAAAGAGAAGCGTAATTACTATGGAAACTAAAGTTGAAGTTATTAAACATGAAAGAGTTAATAAGATTGTAGACATTGCGTACGGTATCAACGAATCAACCGTTAGAATTCTGATAAAGGATAAAGATAGGATTATGCAATACCTGAAAAATTCTGTTCCTATGCAATCGACGATAATTTCGAAGAGAATGGGTGTTTTAGTAGAAACGACGGAGAAATTATTTATAAATTTGGATTGAAGATCTCCAGCTCAAACGCATACCGATAAGTCTTGCGCTGATACAAGCGAAAGCTCTAAGTATTTTTGACGATTTATAGCACAAACGCGGTAATGATGTCGTGGTAAATTTCTACTTACGCGGAATGTTCTGGAACGAATTAACCGAGGACTTTCTATACTTGAAGACCTCCTTAAATGATACTACTGGCAATTTGTTTTGATAGTGTGTCACAAGTGAATGGTGCATCTTTTTGGAAATTATGGGCGAGACATGAGAGTTTGACTCAATCAGGTGAATTAACTATAAGGAGGGTGCCAGAATGTGGCAATAACCTTCGCAGAATCAAATTATTTTGTATGTATTATGTATGTATTAAATAATATGTTATTTTACAGTTTATATGAGTATTTTTGTATACATAAGTATTTTTGTATACATACTTTTAAACATATACTGAGAGATATCTTTTTACTGTAACGCTCATTTCAAAAGTAACACTCGGGTCAATTTCATTAGTGAAATTCTTTTCCATGGTCTAACTATGGAGTAGAGATATAGGGCAGTGTCTCGCAGCATGTCACATCTCAACTCTTGCAGATTTCACTTCTTGTTTGGCGAGGAGTGGCAGAACATTGCATAATTTAACATGGCGTTCAATGAGCATTCTTACAGCCTATTGAATAAAATGCTATCAGATTACGCAAAGTCTTTAGATACGGTATCTAAACAAAGGTATATCACTAAATTAAACATTCAGGTACAGCCCGGAAAGGTTTATTCAGTATGTGACCCGTATTTATTGACAGAGGAAGACTGGAGTTACGATGCGAGACGCTGGCCTGAATTAACTTATCCTGATATCTATGCATATCTCAACATTATAATAATCATTCTCAACGAAAGAATGATTATATTCTCTTAAACCTTGCGAAATATTAAAAAAAAAAGTGTTAAAATACCTGTTACATACAACTAATATGAGGAATTTTATAAAAACTTAAATTATTTAACTCAAAATGAAGGTATCGTTCAAAAACACATGCAAACGTATAGGAACTGCTTCTGTTTTCTGCCACCCGATAATCACGTGATCTATAGTAGACGAAAACTGACGTAGTGACGTTGCGACGTTTCGCCTTATTGAGAAGAGTGGACAAGAGGAGTGGCCCTAAGAGCTAAAAATTGATCACACATTGTGATTTTCAGGTATCTCGGCATTATTATATTATGTTTTTTTCGTCTTTAAGAAAAAGAAAGTTAGGTGTAGGAAAAATAAAGAGATTTGTTCATTGTTTTCAAAAACATCCAATATTTTTGAAAGAATACAGGATTATTATGCTCCTAATAAGCTGCATGTTGGGAATGTCGCCGCAAGTGACATCCAAATCATACGGGCTAAGTTGGCTTATTTCTCCCAATAAAAAATTGTGGTCAGAAATGAAGAGCAATACGTGTGATGTTAAAGTTTAAATTTACTAAAATTTATATAGAAGTGCATACCACAGCTCCACGTTTTTGCTCTTCTATTTTCACGTGATTGCGTCAGGGAAGTTAGTTGCATGAAACTACCTTATTAACAAGAAATGATGCCAGATTTTAAGAGCGATATTTATTCATTTAATTTGCTGCTTCGATAAAATTTGAGGGTAATTTGTTCTAGACTAAAAAAAACTTTTATAACAGGCTTATTATAATTTCAAATTTGTAATAGAAGGGAATATAAAGGGAATTACTTATTAATTAGCCTAAATATTACTTTTATAAATAGATGTATTTGTCTAGGTTTCATAGACATTTCCACATATCCTTATAAATATTTGGGTAACCGGAACCCGTTTCTATGAAGTAGAGAAGGTTTCATGGCGTGTAGAGCTCTGTTAATTGAAGTTATTTTTGAAACCCTGAAATTACTAAAATTGAACTTTTAAAAAACTTTTGGGGAGGGGAGCTGCAAGCCTAACTCCCCCACCCTTTAGAATTCGTTGTAATCATTATACCTTACGGAGCTAAGATTAAGTTGAATTCTAAGTTCATATGTATTTAAATTGAATTCTAAATACACATGTATGCAGAACTCAAACAGGAGCTTACGAAATCAAGCCAGCTTTGTGAAGTTTTCAGTTTAAACGAGATTATTTGATTTAACTTATTTTTCAAATCATTTAACTAGTTAAAAAAAAGGGAAAAAGTAAAGTTTTTGTTGTTTACGACACCACCAACAACAAAAGTAATTCGAGAATAAAAGTAACGCCAAGGTGGTAATCAATCGAATTTAAGTACACCAGTTTATTAATATATTACTGATGTACGTCCAGGGACTTGATTCTCGGTGCATACGAAAATGACGTCATCCTGACCTATATTCTGAATCTACAATAAGGGCCTGTTCACATAGGAGTCCGTTGCGTTGCGTTAAGGAAAAAAAAATGACGTTGAGACGAAAATAAACCAATCATATGCCTCCAAACGATTAGCAATGAAATTTTTAACGCCTATGATTGGTTTATTTTCGTCTCAACGTCATCTTTCCCTTAACGCTACGCAACGGACTCCTATGTGAACAGGCCCTAATGCTTATCGGTAGACTTGACAAATGTACATCCCGATAACGCCATTTTCGCATGCCGAAATTCTCGTTTATCCCGAGACTAATACCTCTCTTGTGATAAAAGGAATTTCTGTGTTTTTAGGAGGTTTCGGGAAAATTACCGCAATGTATCCATCAATCTTCTCGACAGTGAACATTATATAAATATCTGATGACTACTTTTTGAATGAAAACTAATAAATTTTGGCAACAATATTGTACGTCAAGATATGCATAACTCCTGAAGATTGAAATGTTTTTAAAATTAAGACTTTGGTAAGATAAGTACTATATCATACATCTCCATTATTTATTTGTATTTTTTGTAATTTTCAGTTATACTTAGAGTAAGCATTACAATATTTGAAATAAAATTATGTCCCGTATGATGCACTTTTATAATAATAAGATACCTGTCGGTTATCTAGTTTTACCAAGCATGGAGATAGTTTGGCTGATTTTTGAATGAATGTATGATGAAAAATCTGTTATTTTATTTATTTGAGCCCTCATATTGGTGCAATATTTAATGCATTTTAATCGACAAGGACGGGTTTTATTTTTTAAATTTACTTCAATAATATAACATAAAAACTTTAGAAATATTTCTTTTCTTAAAATATCGACTCCATAGTACTCCAGGAATGTGGTCATATCACTATTGCGTTACGATTTTACCGTGCTTAATACCTTCTATTTTCATTTAAATGAATTGATCGCTGTTGTTTCTATTTTCAAGCTCATCTTGCATCCGGTATCTCCTGTCTAAAGGTAGATTAAGAAGTATACGACGCGTGTTATTTTGGCATTGGCACGTTTTAACCGTAGTACAGTCAGTGTAAAAACAAAAAATTTCATGAAGTATTATTCAATAGTGTTAAACAGAAAATATTTAAAGGAAAATTAACTCAGCTATTTATTTATGCTAGCTGTTTGTACCTGTTAGCATTTTAGTAAGAAATAAATGTTTCTTCTGTAATATTCTTCGGTAAATTTTAATTTTTTCCCTACCTGTCCAGAGATACTCGTAGTGTGCGTGTTTGCTGTTAGTTTGTAACCGTATTCAAGACTTCTTTTCGTTTCTTTAAATTTTGAGCAATAATCTGTTTGTTTTATTTGAAAAAATTTAATTAAAAAAAGTTTTAAACCTTAGACGGTGGATTATTTTCTTTTAATACAGCAGAGTACTCCAGGAATGTGGTCATATCACTATTGCGTTACGATTTTACCGTGCTTAATACCTTCTATTTTCATTTAAATGAATTGATCGCTGTTGGTTCTATTTTCAAGCTCATCTTGCATCCGGTATCTTAAAACGAAATGCAAATGAAAATCTTCTGTATACAGGCTGATTTTTGTTAAACTGACACTGCTCAGAGCCACCTGTAGTGCGATCTTTTAGACGGAATTCCGCCAAAATTGATAGAGGGACTAAGGACGGGGAAAATTTTTCCATGAAAAAAACGTTTCAAAAGTAACCGATAGGTGAAGATATGGCGCTGTTGATGTCGGCGCACCCGAGAATTTGCATAAAACGCAAGTAAAACATCAAAATGCAAATTCTTGACTACGTAGTCGACAGCAGTTCCAGTATTTTGGGCTATAAAGATCGGTGCGGAATCTGTTGCGCCATCGCTTTACAGAAGAATGGGTCATCAGTCGCTTTTTTCCACTTGCATGGCCACCTCGCTCCCCGGACCTAACCAATGTGACTTCTTTTTGTCGGGTTATTTAGAGTTCAAGGTGTATCTTGGTGGAGTCTCTAACTAGGAGGCCCTAAAGGAAAACATATCCCGGACTGTGATGAACATTCCCGGTGACATATTACGCTCGGCGCAACAGTAATTGTGTAATGGACGCTGAGCATCTTGAGGTATGCCCAGCAGTCTCCGCAGGCATTTATGATAGATATTGGAAGGCTAGAGAACAGCTACAGGCCTTACAGACTGATTGACTTTTTTATGGTTATGTTTGTTCATTGTTTAATGTTTCTGTTTTGCTGTTATTAGTTTGTTGTTTCTCCTCGTGTGTTTGCGCTGAGTGTTATCACTCTGGCGAATGATGTATATCAAGTGCTACTGCTACGAAATGAAATGTTACGCTCGGGCATTGAGAACGTAGTGTTCTGGACAGGGCCTGACTTTGACCCAATGGGGCCCTGGGCAAAGCAGACTTTGAGGGCCCCCTCCAAGGATAGATCCAGAGGGAGGCCATGTGCCCCCCCCTCCAGGAGTAGATTTCCACATGAACATGTGGGACACTCACCAACGCCCCCCCCCCCCATAAATTCAGAAATTCAGACCGGAAATTCAAAAAATTTTCGACCACAAGTCAAACATTTGAAAAAAAAAATAATAATAATAATGTGTTAATTGATTTATTTTTAATGTTAATAAATAAATTCAGGAAATTTTCTTTTGAAATGAATATAGTGGGTGCACTGTGCCCCACCCAGGATTTTTTTTCTGTATCCGCCACTGCCCACCTTTACTGAATTAACCTAAAACCAAATTTTCAAAAATATGTACAACTTAATACTAAATTAGGGGGCCCCATAAATTTGGGGGCCCTGGGCAAGTGCCCCACTTGCCCATGCGGAAATCTGGGCCTGGTTCAGGATGCAATGTGTCGTCCACCAGGATGGTGGTCACATTGAAGGAGGGAGAAGTGAATTTGCTGCATAAAGCGATGTTGCAGTGAAACTTTTTTGTTATTCATTTGTCTGCTTATTTCAGCTTTTTCGGTATTTACCCCTTATCTTTATAGCCCGAAATTCTAGCGCTGCTGTCGACTACGTAGTCGAGAATGTGCATTTTGATGTTTTACTCCGGTTTTGTGCAAATTTTCGGGTGCGCCGACAACAACAGCGCCATATCTCAGTCCCCTATCGGTGACTTTTGGAACTTTTTTTTTTCATGGAAACTCTTTCCCATGTCGTCCTTAGTCCCTCTATCAATTTTAGTGGAATTCTGTTGATAGATCGCGCTACAGGTGGCCTCTGAGTAGTGTCAGTTTAATAAAAAATCACCCTGTATATTTTTGCATTTAATGACAGTTTTTTAAAATTCGAACTCACTTTTATCGCGTGTTTCTTCTAGTGAAGCAAATTATTTAGTTGATGCTGCCCTTTTTATTTTTCTTTATGGGAACCTGGGACACACGACTCCCCCCCCCCCCAAAAAAAAAAAAAATAAATAAAAAAAATTATTTTTTCGATTTGAAACAAACTATCATCTTTAAAGTATCAAATATTGCAAACCACAAATAGTTTCTACGGTAGTTGCGATGCCATATACTACATTTTCCTGCTATACTGTTTAAACGTGCCCTGCTGTGCTTCTGCACTTTCTGTCTATTTTTTATCGGAATGCAACTTTTCCCGATTGGTGTCTTTAAAAGGATGTATCTAAAATTCCTTGCAAAGTACTGACGTAAAATTTTGTGAAAGATTCTTTCTCGTTTTATTTTTAAACTGTGTTCAGAACTTTTGGTTTTAAGTAAGAATATTTAAAGTATTTTCTCTACAGCAGAATCAAAAAGCAGAAATCCCTCCAAAAAAAGAAAATTGCCCTTAACGTGATTAAAAATTTTATAAATAAATTTTCTTACGTAAACCCTGATGACAAACTATTTAGAAACATTTCTACAAACAAAAGGAAAATATTATATAAATTGAGCGATTGGTTTAATAGTCGTATCAAAACCTAAACGTGCTTTAATTTTAAATTTAAAACTTTTTAATTAAAATTTCAGATTGTTCAAACATTAATTTATATCTTTCATGATCTCTCTATATAAAGATACGTTTGAGGAAAGAAAAATAATTGCGAAATACCTCTTTCAACTTAAAAATTTGTGTACTCTCTCAAATCGAGCTATTTGATTTTGCGCAGACCATAAAGATGAAATAAGACATAGAGGCCTATTCAGTGTAATCTTTATTTTGTACAGGAAAAGTAAATTAATATTATTAGTAAAAATAGTCAATATTTTGATGTAAAAAGTAAATGCACCTATCGTCCTGTGTAATCGCCATTTTCTATAGCTGAAAGCTACCTGGTAGAGAGGATTAATTTGTTAATCACTGTATTTCTCTTAAAGAGAGCATCGCTTCCTTCATCAGTTTTTCATTCTTTGGTGTTGGAAGAAAAGTACTCGTATATATTTCAATTTCAATTAAAAAATTTAAAGTTAAATACCTTATGGTAGTTATTTTGAGGTTGAAATGAAACCGCGAGAAAGTAAAATGAGATTTTATTAGTATATGAAAATTTTTTCATGCATATGTTGTTTCGGTTTCTGATAGTACTATATGGGCACAAAACTTCCCGACATTTTGCGTATAAATCTGTTCTGTTGTCTGAATTAAACGGTCTTATTTCCTGATTGTAAATGTCTTCATATTTCTATGGTGCCCGGTATAAAGGGCTTAAGTCAAAAACAGTGATTTAAATATACCAAGTAATTGGCTTTTATACAAATCGCAGAAATATAATTTCGACTTGAGTCTTTTGTAGAAAGAAATGAACTTTCGTATACAAAATTGATAGACTAAGCCTTTTATACAAGTCAAAAGATTTTTTTTATCAATACTAACAAATATCTAAAATTCATTTTTCTTTTACTCAAGACCTTTGAGTAAATACCGGGCACCATTGATTTGTTGCTGAAAAATATTCATATTCGACAAAGTATATGCTGCCAATATAGCCTGGGTTCAGATCTTCAGTGTCTGTAGTCATAATTGGTTGCTTGCGTTAGGTTCTTTTGAGATTTCATGGAATGTTATATTAAAGAAGTTAACCTTTTTCGATATCTTCCATGATGGCATACATTTGATGCAGGTATTATGATTTAGATTGAGTTTTTAGTACCCGTGTGTGTACTTGGGAGTACACATGCATGTAATTTTTGAACAAACTGTCTACTTAAACTTTGTTTACAAAATAAATTTGTTCTTTTTAAAGAACATTGCCACTAGCAACTGTAAATAAGTTTAATACGTTTAGAAAAAGATAATAAGCATTATTTAGCAATCCCCCAAAGACAACTTAAAGCGACAACCAGGTACTTTTCAACTTGCAGAACTTTGTTGTATTGACCCCTTTTATATGATTAATACCAGTCACTTTATATTCATTGTAAAGAAAAACATTCGTTCCAGAAGTGCCGGAGATGAAATATTTTGCTAGAAAAAAAAGGCGAGATGTGATGGGGAAAATAAATAATGTATTTTATAAGCTTTTTTTTTGTGCGTGAAGCATTAAATATTAATGTATCTTAAATTAGAATAGGAAATGGATTAGTTTTCAGAAACCCTTGGAAATAGATAAGGTGCATAAAAATTTCTCATGAAAAATTTCTCATCTATTTCACTAATGGATGACTCAATTTATTTTGGATTTTCTTCATATGCAGCGGCGGATAAAGCATTTGGAGGCCTCCAAGCGCAATCTAGTTTTGAGGTCCCCTTGCTGTGAATACTATAAATAAATATAAATTACTTAAGATATTTTCTCATGATCAGAAGGAAATTTTTTTTTGGTCAGTTACCAAATAATAAAAACTCGTACCACGCCGTTTGTCATTCGATGAACGGCAAATGGTACAGATGAAGATGGTATAGTATCTGGGCCTGGGGTTCTCAGAATATATCTCTTTGAAGCTGCTAAATTTTGGAGGCCGCAAGCTCGCTGTTCTTGTGCCTGTGCTATGTATGATTCGCCACTGTTCATATGTTTCAAGATATGTTGTGAATAGGGTTGCTTCAATCTTCCAGAACATTTCACTTGAATTTGCACATAAATTAATTCATCGTGGACACAATATATATATACAAGGTGCGGCCATTAATTTCCAGGACTAATCTAATAACTCCAGAAAATATTACATCAAATAAATACCCATTTAATATGTTTCGAAGTAGCTCCCACCTGCCGTAATGCACTTCTGTGCTCGGCTGTATAAGTTTCGGAAACAGCTTTTAAAGTCCTCTTTCGGAATGCTCTTTAATGTGGACGTCACCGTTTTCTTGATCGCTTCGACATCCTCAAATCTTGTTCCCTTCAGCAAACTGGCCCAGCATGAGGTCGTGGAGATGCAGCATCCTCCATATTCTCCGAACTTAGCACCGGCAGACTTTTACTTGTATCCAAAACTGAAAGATTTGCCGAAGGGAACAAGATTTGAGGATGTCACGAAAACGGTGACGTCCACATTAAAGAGCATTCCGAATGAGCACTTTAAAAGTCGTTTCCGAAACTTATACAGCCGAGCACAGAAGTGCATTACGACAGGGAGTTACTTCGAAACATATTAAATGGGTATGAATTTCATGTAATATTTTCTGGAGTTATTAGATCAGTCCTGGAAATCAATGGCCGCACCTTGCATATCGATGATTAATAGTTCGAAAGAGCCAACATTTACGATGAGTGAATGCGATTTTCGATTTGAAATTCTTGTTGGGCCACTTCAAAGATGCTTCTGTTACTGGAATTCTTGAACATGGCTTTGACATTATTGATAAAGTTAGTTTTGATGATAAAGTTAGAAAGCAAATGATGTTCAAGAATGGTAAACTATATAGTTTACTTACTATATAGTTTATAGTTAATAGAATTATCTGACTTCCAATTCCTAAATCATGACCCTGAATTTATTGTAAAACTGTGTAGATACATTTTTTTATGACTACAGTGCAACACTTATTTTCCAGTAGATACAACGTGGGATAACTTTTTTCAAAAACTCAAATCAAGAATGTCAATTTAGAAAAGTAATTGCTCGTGACATGTCTCAATTTTGCGAAATCTAACCGCTCACCATTTTAACGTAGGATTACATTCCCCCATAACGGTCCTCCGGAAAGCAAAATTTCAGATGTTCCGCGTCACGAGTTATAATTTTGGCAGCGCCAAACCCAGTCTGTATAGCTTGGGTAAGCAGTAAACAGTTAAACAGAAAAAGTACCAAATTGCGTCAAAATTTTGACATACATACATACATACATACATATATATATATATATATATATATATATATATATATATATATATATATATATATATAATCTATCGCTTTGGACAAATTAAACAGAAAAGTACCAAGATGCGTCAAAATTTTGACATACATATATGTATAGATATACATACGTACATATATATAGATACATTCATACATACAAAAGAAGTAAGCAACGGTAAGTACTACGTTAATAACCCTCGGTAGTTTCGTTAGAAGAGACTATCTGAATTTTTAAAATTTTTTATTTCAATAGTCCTTTGCATGTCATAATTAAGTAAACAAAAATTTAAGTGCGCAAAAATACTTTTTGCACTTTTAATTTCTTCTTCTCTCTCGCTCGCGTTTTTCCGTCGGTTTTTCACTCGTTAGGACAACTGTTTCTTTTTTGTTCGCCTAGTAAAAATACTTTTTCTTTCCTTTTTTTCTGCGTGTGTACATCTTTTTATTAAATAAAAACAAATAAAGTATAAAATAAAATATTAAAAATAAACAAATAAATAAAAAATTGAGATTAAAAATTATAAAAAATACGTGTAATATAGAATTGAAAAAAAAATTCAGGTAGTCTCTTCTAACGACACTACCGCGGGCTATTAACGTAGTACTTACCGTTGCTTACTTCTTTTGTATGTATGAATGTATCTATATATATGTACGTATGTATATCTATACATATATGTATGTCAAAATTTTGACGCATCTTGGTACTTTTCTGTTTAATTTGTCCAAAGCGATAGACTAGGTTTGGCGCGCTGCCAAAATTAAAACTCGCGAGGACGGATGGACGGACAGTTTTAACGTCTGAAATTTTCCTTTCCGGAGGACCATTATGGAGGAACGTAATCCTACGTTAAAAATTAAAATTAAATTAAAACATTTTCTGTGTTTTCTAACTTTTTATGTTTCTCTAACTTTTAATTAACTACTCCTAGCTAATAGTTAATTTAAATTTAGCTTCTCTTAACTCAGCACAATAATCCATTGTAAAGTAATTTTATCTTAAAACCTATACTAATCATTTTTACGAACACCCTTATTCCCATTAATCATAGTCATCACTGCAGTGATGACTATGATTAATGGAGTACTTTAAGGCTTTAACTCCATGAAGTTAAAGCCTTTGGGCCAGGTACTCCGAAAAAAGCCATAACGGCTTTTTTCGGCATTATGCCTCTCAATTTCTGCCCTATGAAATAATTTATGGGATAAAATAATTCAAAATAAATCTGACCCAAAACAGTTTTAAAGGTTTTGTTTGCGACATAAGTAACGAATTCTAAATTATTGTTAATGATTAGAGCCAAACGGATTTAGGCAATTTACATTTTAAGTTATAATTTGATGCAAAAAAGTGATTACAGTAAATGAAATCGATAATTCGTAGAAGTAATCGGAACTCGCAATATTCTACGACAAAAAAAAAGGTTTATTTTAAAATATAACGAAGCGGCCAATGCCCCATCCGATTAAAAATGAAATGAAATACATTCGTCAAATTAAATGGCTATATAAATTGAAGTATCAATAAATTAAGAATCCTAATGGACTATATGAAATTCAGTACCAGTATATTGTGAAATTTATATTTACTGAAAAAATTAGAATTTGTTAGAATTTATTTCACTGTTTCACTTAAAAATATCTCCGATATGTGTTTGGGTATTTATTAAAAAGGGCATTTCCGGCTGAGAGCAAAGTATTACTGGCGCAGGTAGGTTTTATGCGATACAATTAATAATACCGAAAAAAAAGTCCTTTCTAGAATGTATAGAGGGTAATGCCATGTTCACTATAGAGACGACGAAATAATTTCTTTTCGTTTAAAATTATTTAATGGAAAAGACTCATTAAATATATTGAATAATTCAGCATATTTAATGGAATTATTTGCTTCTTGTTTCTTACCGTTATAATTGCCTTTTGCTGGTAATAAATGGTTTATTATACAAATACTTATTTCTCTCTCTCTCTCTCTCTCTCTGTATATATATATATATATATATATATATATATATATATATATATATATATATATAAATATATATATATATATATATATATATATATATATATATATATATATATATATATATATATATATATATATATAAATAATTAGTGGGGGCGGAAGGCCCATCTCCCGATAGAAAAGGTAGATTACTTCCTTTTCCATCGATTCATTTTTTGCATAAAAGATAAAACTAGTGAAAGGTTTGCGAAAAATTAAATGTTATATATATATAGAATAATTTACGTTACAGATATAGAATAATTATATATATATATATATATATATATATATATATATATATATATATATATATATATATATATATATATATATATATATGTAATGTAACGACTTTTAACTTTTAACGGTACATGTGATGGATTCACACACAGGTAGTCGTGGTCGCCGTAATTAATACATAGGGGAGGCACTGAAGAGCCCTGATGAGGCACTGATTGACAACACTGATGAGGTGCACATTATTTGATTCCGGATTATCCTGCAGACATTTCAGAAAATCCAAAGGTACCTTTACAGCAGGACATACACAAGCAGTACTAGCGGCCACCGGAATTTGCCGGGGCAGTCAGAAGACGTTTAGATCATAGTATAGTTGGAAGCAATACTCGGACAAGGGACAGAAGAACGAGAGAGCGCGAGCCAGAAGGCAAGAGAGCGAGGCAAAGAAGAAAAGAAAGGCCGAAAATCGCTGCTCAACGTTTTTATACCATGGGGGCGCTAGGAGTTTAAAATTCTTTTAATTGGTTAGAATCGAACATATGGTAAAACCCCGTGGGACATAAGAGTCAAAGTCTCGTGGTTATGAGTCAAAGGAAACACGCACGTTGTAAGACGAAAATGCGCAAGATTCTTGTTAAAACTAGGTTAGCAGATTAACACGAAAACTACATTTATTACAAAAGGAAAACTAGATTATATAATAACGACAAAGAATACAAAGTTTGTGCAAAGCACACACATACTACAAAACGTTACAGCTAGTGACTGAACAACAAGTACACAAAACACAGTTAACAGTTACAGTCGAAAAGAAAACAGTTCAGGTTAAAGTTTAATGGTTGAATTATATTTTTAACAATTCTTAATCATGTCAAAAAACAACTTTAATATACTGCGCATGGCGGTTAAACGAAAATTTAGTTGGTTAGTTCGTTTCTTCCTAGGTCACCATTTGAAATAGGGGTTGTGATTTATTGAGGTTGAAAGGAAATTTCGAATACGCGTTAGCTTTTCAAAGGCAATTAATTATGGTGGAGCGTTATTATTACTTACACACACACACACACACGCACTGAAACATGAACTTCAAGGTTAACCAAATGACAATACCAGAAATTAACTGTTTAATGATACCATCTCTTTCAGTGGTGTCCAATCACTGCTGTCCAATGCCAAATTGTGCATAGCTTGAAGATCACAACTTTCAGAAAGAATTCTTCGTTTAACGGTAATGTCGGCACTGTTAATTAAGAGATCTTATCATTAAACAGTTAATTTCTGGTATTCTTGTTTCGGTTTCAGTTTTTGTATTTTTCTTGTTACACAGGAAAGTGCTGCTATCTGCGCCTTATAATACAAGTATTTATATCGAACTACAATTCTTCATTCTTTGTAATAGATAAGAAATATTTTATTCTTTCATTACATAAACTTAAACTCACGGCGCAACAGTCCGATGTGGACCAGGGCCGGCGGTACCCATCTCCGCTTTCGTAACCTTGGGCTTGGGGTGCCATACAGCATATGTCTCAGTCAGGTGGTCAACCTGACGTGGGACCCCCAGAGTTTAGTTCCCAAGCATGCTTGGTCCTCATTTTATCGACCCACTGAAGGGATGAAAGGCTGAGTCGACCTTGCCCAGTCACAAGGTTGAACCCTGGACCTGTGGGATGGCAGCTTGACGCTTTTAACCACTACGCCACCGGGCTATATATATATATATATATATATATATATATATATATATATATATATATATATATAGATAGATAGATAGATAGATAGATAGATAGATAGATAGATAGATGTGTGTGTGTGTAAATAATTGAAATTATTTATTTATTTATTTTGGTGGTAGAGGGCATTTAGTTCATCGCTTCATTTGAAATTTTGTTATCAATAGATAATATGGATTTAAACAGAACCTTTTTGACTGCTGGGGTTACTTAAACTTTAAAGACTGCTGAACTTATTATTCTTGTCCTCGGCAGGGATGTGGAGAGTTGACGTGGGACCTTAGGAAAAATTTCTTATCAGGCTGGTTGATTTTACGAGGGGACCCTGTACCTTAACGGTCTTAATCCATCTCTCCACCCATTTCGTCGTACTTGGATCTCGAATTTACAGAAAATTGATTTCAAGAATGGCAGACTCGGGAACTCACTGTAAGACGTTACAAAAATACAGATTTAGAAAGGATAAAAAAATTGAAAATTTCGGGATCTTTCTATCTTTTGAAGTAACTTACTATTGTACATACATTAATAATGTACATAGTAGTTTTATTTTATGTATATTTAAACTATTTTCGAATATATTTTTCTTATCTTCTAATCAGATCTTTCTAAATTACCGTTGCAGTCTGATATCACAAAATAAATGGAAACGACAAGACACCATTTGCAGTTATCTCTCTTAAAACATGGCAACCTGGGTAGTTGCCAAGATTTTGCCCTAATATCAATTTAGATATTGATAATGAAGTCAAATTTTCTACAAAGGGCTTTGCACCTTTTGAATTGGATCCTAAAATTATTTTTTCCCGGCAGTAAAATATTGCCTTTACGCACTTCATAACTTACGAACTTATTTTTGATATACGAAGAGAGAAAGTGGAAGTAAGAGCTTGTATAGGTTACTAAGGTTATATATATGATGTAAAAGAAAAATGCAGCTCTTAGATTTTGCAGGAAACGCTGTCAGTTTCACATGATAGCTATAAATAAATTCATGACACGCAACCTTCCTGGAAATGCCGCACACGTCAAGACTTCGCAAATTTCATTCAAGAATGATATTTGCAATCTATATATTTAAGTTGCAAAGTCAATTCTTTGGGCAGTCCGTGAGAGAAAACTACTGCATCCATTTACTTCAGTTTGGTCTTAAACGAAATATTTTAATCTATAGATGTGTCAAATTAGGTTTTTGTAACCGCAATTTCTATTAACCTTTAGCTTAAGGGGCCCGTTTTTCTGACTCCCTCTTTAGAACGGGAAATTTCATACCCCTTTTGTCAGAACGGTCATTAAGGGGGTTATATATATATCGCTACCTCCACCCTCTCTCTCTCTCTCTCTGTATATATATATATATATATATATATATATATATATATATATATACAGAGGCTGTTCGCACATTTTTTAGACGATTTTGGTAAGCTGTAATAAAAAATCGTTTGCTGCAAAATAAATAATTGCATTTCTACTATGTTTTTAAAAGTCAAAATTATCGTCTGCGGCTTGAAAGTTTTGTTTTTATTCAAAATGGCGTTTTTTACAAAGCAGTGGTTCGAAGGCTACATTTATGCTCTTTCCGAAGAGAAATATGCATACTCCGTTATCCAAAAAACGATGTGAGAGTCATGGTTTTGTGATATCTAAAGCGTCGATAGGTAATATCGTCAACAAGAAAGGAAAAAACGTCAAATTGGAGCCTCAAGTGGGACAAAAATTCCAAACAAGTATCCAAGGAAAAAACGGACATCTTCGACTATTGCAAAGGTACGTTGTTTAATCTTAAAAGAAAATCCCCCTAGTCAAAGGACAGTTGCAAAATCATTAAAATGCTCGGTGTCCACTGTAAACAAAATGATAAACGTTGATTTAAATCTTAAGAAAGCGAAAAAACGCAATGTGCATCGTCTTCTTCCAAATCATATCGCTGAACGCAGGACACGCTGCAGAATTCTATATGAGAAACACATATCCAAAGAAAAATGGAAAACAATTGTCACAATAGATGAATCATGGGTATATTTAAATGATTGCAACAAAAAAAGAGCCATTTATTATCATAAAAGGGGAGAAAAAAATTTAAGTACATGGTTCAAAGAATCGAAAGAAAGCTTTTCTAAGGGATTCATGATTGTTGCTGGTTCTTCTTATAATGGCAAGTTAAAAATAAAGAGAGTGGAAAAAAATGTCAAGATTAACTCGAAATACTATCAGGAACATATTTTATCGCCAATTTTTTGAATGAAATACCATTGCTTTACCCACAGTGCCAACAATCTGCGAGACTCCATCAGGACAAAGCTAGCAGTCACACATCAAAATCCACTGTAAATTTCCTAAAAGAAATGGAACAAAAAACTGGTATCAAGGCCATACCCTTCACTGATATCCCTACTAAATCTCCCGATATATCACCTATGGATTTTTGTGCTTTCGGACTTTTAAAATCTGCATTATCCAAACGTCGTCCCAAAACCCTTACAGGACTCTGGAAAGCTGTTCAGGAGGAATGGGATAGAATACCTCTTCTGACATTTCAAAAGGCATTATTATCCTGGAAATTGCGGTGTCGAAAGATAGTCCAGAATAAGGAATGTCAAATAAAACATTTAAAACACAAGAATTTTATGTAATTTAGTTTTGTGAATACAATATACATCGTCTAAAAAATGTGTGAACAGCCTCTGTATATATATATATATATATATATATATATATATATATATATATATATATATATACCGGGTGTCCCAAAAATGACCGACGATTTGAAAAATCAATTAAAGAAAAACGGATGGCGATAGAAATGCACGGTTTGCTGCATGCTGCTTAGGTAACCAGGGGATTTATTCTCACCAATTTTCAAAATTAGTTACAAAGTTCGTCAACAAATGGCGCTGCTGACTGAGAAATCTATAAAACAATGTTTTCAAAGCAATAAGCATACACAAAGTGGCATGGATTGCCCTCCCTATTCGCCAGATTTGACGCCATACGATTTTTTTCTTTGGGAGTACTTGAAAGACCAGGTGTATCGTCACAATCCACAAACTGTAGATGAACTGGAACAATACATCTCTGCTGCTTGTCAGAACATTCAAACTGAAATGTTTGCACGGGCGTCTGCGGATTTTGACCTCAGACTGCGCCACGTTGTTGCTGCAAGCGGTGGTTATTTTGAAAACATTGTTTTATAGTTTTCCCAGTAAGCAGCGCCATCTGTTGACGAACTTTGGAACTAATTTTGAAAATTGGTGAGAATAAATTCCCTGGTTACCTAAGCAGAATGCAGCAAACCGTACATTTCTATCGCCTTTCGTTTTTCTTTAATTGATTTTTCAAATCGTCGGTCATTTTTGGGACACTCGGTATATATATATATATATATATATATATATATATATATATATATATATATATATATATATATATATATATATATATATATATATATATACATATATATATTCATTCTTGGGCCCGTATTCTTGGGATACATGCTATCCAACCCCATAAGGAAAAGGTTAATTAGCGATAATTTACAATTAAAAAAAATTGCTTTCTGCGCATGCTCAGTGACATGTTCAAATCTGGCTTTAGATACTCACGAAGCACGAGGCCGCATAAACACATTGAGTTGTTTCTGCACATACTCCGTGATATGTTTAAATCTGGCTTTAGATACTTACTGTGGACGAGGCCGCATAAACGTGTTAATTAGTTTATTCCGAGGAATCTCTCTAGCTCTCTCTCTCTGCCATTTTTATTTTAAATTATGCTTTGAGATATAGAATTTAACCTGACGGAAATTGTTTATTTCGCGCTGTTGAGTAACCATATTTCTTTTGACTGGGTTCAATAGTAATTTTTTGAAGTGTATTTCTCTACTCTTACTTTTATAATTTCCAACATTTGGCAATGATGTGTTGAGTATAATTTGTGTATTAGTACATTTATTTACTATCCAGCCGTCATGTTGTGACGGTAACCAACTAGTCAAATATAAAAATGTGAAAACTTTTTATTACCATATGGAAACATTCAAGAATCTTTCTTATTTGCAAAATAACTTTATAATATAATTTAATAACTTTATAATATAACTAGCTTTATATACCCGGCGTTGCACGGGTGAACCCTTAATAAAGCTTACTTGTATGATATGTATATTTGTATTTTATGGCAATCTATACCCCTCTCCACTGGTCATCATCCCATCAGCATATTATAATAACCCCCCCCCCCTCCCCATTCTAATGTCAGCATTAAAATGTTTCTTTCAATTTTGATAACCCACTGGATCCCGGCCCTTCGAGGAGTTTGAGGGCTTCCCCGTAAACCCTTGTGAAAATCGCCGGTTTCATAAACAAAGAATTACCTGACGTTGCCCAGGATAATAAAAATGAACGGAGTTAACCTGAGCTCTAGATGTATACGTACTAACAACCGAAATATATACAATTCACACACACACACACACACTTTTCCACACTTCATTTAATTAAGATTGATCTCTCTCTTTTCTCCTACCACCAATTTGGTGTTCAAAATGGTGATATATAGGAAATATAAATTATTCGATTGTTTCTAGCAATTTTTTCAAAATCTAAAGCGAATGTCGAAAAATCGTGACATTGATCGTGTTTGTTACATTTAATCGTGTTTCTTACATTTTAAATCAAGAATCTTATGGATATCAGTTTCCTTCTTTGAGATATGACGGAATATGTAAAAAACACGTAAAAACACGTTTAGCCCCCCTAACCCCGTGGGGGCCAAATTTTGAAAAATCCTTAAATTGGTTTTTAGGTATTCATATTCCTTAGATTTTAAAGCAAGAATCTTATGGATATCTGTTTCTTTCTTTGAGATATGAGGTAATATGTGGACCGAATTTTGAAAATCCTGAAATTGGTTTTAATGTATTCGTGTTCCTTACATTTTAAAGCAAGAATCTTATGGATATCTGTTTCTTTCTTTGAGATATGAAGGAATACGTGAAAAACACGTTAAGCCCCCCCTCCCCGTCCCCTGGGGCCAAATTTTAAAAAATCCTGAAATTGGATTTAAGGTATTCGTGTTCCTTACATTTTAAAGTAAGAATCTTATGGACATCAATTTCCTTCTTTGAGATACGAAAGAATATGTAAAAAACACGTTTTGCCCCCCTCCCCCCCCTTGGGGGGCGATTTTTGAAAAATCGCTTCTTAAATGACGCCTTCAGCCCAAAAGTAATGAGCTCTTAAAATTTGATATCTGTATCTCCAATAGTTTTTGCTGGGTGTTGATTCCTTTATATATATAGATAAAACACGTAAGAACACGTTTAGCCCCCCTCTCCCCCTTGGGAGACGAATTTTTAAAAATCCTGAAATTGGTTTTTAGGTATTCATGTTTCTTACATTTTAAAGCAAGAATCTTATGGATATCGATTTTCTTCTTTGAGATATAAAGGCATATGTAAAAAACACGTTTTGCCCCCCTCCCCCCCTTGGGGGGCGAATTTTGAAAAATCCTGAAATTGGTTTTTAGGTATTTATGTTCCTTACATTTTAAAGCAAGAATCTTATGGATATCTGTGTTCTTCTTCGAGATATGAAGGAAAATGTGATAAAACACGTAAAAACACGTTTTCCCCCCTTCCCCCCCTTGGGGGCCTAATTTTGAAAAATCCTGAAATTGGTTTTTAGGTATTCATGTTTCTTACATTTTAAAGCAAGAATGTTATGGATATCAATATCCTTCTTTGAGATATGAAGGAATGTGCAAAAAACACGTTTTGCCCCCCTCCCCCCCTTGGGGGGCGAATTTTGAAAAATCGCTTCTTAAATGACGCCTTCAGCACAAAAGTAATAAGCTCCTAAAATTTGATATCTGTATCTCCAATAGTTTTTGCTGGGCGTTGATACGTGTATGTATATATGTATATATAAGTCAGGACTTCTTCCTTTATAGATATAGATTAAATAATTTTCTTAAGTGCAAAATAACTTTCACTTTAAGATTAAAAAATTACTCAAATCGAACTTCAATGGCTCAAAACATTTGTTGCGTTTAAGATAGAGCTCATTATTGCTTTACGACCCCCTGTGGAGAAATGCTATTTCAAATCATTGAAATTCGATTCTATACTTAGAACCAAAGACGCCACTGACTTCACTTAAAATCAGGTTTTTTTTAAGTAATTAATTATAATACTTGTGTTTAAAATGAATATACGAAAGATTGAAAATGAATCCCAAAGTGTTTGTATGAGGTGAGCTAAATGGCATCGAACATCAAAAATTTTCCTCCTATTCTTAATTTGATCATTGTTAATAGGTTGTTTTTGAAGAAATGCTATAATTTAATCCTAATATACTGTTGTTACTTTAAAAAACTTAAGGTGAACTAATGACGCCTGTAGTAATTCCGTGGTGTGATATTTTCAACAATATAGGAAATATATCTATATATTTGAAATTATCAACGTAGAATTGATTTAACTGTGTGGATTTGTCGATTTAATAGGCCAGAAATTAAATAGGGCATAACGTTAACAGACATTTTTCTTTATGATCGGAAATTTCGTTTGTAGTAGCATTGAACTGATCATAATGCAGCCTGAACATTAACTATTTATTGCTTCAGAGGGTTAACGTTATAAGATTCAACAATTTGTCTCTCCAGGCTAAATCAAAACATATTGGTATAAATTATTTCGAAAAGTGGTTCATTTGTACATGTATCGATATTCTTAGTGTCTTTCAGTTGATTTCTTCACCATATCATAATTGAAACAATTCAGCAAAACTGGGCTAGAATAAAAATTGCCCCCAAAAAATGTATCAGGTAGTCTCTTCTATCGAAACTACCGCGGGTTATTAACGCAGGATTACTAATTGTTGCTTACTTCTTTTGTATTTAAATATGTATCTATATAAATGTACGTACGTATGTATATATATATATTAAGTCAACATTTATGTATGTAAAAATTTTGACGAATTTTGGTACTTTTCTGTTTAACTGTTTACTGTTTGCCCAAGCGATACAGACTGGGTTTGACGCACTTCCAAAATTATAACTCGCGACGACGGACGGTTTTAGCGTCTGAAATTTTTCTTTCCGGAGGACAGTTATGGAGGAACGTAATCCTACGTTAAAAATGAAATATACATACGTATAATTCTTTATGGCATAATAACAACATTTTATTTTTTATTACCATGTTTTTATTAACTCGCTTTCTTGTTTGTTTGTTTGTTTGTTTGTGTGTGTGTTTGTTTGTCCGGTACAAATCTTGCAATCGATTTTTAACTAACTTCCCGACTAGCGAGACATTTGAACTTTTAGAATAGCTCAGAACACGATGACAATGCATTTTTTTAATACTTTTAGCCATCTTTAAGTAGAATTGAATGCATTTTCAGTTAATTTTGTTTTGTAGACTGGTGCAACCATCTATCAACCGGGACGGGAACGAAAAGTTAAACGCAAGCTAACTTCCAATTAACTTCATTTTCTTTCAAGTTGATGGGATAATTCATCAAAAATTTTTAAAAAGTATTTATTAATACATAGAATTTTCAAGTTTATATGATTCAACAGAAAATTTAAAAACATGGTATATAAAAAGTTCTTTTTATCTTGTAATTATTAAGATTGCTTTTTTAACCAAACATATATCTTTTGCATTTTGTTTATAAGCAGTAAAATCTTTTGTTTATAAGTAGTAAAATAAAACTCCCTTTATTTACTTTCAGTGAAACTACTTTCGACATCATTGTGGTCGAATTCATTTTTTTTTTGGTTTAATCAGAGGAAATTAGTTTTATTTCAAATGAAATGAAGTCTTCCCAGTTAACAATGCAGTACCAAACTCTTTAACCTTTCTTCTATATATTAAATTTTCAATAGAGATATTTTCGAAGAGTGATAAAATTGAAATTCCTGACTTTTTTTATTTCCTCCGGAAATATGATTTGCAGGTCTTTAGAATTCTAAATTTATTGATTTGACCAGGCAGGCTCTTAATCTGCGGCTGTGCTTCATAATTCTTGAAGAAGCAGAAATAAATACATGTCAGTAGTAGTGTTTCGATTCAGAATGTATTATGAAACTGAATTTTTAATTTATTTTAAATGAAAAAAATACGCGACTTTCATTCTCCCAGCCAGATACATCCAAATATAGGAATCATAATTTAAAAATATGCATTTTATAGCATGTAATTTGAAAAAAATTATACATATTATTTCTAAAAGGTGATTTTTTCTAACGATCCATTTTTCTCCATTCATACTTAACCAAAATCAATAAATGAGGTACCATTTTAAATATTAAGTTCTCCGCTTCTGACGAACTTTTAATTTAGAGTTACACATTGTGTTGTTTATTCAAAAATCGAAGAATAAACATTATAAACATTTTATCTTCCTCTAGATGGTGATCGCGCTTGCTCGCTTTTTTAAACTTTTTAACTTCTAAAATCATCTGTATTTATTATTATTCTGTGACAAATTTATAAGTTTCTTGGCGACATCAGGGTAGATGTACATTATTCTTTTTGCATGGGAAAATATTTGTTTGGATTAAAATCTATTTTCTTTCACCTTGATGAACATTTTATCTATATATATAAAATAGTTCCATAACTGACTGACTGACTGACTGACTGATATATAACGCACAGACCAAACCGCTGGACCTAAAGGGCTGAAATTTTGCATGGCGATTCTTCTTATAGTATAGGGGTGCACTAAGAGAGATTTTTGAAAAATTCTTCTTTAAATTTTTAAATTAAATTTTTAAGCTGTTTTTTTAAACATTCTTTAAAGTTTGCATTTAAAATAATAATCGGAGGGTGATAAAATTTATATCACAAGAAAGATCCTAAAAATTCCTTTAAAACGAAATCTTTTTCGAATCTTTACTTCTATTTACTGAGTTTTGGTGAATTTTTAAAGATTAATGTTTAGAATTTAATTTATTAAATGCTGATCACGTGGTTTCTTTTCTTTTTGATACTTTAAATTAATTCATCGTCACGTGCATAACAACGATATAAATTGACAAAATAAATATATTTTTTTCTTTCTAATGCGGCAGACGATTGGACATTACCCAAAAAAATATTAAAATACAGTAAAACAAATGTTCCTCAAACTGTACTATATTAACTGTACTGTGTTCTTCAGTATGTTCTATTAGATTTAATTTGAATATTTCCTTCTGCATTATTTTGTCTATAAAAATATCCATTACGATTTTATATATATATATATATATATAATTAATATATATATATATTTTTTTTTTGCATTAACTGCATACATTGACCATTGTATTTAATTTGAATGTACTCCGTAGCGAAGTGCGGGTTTTCAGCTAGTTAATAATATTTTTGTTTAGTATGCCTTCTTAGAGATCAATTTTATTTATTCAATTCTATGTACACAATTGAATTGCATATGACAAAATTCCACTAACTTGTCAAGGCAAAACGTCTAATTTGCCTCATAACTAAAGGATAATCAAAATAAAGGTCTTACCACGTAGATGTGCAAGTCGAAGAAAAAAATGAGATTGGGACAACGGTTGGTACATAGCGGATCGGCAAATTTCGTACGTAAACTCTTTGGGAAAATGTGCGCGAGACATGTGCTTTATTGCTAGATGGCAAGCATGCGGTCGCTTACTTATTTACTTTCGCTTTTATCTCTCGAACACTAATCTTTAAATAAAAAAAATACCATTATAATCCTCATATGTATTATTTCTGGAAGGTGATTTTTTCTGATGATCCTTTTTTCTCTCTTCATACTTAACCTTTAGCTTACGGGGCTCTTTTTTCCGATTTCCTCTTAGAACGGGAAATTTCATACCCCCTTTGTTAAAACGGTCACTAAGGGGGGTTGTGCACACACACACACACACACACACACACACATATATATATATATATATATATATATATATATATATATATATATATTCATTTTCTTGGGCCCGTATTCTTGGTATACATGCTATCCCATCCCGTAAGGAAAAGGTTAACCAAAATCGATAAATGAGGTACCATTTGAAAGATTACGTTCTCTGTTTCTGACGAACTGTTAATTTAGAATGACACATTGTATCGTTTGTTTAAAAGCATAAGTTAAAAATTGACTTTTGGCCCTAGAGTTCTTTCCTCGAATGTGTCGATACGGCACGGTCAAAAAGTGTTCACAAAGAGGTTTTGTAATGTAAATATCCCCTTTTCCACGAGTTTGTGCCATACTTAACTTTTAATATTGGCTACAAAGGTGTTTTGGCATGTACACATCTCACTTCCCCCTGTTTTGTGTTATGCTCAACCTCCAATTTTGTGTCTAAAGGTGCTTTGTAATCGGTTTTATATTATCCTTAAGCACCATTGTTATTTGACAAACAATGGCTATAAACAATGGCTATAAATGAACCGGTTCTTCTTTCCTCCTACTACAAACCACCTACTTCACTATAAAATTCATCGTACTTTATTTGCATGCGAAATTGTCTCACGGGTCACCTAGTTATATGTAATTTGAAAAAAATTCCCTAGTTTTGCGGTTTTGTGTTTGGTGAGATCAACTGAGACAGTGCCTAAGATATTGTAATTAAAGGAATAAGTTTATAATTTTGGAATTATTTAAATTTTGTTATGTTCTATATAAAGGTGCACTTACAAAAGCATACTTACCCTTAAGGGCAAAAATTCTCTTGGGATGATCAAACGCCTCTAACTATCGATAGGAATTTTAAACTTCGAAAGAAAACTGTTCTAGATTGGTGGAAAGTGGAATATTCATGTAAATGGAGAAACCAATCGTAATTTCGGGGACTTGTCCCTGTCGACTCTAGTGCAGTTGCCACTTTGAAGAAAAAAGTTACGAGGAATAGGAAACTGCTTCAAAGAACAAAATATTTTCCCTAAAAATTGAACCTTAAGGACTTGTCATTAAGGTACGTGTCACTTACAGGAATGGGCCAATGCTTTGTTAATTTTTTTTGTCTATATAACTAGTCATTCCTTCCTACACTTCAGAAACTTCAAATTTTAACCTATAAGTCCGCACATACAGTTATGAACAAGTATATTTCTTAAAAATGATTATTTTTGATGCCATCTTATGCACTTTATGATTTTATTTTAAAAGTTTTACTATGATTCCCTTATTGCCTCGTTTAACAATGACAACCTTTTCAACTTTGTTCGTTTGAACTCTATTGTTCATTAAATTCTTTTTTAAAATTTATGTATAAAAGTTGTGTATCTGCTTCCGAGCATTACTTTCTTATTTAATCATTAAAACGATATCAAGACATACTAATGTCTTTCCCAGGAAAATTCTAATGTTTGATAACCCTCTAGTTTTCTAGTTATGTGTAACTTCACTATTAGTTCGACCGAAAAATCATAGCTTTTTTAGGCTAATTTTAGATTTATGCCAATATTATGATTCCATTTGCAGACAACTGGTGTATTTTACCAGACTGGAATGTCCAAGTTAAATTCAAGAATCTTTTTATTTCGTTCTAATCACTAGACTACTTGGAGATTTCTTACAAAAAAAATCGCATCTAACAATATTGTTTATATAATTTCTTTCAAACGGTTAACTTGTAAGGTTTGAAAGGATACATAATATACCATTTCTCTCACTCCTTTCAACAACGTCATATTTCAAAAAACAAGATTTTTCAGGAGAGTGATTTGAAAGTTTAAAAGTACATTGAAATGTATTGAAAATAAATTTTAATTCTGCTCTCTAGCGGCTAAATATTGAGCGGTGATATATAGCGATCTTGCAGAGATATTCTACTCTTTCAGGGCATTCTGAAAACAAGCATAACTAAAAATTGCCGATTTTTACCATGTTTTCATTAACTTGCTTTCTTGTGTGTTTGTGTGTTTGTCAAGTACAAATCTTGCAATCGATTTTTAACTAACTTCCCGACTAGCTAGACATTTGAAACTTTTAGAATAGCTCAGAACACGATGACAATGCATTTTTAAAATACTTTTAGCCATCTTTAAGCAGAATTAAATTAATTTTCAGTTATTTTCAGTTAATTTTGTTTTGTAGACTGGTGCAACCATCTATTGGCCTGAACAGGAACGAAAAGTTAAATGCAAGTTAACTTCCAATTTAGTTAATTTTCTTTCAAGTTGATGGGATAATTCATCAAAAAAATTTTTAAAAAAGTATTTATTAATACATAGAATTGTCAAGTTTATATGATTCAACAGAAAATTTAAAAACATGGTATATAAAAAGTTCTTTTTATCTTCTAATTATTGAGATATGACGTTGTTGAAAGGAGTGAGCGATTTGAGTTTGTATGCGGTAAATTTCATCCCGTCGGAAATGAGAGCATACAGCAAGTTGACAACAAACCCATACTTCAGTACGCGTACCTTTGGCACGCGTGCAGAGATTTGTTGTCTGTTTTCTGCATAAAGGAAGTGGCATTTCGTCATTAGTTGACCAAAGGATCCTTAATATACTAGCCGAAGCATCACACATCTTGTTGCCTCTTATCACAAAGCGAAGTCGCCGTGTTCCTTTGCAGCTCATAGAAGGGTTGTTTCTGTTTTGAGTCTATTCTTAAATGATCTGTTTTTTAAGGAACTTTACTTAATCGATATCTCTGCAGGTTCGCGTAGAATCCGTCAGCATCAGCGTTACTGTATTGAAATATGTTTAACCAATTACAAACCTCTAAACCAGTGGTTCCCAACCCGTAGAAGTCTGCGGACCACTAAGCCAGAAATTCAACCATATGCGGACCACCCGCACCCCCCACTTACTTGTCGGGGGGAGGGACTTTCCGGGGGTAATGGGGGGTATAGATTATCCCTCAGGCAAAAGGGATAGAGGATTAACATACTCACATTCTAACGTATCATATTCTAATAATAAAATAATTATGTTAAACTTTTAAAAAACCTTAATGCAACACCTGATACTCATCCGATATATTCGGCCCATCTAGTTCAATGAACATTGCTTTCAAAATCCCCATAAATCCCCATAAATGCTCACAACCTTTAAAAGTTCAAAAAAAAAAAAAATCGATTTTTGGTTTTTGCTAATATTCTGATTTTTGGGACATTTCTGAACAATATGCAAAAGACCGCATAACTAAATTTGCATTATTTATCGAGTTATGAGAGTTTATGTAAAGCTCACTCTGTTGCCATAGCCATGTTATTCCAACTTTAACTTCAGTTTTCTCAAATATGGGAATTTTTGGATTGCGCGCACTGTTACTCCCAAACTATGTGTGCTAGACACACAAAATTTTTTATCAGATTTGTATTATAAGCTTCTTTACACACTAAAACCAGAAAAGTTTTAAAAAAAATTAAAAAAAATTTTTTACACTTGAAAATGTTTTAAAAAATTGCTAAATTTAAAATTTTTTAAAATTTTATGTAAATTTTTCAATTTAAACTATATAGTAGTATATTTTTTGGTTTTACATTAAACTTGAGTGTATTATTAATTTAATTTGACCAAAAAATAGTTTCTGTATGCATATTTCTTAATTTTATGATGAGCGAAACATCCAATGATTTTTTCCCTTTTTAGTAATGTGTAGATTTAAAAATAAAATCTAAAAGTTATTTATGGCTTTACAAGTTCTATTTTTGTATAAAATACAACTGAAGACTTGTAATTTTGATATAAAACAAAAAAATTATATATATATATATATATATATATATATATATATATATATATATATATATATATATTAATATTATTGGAGTTTCAGTAGCTCGAATTTGATCATGTTTAGGGTCATTTCCCAGTAGTCAAAGGTAGTGTGCCCCCTAAAACTTCATAAGTGGCGCCGGACCACTCGCGAGGCTCTCGCGGACCACCGGTTGGGAACCTCTGCTCTAAACCAGTGGTCCCCAACCCCCGGGCCAAATGGTACCGGGCCGCTCAAGGGACATTAAATTATTTCCATTTTATTTACTGTGGTGTATTTCTCTCGGTTTTGTGCGACTTTGTCGGGTTTGTGCACCTTTGTAACAGAAGAAATCTTGTACATATTTTAAATTAGTTTATTGTTTATTAAACATTTCAAGATTATGAATTAAAATTGCAGTCATAAAATTGAAAATAAATGCGCTTTCCTGAAACAAAGAAAAAAAAAACGAAACGAATAAATAAATAAAACGAGTTTTCTATTGAACAACTAGCTGAAAACCCGCACTTCGCTACGGAGTGGATTCAAAGTAAATACAACGGTCAATGTATGCAATTAATGCCAATATATATATATATATATATATATATATATTTATATATATATATATATATATATATATATATATATATATTTATAATAAATACGACGATCAATGTATACAATTGATGTAAATATATATATATATATATATATATATATATATAAAATCGTAAGGGATATTTTTATAGACAAAATAATGTAAAAGAAAATATTCAAATTAAATCTAATATAAAGAATACTAAAGAATCTAGTACAGTTAACATATATACAGTTTGTAGAACATTTCTTTTACTGTATTTTAATATTTTTTTGGTTAATGTCCAATCGTCTCCCGCATTATCAAGAAAAAAAAGTTTTTGTGTATTTAGTTTTTATGCACGTGACGACAAATTTATTTAAAGTACCAGAAAAAGAAATCACGCGATCAGCATTTAATAAATTGAATTCTTAAAATTTATCTTTAAAAATGCATTAAAAATCAGGAAATGGAAGTAAAGATTCGAAAAATATTTCATTTTAAAGGGATTTTTTTGATCTTTCTCGCTATGTAAATTTTATAACCTTCAGAGTATTATTTTAAATGCAAACTTAAAAAAAGTTACTGAAACAGCTTAAAAATTTAATTTTAAAAAATCTAAGAAGAATTTTTCAAAAATCTCTCTTAGTGCACCCCTACACCATAAGAAAAAATCACTATGCAAAATTTCAGCCCTTTAGGTCCAGCGGTTTGGTCTGTGCGTTGTATGTCAGTCAGTGAGTCAGTTACGGAGCTGTTTTATATATATAGATAAATAAACGTAACATCATTTATACATCAAAATTAAAATAATCTGAATTATTAAATCAAAACAATCAAAAATATAAACAATCAACGTCCTCCTTCAGCGGACCGTGGTAAAATTATCAAACGTTGACCGGTCCGTGGCGATAGAAAGGTTGGGAACCTCTGCTCTAAACGATTAGCCACGAAATTGCTAAAGTCTATGATTGGTTTAAAATATATCAATACGATTAACGCTGACGCTGACGGATTCTGTGTAAACAGGCCCTCAAGTTAAAAAAAAAAGTAAATAAATCAAGATGGGTTATAGTCCACTTCCGGGATTGTAGATTGCATAATACAGTGCGCTCATTAATAAAATTATATCATCTTAACGTAAAATGAAACGAGTTAAAGCAAATCCTAGATAATGAAAATTATTTACTATTTAACATTTTGTACTTTTGAAATCGTTTATTTCAGTTCATTACGAAATATACGTATTTTCACGAAAGGAAACTAAGATTTTAAAATAAAACATCTCCTTGTCTAATAGGAATAAAACTATAAATAAATCTAAAAGATATAAAAAAAATTATAATTATCTGTTTAAGGAGGCGTATCACTAAATAATCTTGGCTTGCATATCAAGACGGGTATTCTAAAAAGGGACATTTTCCTTCATACACTCGACTGGAATTTATGCATAAGAATTAGAAAGATTGCATTTGTTCCGTTCTAAATCTATAATCGTTTTTATGCATATTAGGCTCAAAAATAAATCTTTCTTCTTCTTTTTTTTATCAAAATGGATTTTTTTTTTGTTTTATTAAGCTATTAGTTAGCAGTAACTATGCAAGTGAAATATATTAATGTTAAAAGGTTAAACCAATAACATGTTTAAAATGCCATAAATTTAGTGCCACGTGCACATTAGCCCAGTTGTATGCAAAAAACTAAACTCTCATAAACATGATTTACTTATAAAGAAATGGATCACACGCTGAGAAAAACTATACTCTATGAATTGATTAAAGATCACGTGACGTTCGAACAAATCAAACCGCTATCCACTACCTGCTTGTCGTTACCATAGTGACTTCCCCAAAACACTGTGAAAACAGTTTGTGCGACGCGTGTTATAGCCAGAAATCTGTTGACAAATTCGGGAACCCGCCAGCGATTATTGTCTCAGCAAAATGTTCGAAGCAACTGTTGTTCGCTAATCCGCACTGAAGTCCGGATTAATAGAATGCCTGTGCCCACACAATTTGACAGGAGTGTCACAGCAATTCGATCAAGTAAGCATTCAGTTCGTTGCTTAATTGTGGAAGTGTTTTCATGTCTAGGGAATTTGATTTTCTCAAATATGAAAGTCAAGTGCAACATCACTTGCAGAATGGGAATTACAATCACAATCATCACAATCCCCATCTCATCTCCAAATAATGGGGTACATACATATACATATGCATATATTGCTTACTTACACACACACAATATATATATATATATATATATATATATATATATATATATATTTATATATAATTATATGTATAAAATGTGCTTTTAGATAAATTGCATGATTGCATGTTCATGTGAATATTACTGTGAACTTTATTCTTGTTTTCTTCTGAAAGGAAATACTAATTATTGACTGAATTTTTCAAGATTCTTTTCATAGGAAGCAAAACCATTATTAATATGTTATAATTAATTGAACTGTGAATGTGTAAAATTGAATTTAGGCATTATCTGTGTGATAAAAATTTTTTTTTCATATCAGGAAACGCTTTTTTAATACGTTAAGAAATTAAATATTTTTCCAGATTGTTTATATATAAGAATTTAAGGAATCATGTTTTGAAGTAAAAACAGAATTATTTCAAGGAGGGCAAATGCATCTTTTCTAATACAATAAGACATTTGATACTTTGAAATCATTCATTCTTTTTTGGACAAACAACTGTAGTTATTTCAGAGAATTTTTCAGTGCTAATATTGTTGGCAAAATTTTGTTTTACTCCTTGATGAGAAATGTGTATTTTAATTTATGTATTTAGTAATTCGCTATAATTTATATATTAATGTATATAGCTACAATTAAAGCGTAAGGATTTGAACTAACTATTAGCTACAAAATGACACTTTCTTTTCTTGAAAGTTCCAGCGTGATGGTAGTTCTTTCAGAAAATACATGTGCAAAGCAGATATACAGTTCCAAACTTTCAGTGTAGAAATTAGAGTCCAAAAACAAGTTAAATACTTTATGGTCGTAATACAGCATTAATATATGTGAGATTTGTTTTCAGAATTTTTTTTTTATGTTGAGCTGCTAAAATTTTATCTATTCTTCACATGAGATAATGTTTTCATAAAAATTTCAGCGTATAACTTTGGAAATTCTATTAGATATACATATTTTTTGACAACAGAGAAATATACTAGGTGAAATACTTTAGTTTAAAAAAATTTCGTCCCCACATATATCCACTTCACACATATATCCACTTCACTTATATACGTCATTTTCTTTTTAATTGTCATAAATTACATTAGTCTATGGGCATTTTCGCGAAATAAAAGTAACCCAAATTTTTATTTCAAGAAACAAGAAACTATCAATTGCCTTATTATATTAAGAATTTACATAATTATTTCAGACTAATATCTCTAGAGATATTAAAATTTTGAATATGATGAGTCGAAAACTATAAGATTGCTAATTTATTTAGTTCATTCAAACAATTTTCTTGAGCTAAAGATTATCAATATATTGCGCCAAAACTCTGAGCTAATCTGTAATTCACTACAGAAAAGATAGAGGGCTATATGTATTAGAATACGATATCTTTGAAATAAACAGAAATTTAATAATCTGAAATACACAGACATATATTTATATTTCAGTTTAAGTATTTTCAATTAATGTCATCATATATTCATGACAAAGAAATTGATGCATATTTTTAAAATTTTATACCTGTCATCTGTCGGCTGAAAGAAAGAACTTTTATTCACGATAAAACTGTTTTTAAAGAAACTTCGATAATTTGATATTACTAAATATTTAAAAAGCAAGAAAATAAAATATGAACTACTATTTTTTAAACGGGGACTATATTAAATTTTTGGCAATAAATTAAATATTTTATTATTACTGCGGATTCTTGAAAAACTTAATAAAAATAACGAGTTTCACAAAATAAGGGGCATTGAATAATGCCTTTCAAATTACTTTAAATAATTTAACAATTGCAATAATAATGTAACTATATATCCATTTATTATAGAAAAAACTAAGGTTAATTGAAAAATTTTGAATCTCGTAACTTTTTATAACATTATGGGGCGAAAATACTTAAAAATGTCTAGCTTGTAATATGATTTTTGAAGATTTATTTTACTTAATTTCCTTCGCTGAATAAAGCAGTACAAATAGGTACATCCCAATTCCTCCAATTAATGATAGTACCAGTTATAAGAACATCTCGTATATATTTTTTCCAAAATATATTACTATGATTTAAAATGTACTTGAAAAAATTTTTTTTAATGGTAAATTTTTGGCAATTATTTTTAGAATCACTCGGGAAAAAATTTGTTCTTTTTTCCTAAAGCTATTTAAACAAAGCAAAATTATGCACCGTTTGAGACAGATGTTTTCTCTTCATTATTTTTAACAACAAAGTTGGAAAATTCGAGGTTGTTATGTCCGTTCACTAAAGCATATTTTTTTTACTTACCGCCTAATTATTTTGTTCTCCTTTAGATTTAAAAGATCTCAAACTTGCAAAAGGATGTGTTAAAAATAACCTCTAGATATGCATTAGCAAAGCATTAGAGGAATAAAAAATATTTCTCTATAAAGAGTAAACTTTATTTAAATGGAGATTTTTCGTCAATTTTTAAAATGCATTTCTAATACCTGTTTTTTTATCCTTAAAAAAACTTTTCCCAGTAAAATCTGTTTTATGATTTTTTTTTATCTTTAATGACACCTACTGCTATAACAGTGTACTTGTGCGTCTCCGTTATGTATGACAAAGTGATCCTTAGTAAATATGTGCTTTCTTATTCCGTTATGTCCAACGAAATCCTGCATAATGAATAAGGGCTCTTTTTGGTTCCGTTATTCCTATACCGGAACTGTCATTGTCAGTCCAGACGTAGGTTATATTATTGTCAGCGAAACCTGACAAACAGCTTATAAGAGCAGACATTTTTTCCGAATGTTTGACTCAGGACGGCATACTGTGCAGTAAGAAATCTTTTATATAACTTTCTTATAGCTAATGTTTCTCTGACTGAAGCACAAAGTGTCCTTTTGCAAAGTAGATAAACAGAGGTGACATTTTGAGCTTTACATTTTTATGTTCCTTTCTCCCTCTGTTAATATTAAAATTTTGATTTCCCGTTCTTTCATCAAAGATACAGTCCCTCCTGGATGTAAAAAGTGCTCTTTGGGTTTTATTATTTTACATTTCCAGTTATTTATATCAGCATATGTTCTGTATTCGCATAGTCTCATTTTGATCATATAGAGACCTCTCACTTCATGAACATATATAGTGACCTCTGTACATGGGACCAAAAATTTTTTTTCATGTAGTCTCTTCTAACGAAACTACCGCAGATTATTAACGTATAGGATTACTTATCGTTGCTTACCTCTTTTTTTCTTTTTCTTTTTTTTACTCTTTACTTTTTTATCCCCCCCTTTTTTTACTTTTTTAAAACTTTTTACTTTTTTACTCTTTTTTTACAACAAAATTCCTGCACAATTCTTTTTGCCTTGACATGATTTTTGTTCTTCGGATAAAGTTTTAAGTGAAGAGTAGAGGTCTCTTGGAACTTTACTCTGCCACTCTTGATTTATAACTCGTGACGAAGTCTGAAATTTTTCTTTACCGCTGACCGTTATGGAGGATCTTAATCCTACGTTAAAAAAAGCATCACAAGTGAGAGGTTATTATGTTAATTTATGTTTTGTAATAAATGTTTTCTAGATTTAGTAAATTTTAATATATCTACTATATAATTGATATTAGCATAGTTCCACATACACATAGTCTCATTTTGATCATGCAGTGACCTTTGTTCACAGGATCGACCAAAAAAGATGTATAATGAGTGTCTCGGTCGAATGAAAAGATCCAGAATTCAAGTAGAAATTTACATTTGAAAGGGATATATTGTGAGAACAACGAACAAAACATTAACATATATTATAGCTGTTAAGAAACAAAATGATTTTAAACTATCTTCTGTTTGTTGTTGACTAAGTGAAGGCTTTTATTCCCCCACCTGACTGTTGCATTAGAGGAAAGGATATCCTTGAACCAAAGAATAGTTTAGATAGTCAATTATTTAGTTTAGTATTCTGTAACATTTCTTCGATTTCACTTCATTCATAGTTAACTGTTTTTATTGCATCTTCGTTTTGCAGATATACTTTTATAATTGTTTCCAGAGTTTTAAAATGCTTATCCCCAAGAAATCTTCAACTTTATTTTTAATTGCATCCACTTTAAAATAGAAGTGATAACTTTGCTCGTTCCCCCGAGTTCTGTACAGAAAATCCCATCATTTAGAAGCGACTTAAGAGAAGTAAAAATGGCTATCAATCCGTTCAAATTAGTGAGGCTTCGAAAGTGTATTCATGATTTGGCATGAATGCGCCCGAGATACAAGCTGGAAGTAATAACATTGACCTATGAGAAGCCAAGTGTGTAGAAATCTGGATCTCAAAGAGAGGGAGATGACAAATTCAATGAGAGCAGGGATTCATTGAAGAACGAGAATGGTGATAATGAAAACGAAAGGGAAGAAGAAAAACCTCGAAATAAAATTTCCGAAAATAAATTTTATGGAAAAGTGTTGATTCAATAGAAAAGAGTTTCAGGGAGAGGTTCAAATTATAAATTTTCCGTCCATAACTTAGCGGTTTCTTTCCTATTGGAGCATCAAGACGAGAACTATATAGTAGCATCTGTGTTTGCTGTGCAAAGGGTGTTAAGTCCAAAATGGGCTAAAATGTGTTATCCAACCAGGCATGTTTGAAAAATCAAGGGCTACTGCAGGGTACAGAAAGATAAGCCCAATTCCACTCCAAAATATTTTTATTCATCATGGGAAATTTGGGATATGTGAAACAAAACAAAAACATGTTTGTGTTAAAGGGGTTAAGTCCCAATCAAGGATTTAACACTCTTTACTCAACAAAAATTAAAATTGGAAAAATTTATTTTAAAAAAGATTAAAAATTAAACTTAAAAAAAACTGACTTTACAAAAGCCGTATTTTTTAATCCCGTTTTTCTCAAAACTACGATTTTGGACTTGAAACTCTTTACACTGCAAACACAGATATTATTTTCGAATGCGCTCAGCTGGAACCTCAAAAATTGTTTTTAAAAGAGAAGGAGAGAGAGAGAGAGAGGTATAACTGGGAAACTTGTTGTTTATATATGTTCGAAACGAACATAATATTACCTACGGAAACCTACAGAGTGCTTAAAATGACAAGTCCTGTACATCGATATTATTTAGATAACACGCCAGTTTATATTACAATTAGGGAAAAATCAGCAGATATTTTTATCAGTGTGTACTGAATACCAGAATAAATCTCTGTTCTGATCGCGGCGTCTGCGTTTGTGAGGATATATTTGCTACAGCCTCGAGATTATCATATTATTTTAGCATGTTGCTTATAACTAATATATATGCACCGGAAATAAAGCAGGCATAAGACATCCACCCGGAAAGTTATGGTTATGGTGCATTGTTGTGGCTTATAAATGTCACGGTACTTTTACTTAGTCTTCGTCTATGAATATTGTATAGCCTCAAAATTTCGTCTCTACTCGATTATTTTTAAATCGGTGAAACTTTCATAAGACACCCTGGACTTAACTAATAATGAAAGGCATGTCGGAAAGTAAAGCAAATTGAATTTCATAAATATCTCCCGGGAGTCTATCCTTATTCCCTGCAATATTTTAAGATTTTTTTTTCCTGCGTAACCTTCTACATTTTCCTATGTCTATTTGTCTGTTCAAGATTCTTAGTCTAAGTTCTTACCCTTGGGAGGTAATAAAGTCTTCTGAAGGTGAAAAAATTGCAGCAGCAAATGAAATTGTTTTTTTTTGTTAATTTTTTTTACTTTATGCTAGAATAAGTACAGAAAAAGTATACTGTTTTAGTTTTAATAAGCGTAAAAAATTATTTTTGATACGCACTTTGTAGTTTATTACGTCATTACTTTCCGTTTGCTAGTCAGTATTTTAAGTTCTCTTGTTTGCCAAAGTCTGTCTGCAAATTCTTCAATAACCCTGCGTAGAAGTCGTTTTCGAAAAGGGAAGACCAGATGACGCGCTTACATGCAAAATACATGCATTTGAGATTAAATCTATTTTCGTTAGTGTTTAAGATTTCTCTATAATATTCCCATGTAGAGAAAAGAAAAATTACCCTCTTTTTCTCCAGAAATCTGGAGAATTCTAATAACATTATATAAATAAACACAATTATATAAATAACATTTGCCAGCTTAAATGAATTTAGTTTTAAAGGTTACATAACAATGAAATATCACTCTTCAATACTAAATTCACATATTTTATTTACTATTTCATGACAAAATACAATATAGGTAACAAAAGGATAGCAAAACAACATTTAATGCACTTATTGATGAACTTTGAAATAATTTTTCAAAAAACAGTGCAACTAAAGTAGTATTAGACAATTGATTTCTTTTATTGTTTCTTTTTCTTACTCCTTCTTTAAATGCAATAAGCTCCTTACTTAGTTCATCGTAAACATTCTGTAATTTTGGAAACAAAAATTTTTAGGCTAATACACTTAACAATGTAGAATCTTCTCGGCTCAAACGCTCAACTGTTATTTGAACGGGTTCTAATTAAGTAAATAATGTTTCAGCCATATGTGATTTTCCCACCACACAGCATCCATATTCAGTTCAGATTATGCTATTTTTACAGGCTTTTTAATTCTTGAGAGTTTGATCATGATCTGCATGGTATTTCACCTTGTCATACAAATTGTTGATAAAAAGAAGAATAATTTCGATATAGATTACTAAGAAATAAATTTCTCGAGAAATGAGAAAAGCAAATTACACTTCTTTCTCGAGAAATTCTTGAGAAGAGACACAGATTTCTTTATTTAGTTTTAATTACATGGATGAGCCTATCATTTACAATAACTCATTTATGTAACTACAGATAGATTGAAGGTTGATATCATTTGATCAAGATGAAAATTTTCTTAGAAACCCCTTTATTTTGTGATTAGCTACAAATTAGCTTGTGTTTCATTAATGAATTAGTAGACTCAAAATTCTGTAATTTATTCTCCAAATATTTATAAATATAATATATATGAGATATGATAATATATACGAGAATATATAATATATTATATATTCTCCCTAGAATATATAATATATATTATAAGGAGCTGGCATTCGGTACCAAAGTGTGAGGGTGTGAGTCTCCCGGTTGGAATGGATTCGTAGCCGCCCGTTTTTAACTGTAGAACTCGGTCTAATTAGCTCTTGTGTAGCAAGAGGTGACTATGACGCTATAGACCAACCAGTCATCAATCAATCAACCAACTGCATAAAACGCATAAAAAATAAAATCGTTGTGGCGTTGTTTCAGAAACTTAAAAGACACGATGGGTGTAGCTTAGTTTACTGTAGTGCATCATAGAAAGTCTAAAGTTTGCTATTGAAAAACTTAATTTCCCCAACAGAGGGTCATAAAAAAATCCTGGCAATCGTGTATGAACCCGCAAAAACTATTTTTGTAATTTTAGTAAAATTATTAATTAAATTTAATGCTTTATCGTCAGTATTTTACTTTGTACCGCTATCAAGTTTTATTTTGCATAACTAAGATTTTCGGAGTTGTTCATAGTATCGAACTTTACTTTTATATTGCTTTCCTTTTAGAGGTATAAAAAACTTACTAAGAGTAGATAAATTCGCCCATAAAACAGAGAAATTTGGCCCACTGCAAAGAACGACCGTGTCCACTTACAAGTGAGACAAACAGGATGACCAGACTCCAAATAAAAACACAGCCTGACATTCATCCTGATTAATATTTATTCATTATCCAATCGTCCATTAAACGGACACCATGCTCGGTGGTTTTAACAAAGAGTACTGAACACTGATAGAAAATTACATAAGATAAAGCAATGTTGAAAATACATCAAAACATGGACGGCTAACGCCCTCTACACTAGAAATACACAACTAATTTCAATCACAACAGGGAAAGAAGACACTCGTAGTAACTTTCATTCAACTCTATATTCGCACGGTCATAGATCGGGATTTTCTTCATTATTTTTTGAGTATCATTTCCGTCTTAATCCAGTTGTTTACCCACATTTTAAGTTGTTAAGGTGAGTGTAGTATTTTTAAACTTCTGTGAGTTAGTCAGGGCACTATTTATTGTATCAGAGGAGACTATACTCATTTTACTCAACAAACTCATACGATATTAGCTGCTGAAACTGATTCATAAACATAGCAATGCTGTGAGAAATTTTATTCTATTTCCTTGACAACAAAAAAAAAAAGAGCAAAATAGCGTCAGAGTATTGCTCCGTCGCAGTGATTCCCAAACGAACGGACAAATGATTCGTGACGTCATAGGCCCGTGACCCCTAAAAGAAATTAATTATGTGTGATCTTAAATATTTGATGCCAACAATAGAATCGTGTTAATATCTAATTGTGTGTCCTGGTTGCCAAATATTACAGCACGTTTACAAGGACTAAGTAAAGCCAACGGCGCGTGATGAGGAAGACAAATATTTAAGATTTATGTTGTACGCGGAGTAACCGGGGTTGATAAATTTGTCGGTCTAACATTGAATGTGTTTGTCATTGCATTCAGGATATGAATTTAGCCAACAACTAATCTCTTTGAAGGGTGATTCAATTAAAGTAAATTTAAGATATTACTGCATATTCATCATGCTTTCATAGGTTTTAATGCGTTTATTTCCCTAGGCTTATTTGACTTGATTTTTTCGAGTTTATTCTAGGTTTAAGTAATTAACCTGAAAAATGGATCCGATTGTAATTCTCGAATAAGACAATCTTCTCTTTTAAATACTCCCACTTTTGGTGAAAGAGGAAGTTTATGCGTACTATCTTTAAAGGTTTTGAATAAAAGGAAACAATTGTGATACAGTTCAATACATCGTAAAATACGTTTAATAAGTAGAATAAATGGAAATTACTTTTAAGCAAGTAGATAGGCTCAAACCCTTTTAATAAATTCTATATTTATGACGAGTTTTAATATCAATAGTTAAAAGGGCTTCTATCAGCCAGTTCCGACTGAAAATAAAATAGATATATTTAAAATATGATCTAAAATCTGAAATTGATCCAGTTCAGAAGTTCCATGTGGATGACTGAGGGACACTTGTAATATTAACACAGTTTATAAGGTTCATTTTAGAAGGTTGTGAAGGGCTTGTTGGCGCAAGAGGTAAGTGTATACAGAGTTTCCATCTATATCCGTTACACCCCCTTTAACTTCTATACGGTGACAGCTTAGGCCATAAAGTTGGTGTCTAGGTATAGTAAAAAGGCTATGAGCTACTCGATGAGACAACTTACAATGCCATCTATCGGCAAATTTTGGAATTATCGTTTTTATCTCAAAAACGGTACAAGATACGGGAAAAATGTCAGTTACAAAGTTATTCAGCATTATCGAATTAGTAAGAAAAGACACCTTGCGCCCATTAACACTCAAAACAGAATGCAAAAAATGAACGATTTTCAAAACTGGCGTCGTGAAACGCGAGCGAAAATCGAAAAGACCACCTCACGAACTAAATACCAGCCTTTGTTGGAGGCGCACCCTCCGGCAATATTATAGGATCTTCGACGACGCATTACTGATGCTTGTGCCTCCGTAACACTTGCCATGTTGCACAATGTGCAGCGAGAAATCCAGTCCAGAGTGCAAATGTGTATAGTGGATGATGGAGGGCATTTTTAGCAACATAAATAAATGATCTGGAAGATAGGGAAGTGTCTCAGTTTCTTTCTTCCATTCTTTATGACATGACAATTTTCGAAATCGTGACGAAACAAATGTTCATTTTCTATACTCTGTTTTAAGTATTAATGCACAAAAGGTGTCTTTTCTTACTAAATTGTTGATGCTTAACAAATTTGTATTTGACATTTTCCCCGTATCTCGTACCGTTTTTGAGATAAAAACGCTAATTTCAAAATTTGCCGATAGATGGCGTTGTAAGTTGTCTCATCGAGTAGCGCACAGCCTTTTTACTACACCTAGACATCAACTTCATGGCCTAAGCTGTCACCGTTTAGAAGTTACGGGGGGGGGTGTAACGGATATAGGTGGGAACCCTGTATGCCCTTCTTTAAATTAAGTTGCGTGTTCGAGTCTTGAGCGGGATTTTTGTTTTTCAAATTTATGATAGGGCTTGATAGAAATAGAAGAGGGAAAGAGTTCATTACGAGTTGTGTTCTCCATTTTCGATCCGGTACGTAATTATCATGTCATGGTAGAGCAGATTTTGGTGCATAGGATTATCTCTAAATTATATTTTAGTGTAGTTTCTCTATTAAGATTTTATATAGAATGGAGTTACAACTTGCAAATTTAGAAAGAAAAAAATACAGACATTCAAGTGAAGCCCAAACATTTCAATTTTAGACAAGTATTTATCTTAACGTTTCAGATATTTATTTGTGTAAAAATGATGAATCAATATTCTCAGTTAGTAGGGTAAAAAATATTCATATTATAATTCCAGAAATATGTGCATGAGTCTGCCTTTCATCTTTTAACGCTATGAGGCTACTTTTATGCGATCCAAAAATTCAGAAAACTAAAATCAGCGTATAGTCGAAATTTCATGCTTTCTATCTATTCAGGATTTCATTTTGGGAGATTTTAGGTCTCATACGAGAAAGAAATACTGAACTATATATAGCACAGGTACCGAAAAGAAAATAATGCTCTTTTCAAACGCAGGATTTTCTGGATTGAATTTATAATGCATGAGAATAAATTTAGCTCATTTGAGTTAGTAAAAAATTATTTAACTGAATCATGCAAAAATAGTTTTGTCTCAGAAACCAAAGTGGAAAAAAAAACTAATGCGTCTTGGTGTTTTTCTAACGAGAGCCAAAGTTTACAGATCATGTTTAAACTGTGACAGTTAAAATTTTATTTATTTGATAAAACTGATTTCTTACTTCAGAAGTATTTTGAAAAGGAAATGCTCAAAGTAGTGTGTAATGTTTTTCTAATAGGGGCACTTCTACTTCATTTTTCTTCAGCATCTTTAGTTTATCAACTGTACTACTTTCATTGTTTGTGTAGGTTTAATTAATTGTTTTAGAGGATTATGAATATTATAACATATTAATTAGAATTATTTGTTTACTTTATTCAAAAAATAGTTTCACAGGTATGTAACTTTAATTGGATCTGTAAATTTAATAACCTGATGAAAAGTAACAATTAAAACTGGATTCGTAATAATAACAATAGGCTGCGTTTGTGCTAAACGCAAGTTTTCATTTATTACGTGAAATACTGAACAGACATCACTTAGTTTATTTCAGGCTCCATCTTTTGCTATGTTTTATAGCTGTTAATGAGGGAAGCCTAATTTCCCTAAGTAGTAACAAACTGTATCAATGGGAATGAAACTTTATTTGCAAAATAGGATACTTTATGTTAGTCCAGTTTCAACTTCTTAATGTTAAGTTTAAAATTTTCATATTTTCTTGGTTTTTGATGCACCCACATGAGCCACGGCATCCTAATTGAAAATAATTGGGTTGAAGTACAAATTTGGTAACATAAAGGGCCTTGATGCGCAGCTCTTTTGAATGCCTTGCGACCGTGACACAGATAGACTGATATTAAATACCCATGACATAGATTTTTAAGTCTCGCGAACGGAGGAAACGTTTAGGACGTTCTGCATCATCAACTGCCCTGACTAATGTCTTTTCAGGCTGGAATATTTTGGGTGTTTTTATTAAAAGGGAACGATTTTAGAGTGAGATGGGCATCTCATTTAGCGTTGTAATAATATTCTCATTTCTTTTTTCATCAAATTGCTCAAGACGTATAGTCGAGCGTCGTACGTACGTTGGAGCAACACTCACAAAAAAGAGCAAAAAGCAGTACGAATAAAAATACGAACAATCAACATAAATTGAATTTAGGTAGGATTTAACAGAAATAATTTCACAGAAATAATTCACTATATAATACTACGAATAATTCAACATAAATGGAATTTACGTTGGATTTAACAAAAATTCCTTTATATATGGTATTGATAACTTCATGTGGTTTGGCATCTACTGCTGGTATGACGATGTAGAATTGACAATGCATATTTTTTAAATATATACAAACAATTTATGGTTCCTTTAAGGATATTAACCTCCTACATTGCGAAAACTTCTTTCTAAACACTACTAAAGCATACTTGCTCAATTGTAGAGATTCATTAATTATTCAGATGAACCGACTATAGTTCTGCGATCCTCACTAAAACTCTACTACTGCTTAGTTTCTTATTTCTATAGTCCTTTTGGTTCACCTGAGGACATCTCTCTATTGTTCATGGTTTTGAAATTTGTTCATTTAGGTATTTATTTCCAATTTCTTTATGTCATCCCCTACGTCTTCAAGTCACCATCTGGCCGTCCTAGGCACCTCTGGTCCTGAAATGAAGATGTTTATGTTTTAGTTCTGTTATCCATCATTCGCTGCATAGTCCCCACTACTACGTTAATCATCTAATTTTGTGTGGCTAATGTCCCTGGGGGATGACAACATTACACCCCAGTCCGGTGTACATATGAATATAAGACATAGAAACAGACAAATGACACAATCACAGAAGAATTTTACTGACAGACGATGACACCGGCGATGGACGATGGGTTGCAGCTCCCCTTTCTAGACGGGGTTCCAATTGCAGGCGGAAGACTGACCGGTTCCCCAGAATACAGCCAAGTCTTATGCGGGAATCGAACCCACACCCGTGGCAGGCCGATGCCTTTATCCACTTAGCCACTGGGCGACATCATCTAATTTTTATTTCTGTTACTATACCAACTTCCTATTTTCTCATTATTTCATTCTTATTTCTAATTCTCCACATTCCATCTTCAATGGTTAGGTCAAAAATTTCCCTCAATACTTATTCTCTCATATTTAAAACTGATTATGGTCTCTCTCGATTATTTATCGTCCAAGTTTTAACAGCTGTACATATGTTCAGATTAGAAAATTAATGTATATAACTGGATGTTAATTTTTTTTTTTGACTGAGACATCGTTACTTCCTGTTATTACTGAACTTAAATTTATTCTTTATATCCGATTCCCTATTTTGTTCAAACTCCATATTTATATATGGGGGTTGATTATAAAGGGACGTATAAAATTTTATATAATTAATTAAGGAAAACCGAAATCTATTTTTAATTTAAAAGCGTCAATAAATTCTGTATAGAATAGTTATTCTTTTCGTATACTAATTTTTATTTTTTTTTTCATTTTAACTGAGCAGGAATTTAAGCTCAGTACACAGGAACTGAAAACTGCGGTCAAAAATTTAGTTCCTTGTGTAAAATCAAGTTTTTCACATGTTTGTATTTCAATGAAATTATTCTTATAAAGTAACTCAATCCTTTACAAAGTAAAAGATAATTTAATTTTATATCGTAATTATATTAAGGTAATTTATAACACATTAGTTACTTATTAAGGTAATTAATAATTATATTAAGGTGATTACTGACATATACTTGCCTAAACTCAACCTTTTTATTCAGAATTACAGGTAAAGGCTTGTACTGAGAAAAAACAAGTCAAGAAATTACTGCACTTTAATATAAATGCACTGAAAATTTATAAAGAAAATTACTATGTGGAAATCTACAAAGTTTGGGTCAAAATCCTCTTCCGTAAGGGAAAGTACGATTTGGAAGGACCATAAACTATATCCTAGATATCGAAGTCAGCAACCTTTCGGAAGATCTTTGTTGGGAAATCCTTATATTTTTACAAAAAGAAGGTATTTATAAAGTAATTAACAATTTACGTGCAGTATTTTTATTGTTGATTTCAAAATCATCACAAGAAATTTGAAATTAACAAAAACTAGTTATTTTACAAACTTAAATATTTTTTTTTCAATTTCTATGCGACACGATTAAAAGGCAATGTTATATAGGGTAGTTTATTCGGGAGAGGCCTCGAATATTCTTTAATAACTCGGACGAAGCAACCGGAACCAAAAAATAAAAAATAAAAACAATACCCTACATAGCTTGACGTATGTGTAATCGATTGCATTCCATGCGATGCCGGAAGTGATCTCCGCTTTCTGCCAAACACGTTTCGACGCGTCGCTCCATGTTCCTGAACATATTGGCAAGGATATCGGGGGAACAGCAGCAATGGCACGTTGAATGTCGAGGCTTGTTCCGACAGACCTTTTTCATAGGAAGTTGTCTGGTGTTGTCAGACCTGGCGATCGTGGAGGCCAAAGCCCCTTGGAAATTACCCTGTTGCCGAAGAAGAACTCAATTTCCACCATACCCCCTTCTCCGTGTGACACGTTGCTCCATCTTATTGGAAGCAATCTTTGGTTAACTCACAATCATCCAGTTTATTCACGAACTGTTCAAAAATGTTCAGGTGGACATCGGTGTTCACTGTGGTGTCAAAGAAAAATGGGGCCTATAATATGCAATAAAGATATCGTGCACCACATACCGACTTGTTGATCATGGAGTGGTATTTGGTGAGGGACAAACGATTTTCAGAAGCCCATTTATGGTTTTGAAAAGAAAAGACAAAACCTTAGCTTATTTTTCGGCTTTTGAGCTGCCACTAAGTTCTTTGCACTGATGAAGAAGCTCCTTTGCAGCTTCGAAACGGCCGTATGCAAAATTGCACCTTACTGCTATTTGTGCTTTATTTACGTTGGATTTCATGTTTTTTCCATTTATGGTTGTTTTGAGGACATTCAGTGTCGCGTCAAAACGCATTTGGCAGAAAAAGGAGATCACTCCCAGCATCAACGGGAATGCAATCGATTACAAATACGTCAAACTGCGTAGCGTATTATTTATTTATTTTATATTTGTCCAGACTGCTTCATTCTAGATAAAGTTATTACAGAATATTCGGGGACCCCTCCGAGTGAATCACCCTACAGTATATTCAGAGAGATAGTTTCCGAACATATTAAAATTCATAGGCTTGTTGAGGAATCGTAAAATGACTAGTACTAGATAAGAGACTCTTAAAATTTATTACAGATTTCTGTATATGCAGAGAGAGGAAAGAATTGAATTTTAGGTTTGCCCCATTTTTTTCCCTCCTGGATGAATTTTTTCTGCTGTGTATTTTTTTTTAAGATTATGGTTGATGATTCTTTCGTCAATTATATTCTTTCTTCTATACCAATTCTCTCTTCTTAACCAATTCTTTCATCTCAAATAATTGTTCCGTCTATATTTTGCTTAACATATTTATGAATAGGACAAAAAAAAAGCGATGGACTACTTATAACTCACTTAAAAATGCACATTTTGGAATCTTGGTTTCTTCAGACGACATACTTTGTATGAATTGCAAATAGAAAATTATTAGATAAAACAGAGTAGGAAAGGAAATTCATGCGGCGAGAATGAAATTTCAAAAGGCTCTTTATGAAAATTTCATATCTAAACAAGGAGAATAGCATATGATAATTCTGAAGTTTATGATATGTACCAACTCACTTGATCGGATAGATCTTTTATATAATCTATCACATGGCAGGACGTACAATAAGATATATAACATACAAGTCAATTTCACTGTCAAAATATTCTTTCTCTATCTGTCACTTCACATACATACAGAAGTATGCAAATTTAGTAAAAAATGAAGCTCTCTCTCTCCCTCTCTTTCTTTCTATTTATCTATCTATATCTAAAAATAAATAAATAAATAAATAAATAAATAAATAAATATATATATATATATATATATATATATATATGTATATATAACATATATATATATATATATATAATAACAAAATACATAAAATAACAAAATAAAATACATAAATTCTCTTGCGAATTTACAGTTTACCCCTATGCTAACTTAATACATATAGCTAACTTTACTTTCAGTTATTAATCAGGAAAGATACTTAAAACATAATCCTGCATATGTACGTCGAATGAACAAATTATGTCAATCGATTATAAGTTATCCGCAAAGATTATTATGGATTCGTGAAAATTAGTGGAATTATCTAGAAAAAAAAGTTACTCTAGAGTTGCAGTTCTCATACATCAATTTATTTTTGATATTTACGTAATTTTTACATTTCGGGGATTTTCAGCTGTTCTACTAGACCCATCTGGTGTACCGTGATTCATTGCCTCCGTTTCCTGCTTGATTTTGTTAGATGTGTTTAGGAATGCAGAACTACACGCGTAGGTTACATGATCCAAGCGTAAGGATTAGGAAAAGACGGGGAGGAAAAGGTTCATTAGGGATCAGCCAATAATCTGATACCAAGCATAGTCATAATTTATCTGAGATCTCGATTTTTTTCCCGATCTCTATTCAGCCACGCGATAAGCTCATTTATCAATCACTAGGGTTAGTTAATTTCTATTTTATTTTATTTGCTTCTTTTGCTTTATCGAAAATATACATATTCCCTTAGGCTATTTATCTTTTTCCTTGTCACATTTTCAAATATAGATTTTGTTATAAACGAATGAAGTTGAACTCTCTAAAACAAAGCACACTTTTAACAAACCAAAGCAAAAACACCACCTTTTGAATAAATTGTTTCTTGCGAGTTTATTTTGTATACAAAATTACTTACATTTGTTCAGGTTTCCGTAAAACCTTTCGAGGCAGATGTTTGATATTTTTAGGATAACTTTTTTTAATGTCTAGCAACGCTGAATTCGCGTGTTGTTTATGGATGTATGAACGCATATGCTTAATATTGAGGACAAGTCTAACGAAAAACTGTTGACTTAAATGTAAATTACGGCCCTCAATATTTCTGCGTGTGTAGAGGTAAGCTAAAATAGGAGTGTGTGGGCCAAGACCAAAAACTTAGTGAGGAATTATTGATGTCAAATAAAAAAATAAACTATATATTTCCTAAATTCTTCTTATATCTGTGTATATGTGTTTGTAACATTTATAAAATTTTTAAATTTATCTGAACTTATTTCAGCATCAGGATGGGCGATTAAATGAGGAGAAAGTTAACAGTTATAGTATCTCGATGAAGTATAAAGAATCCATATAAAGCATATAAAAATATTAATGAAATAAATGAATTAAGAGGTAGGGATAGATCGGAAGAATTAAATTATAGTCGAGCCAAGTAATGGAGAATACAATTGAACGGGTATAACTATTAAGAGGTATAAAATAAAACACTCTTGTCAGAAATATTGGTTTCCTTAGTTTGTAAAGATGTATCTACGGTCAATGTATTTATGTGTGTCTGTGTGTGGGGGGGGAGGCTTCTACTTACTTACTTACTTACACACACACACATATATATATATATGTATGTGTGTGTGTGGGGGAGCTTCTACTTACACACATATATATATATATGTATGTGCGTGTGTGTGTGTGTATTTATATGTATATTCATGGTTAATGGAGTGGCTAATTTATTATATCCACCTGACAGCTTTATGCAAATCTGATATGACGTCACGCTGTTGTTGCTAGAGGATGAAACTGGTATAAAAAGGGAATGTTAGAGGATTGTAAAGACAGCTGAAGTGTATTGATAGTGAAGAAATGGATGAAAAATGCGAATAAACGGACTTTGAATATGGAAAGATTGTGGATGCTAGAAGCATTGGGTGTCAGAGAAACTGCTTCGCTTATCTGAACAGCTGTTGTTCATTTCAAAAGGAGGATAAACTAAGTATCAACGTAAGATGTGTGGTCGTCACTGGCTACTGTATGGGGTGCTCGAACTGAAAGGAGAGTTCCTAGACATGTGCAATCCATTCGAAGGGCAACAGCGAGTCATATTACAGCTAATCTGAATCAGGGTAGCTCCGATGGTTCCTCAGCGTACTGTTCTCTGCCCATTACACCGTATCGGCTAGGGAAATCGAAAGGCTGTTAGAAAGCTTTCCTGACTGTATCCAACACATACGGACGTCTCCAGTTCATACAGTATCACAAGGATTAGACAGTCAATGGATGGAAAAAACTAATGCGGTCTGATGAATCTCATTTTCAATTGCACCATGCATATGGCAGGGTACGAAAATGGATGGAAGAACACGAAGCATGGACCCTAAGCGCATTGCCAAAACGCATTGACCCAGTGGAGGCAACGTTATGGTTTGGGGGATGCTTTCCTGATATTATTTGGGCCCTTCAATTCGTGTGGAACAATGTCTGAATACCAAAACGTATTTAAATGTTGTTTCTTACCAAGTAAAATTCAGTTATGTGAATGGCTTAACTTACTGGATGCTTCCAGCAGGACAATACTCCATGCCACGAAGCTCACAATGCCCACAGATGGTTTAAAGGGCATGACGGAGACTTTACTTTGCTTAGTTACCCTCCACAATCTCCAGAACTCAGTCCAATTGGGCCTTTATGGGATACGGTCGAAAGGGGCACAAGGCAGCTGGATCCGGAACTACGAAATCTTAGAGAACTGGAAAGTGCAATTCATCGGATACGGTCTCAATTTCTTGATGCCACCTACCAACATTCCATAGAGTCTTTGTCGAAGAGAATCGCAGTAGCAGTAAGAGCAAAACGACATACTGATTACGTGGTCATAAGTTAGCCACTCAGTATGTATGTATGTATGTGTGTATGTATGTATGTGTATATATATATATATATATATATATATATATATATATATATATATATATATATATATATATATATATATATATATATATATATATGTAATGTCACGAGCGCGGGCCGACGAAGGAAGGCCTGAGTGGTATTTCTTTTTGAGGTAAAGATGGATGACATGTCGCCTGGCCGTGCATCACATATGTTTAATTTTCTTTCCCGCTTTTCATCTCACCCTCGGACACATAAAACACCGCAACGTTAATTTAATTACATCTTTATTTTTAAGATACACAGTACAACTTCTCGGGGCAACTTACAGATCAAAAAAGCGTACATGTTTCCGTTCAGGCGGTTTATATAAACTTTGTCATGTGATCAGGATAGCGATTAGGGATTTGCTGTCGATAAGTCACATGTGGTTTTATGTAATCTGCGCAAAGCCTATATGAAATCTTGACTGACGCTACGCATGTTTGGAAAAGGAAGCCATTTAATAATTTCCACTAGACGCCTTTTAGGACTTAGATTTGAAAACGAAAGTTAGCTCGTACGCCCAAGGGAATTTAGAATAATGTTAGATTTTAAAATGGTATGGGGTTTTTAATGTTATAGAATATCCCCCCCGTCCGAGAAGAGGCTGACCAACAATGCCTGCATTGGAGGACAGACTCACCCGACCATGTGAGGAAAATGGGCGTCGACCACAAATTTGGAAAAGTTTGAAAAGGAACATATGTTTTAAGTTAATTTAGTATGATGATCACATGGCAAGACATTGCACATTTCAATATTGAATACACAAAAATACACTAAGGATTTACTAATTTATGAACACAATAAAAGTAAAAAAAATTATAGTAATTAATGATCAATTATAGAAAATTGTAAATTATGTAAATTTCTTCCTGTATTGTTGCTTTGAAAAAAAATTAAACTTAAAAATAAATTTATCATCAACTGAAAATTGCTGTGCAAGGCGGACCCTCCCCACACAACAGAATCTCAGCAGAAAAAAAATTTCAATTAAATTTAACCAAAAAAAAAAAAAAAAAAACTAAGTTATCAAATTTTCACTTTACATCAATTTTAATTTTGAGTCGACTCACACATATAATAGACTATAACAATGAAAATATCAAAATCAACAAACAAACATGTTAAATAAATGGAATAGAACATGACAATAATAATTTGAAGTTATTGTACTTTCCTCCTCAACTCTCACAACATTGGGGTGAGTCCAAAAAAGTTTGTAAGGTACACATGGTAGCTTATAGTTCACTGTCCTTGTTATGTTATCTACAGTATGTTGCTTGAGAAAAGTACAAAAAAAATTCACAGTTCGGTAGGTTCTGTGACCTATCATCTCGCAAGTGCAGAATACACAAAAAAATACAATATCTTGGCTTAAATAAAAAAAAGTCCTTTGTAGTTGGGTACAAAAAAAAAAATCACAGTCTTTTTAGTGCTGTGTTATTTCTGCTTCACAAACGTAGAATACATAAACATCACATTATCTCGACTTGTTTACATATAAAGAAAATTAGTTCTTTAGTTACATAATAAAAATCACAGTTTATAATAAAAATCACACTTTCAAATATATCAATTGTACATAAAAATTACAAAACATATCACTCATTATCTAGTTTTCGTATCTTTATTTATCTCATTATTTTTTTTTCTTAATATCTCTTATCTCCTTTATTTCAATATTACTTATTATCAAAAAAAAAATCTCTTTTCAATATCATTTTTATTTCTTATTATTCTCATTTCATCATTTCTTATATTCATTTTATTTCGACAACATTTATTCATTCCAAAATTCTATTCAATATTCTTTAATTATACTTATTCATATTTATTCTAACTTTATTTATTTATTCTCAATACTTTTCACTTTATTTTCAAATTATTTATCTACTATTCATTTTTGTACATTTATTATAAGTTTATGTGGATCCATTTCCTTGTTTTGAAGGTACCTTGTTGTATGTGTGTTCCCCAACTCTTAGTCTCAAATTCTTTAATTCTACCTCTAAGCAGTGAGGGTTGTGTTTATGTTTGTGTAACAAGTGGGTTTTCTTTCTCCATATTGTTCTCTGACTAATAAGGAGGAAGAGTCTTTTTAGCCGTACAGTGGACTAACCGTGAATCTCCGACAGAATATGACTGCGTTGAAAAACAGCATCTTGTATAGTACAAAGATGGAGAAAAAGGAAAAGGTGCAGTTGTCATACCTGTGGGAGTATAATATATAGAAATGGGAGGACAAAAGGAGTGGCCATCCCAGCCCTGTTTTAGTCATTACTCAAGCATATGATCTTCAGCACTTTAAGTGACTGAGTTGATGAATTAAAAACAAATAGCAAAAAAAAAGTAATAAGATCTTAAACAGTTGGGACGGCATCCAACGCGCTTGTAGAGTTGGGTGATAGGAAAGTGTATTCAAGAAATAGGAAATTTACTGAAAGGTTAAAGAAGTAGAGTTGTCATAATCGGTGTTTAAATTGAGATCCAAAAAAAATTCACATATAATAGTATTTTTAAGAAGAAAGTTTAAGTTAGACAGTTTTTTTTTTATATATCTTTAGTAGGACAACACATAATTAATTATATCAATTAAAAAAAATATATATATAATGATGTTAAGCATCACATAGAAAAGAAAGAAAACTGGATCTAATGTTTGTCATTATTCGTGGTGTAGTTTTAAGTTCTCTGGTGCATTATAATATCTCAATCTGCAAGCATGGACAATTTCAGAATCTCGTTTAGTATGAAAGTTTGGTCCATCAATTTTATATTCAATAGAATCAAAAATACACAACATATGAAAGTATTAAACACACAATAATAAAATACTCCTAATACCAATAATAACAATAATAATACCTTAATATTCTCTATCAATTGCCATAATTTAATGTTAATGTTCAAATTTCAAACTATTATTCTATTAATTGACACAAATAATCAAAATTACTTTACCAATACCCATCTCAGTTTTATTAAGTTAATCATGAAATCGATAAACCAAAATAAAAATTTTTTTTTTCTTATATCACATTTCGGTATGAATCCTCGCTGTAAAGTTCCCAACTATTCATCATTTGTATTTAATATCTTAAAACATATTTCTCATTATAATATTATCTTTTCTACTTATTTATTATTCTTCATTATTTCCATTTCGAGAATTTTCTGGGGCGGATGAACCAAATATAACATACAATGGTTTTTTCAATTCTCCAATTGTGGTTTTTTGGCACCCTAAGTCATGTTATAATTGTTTTAACTGTCGACTGAACCTCCAGGAATCTCCTTTACTTTAATTCGTAGAACAATTTACGAGGTTTCAACATCAAATGTAATATGTCAAAGTACTTAAATTATAAAATTTTCTTGATGTCTGAAAATTACTATGTTATCCCTGCAGATATTTTCCAAAACCAAAACCACAGGCATCAGATGTTTAAATTTAGAACCGCAAAAATCCTAAGTTAAATGAATCAAAACAAGTTTGGCTCGTTTCGTGATCGTGTTTACAAAACTAATGCTGAGCATTCAAATTTATTGCGGAGGCGACCTTCGAAATGTAATACAACGGCGCCCGAAACCGGAAATGATTTGTTATTTTTCTTTTTCTCCGCGACGATTCAGAACTGCGTGCAAAATTAGAAACTCATAACATTACTTTACTCATTTAATATTTCAGTTTAACGTAACCAAGGATCATTAATTATCTTAAAACACTAAAATATTCATTATCAGAAAAAGAACATGGAAATATTATAAAATTACACTAAAAACACACACTTATAATAAATTTATCACATATAAGTCTCAAAAATTTCTTTAAATTCAAATATCTTATAATATGAAAAATATACTCTTAAAATTCCATCAAAATGCAAATCAAAATGAAACATTTTAAAATCAAAAACAAAATACACGTCTTAAACCAATGATTCTTACTTTCGTTTTACTTTTTATCGATTTATTTTTTATCATAGGTACTTAATTAAATCAATAATTTGAAAATACTTTCACCGAAACACATTTATAATAAATTTTTTTCGGTATCTATTAATATTAAAATTTTTCGACCTTAACAATAATTCGTAAATTTTAGCTTACCAATTGAAGTGGTTATTCACACTCTTTACCATTATCCTTATTAATTTTCACCATTACATATCTTCATAATTTTAACATTTGCAGCTCGGTTCTGAATTTATCTTGGTGAAGTTCTTAGCTTAGCTAGTCCCAAGGTGACAGTTTTTATTTCGAAATAGTCCTAGAACTCAGTATCCCAATTGGAGATGACACTAGATGACAGTCTCTCATAAAAGTGAATTTCCAGTCAATTAAATTCAAAACTTCGCACGTTGTATCCAACAGATTATTCCACTGCACACAGCATATGTTTTCGCAGAATTTCTCGGGATATTTTTATCCCCAGGTCAACGATTAGTGAAAATCGACGTTTCACATAATCTGAAAATATTTTTTCACGAAATCTCTGCCACGAAACTTCGGAAGTTCACACATGATTCGACGACTGAAAAATATTCATATTGCAGTAAACAAAGTAACATTGGTGGTCGACAACTCGTCGTTGAAAATCATTAATAGCAGGTAATCCACACTCCGAAGTCAGCGACTTTTTCAGATTCAATGAAAGTTCACTTCGTGGGAATCCACGGGATTTTCACGCGACACACGCAGCACAATATATTTTTTTTTTCCAGTCAAGGTATCCATTCAGGTTGAAGGTTAGTCCTATATCTCACATTTGAAAGTCGAGGGATTTTTGTTTTCTGTCGGAATCGACTAACGGCGGCTTAAAATTACTGCCTGTATCCGAGGGGAGGTATTCCAGCCGACTTTATGTAATGTCACGAGCTCGGGCCGACGAAGGAAGGCCTGAGTGGTATTTCTTTTTGAGGTAAAGATGGATGACATGTCGCCCGGCCGTGCATCACATATGTTTAATTTTCTTTCCCGCTTTTCATCTCACCCTCGGACACATAAAACACCGCAACGTAAATTTAATTACATCTTTATTTTTAAGATACACAGTACAACTTCTCGGGGCAACTTACAAATCAAAAAAGCGTACATGTTTCCGTTCAGGCGGTTTATAGAGAATCTATGCTCACTTCTACCCAGACTTGGGTGTATATAATTTGAAGTGGCACTCTATTTGAATTATATACAAACACAGGTTATACATGAAATAATGTTTATTGAATTCGCTGCACATATAATTGGCTTTTACAGCAATAAGCATGCGTACTACTTGTACGGAATGTAAATACAGCTTTTAAGGACAATATATTTTTATACTCACGAACAGTAAGTCAAACCAGCAGTACTGCCACGTAAACTTCTAGCCCGTAAAGCACTAGCGCAGGATAACACCTTTTTCAACCTTAACAACCTCCCCTCCTCATTAATGACGCTGCGTGGTATTTATACTAAGCGCGTATGCCAAAATTAGCATATCTGAAGCAGCTTCTTTAATTCACTCAAAAGTTCGATTCTTGTGAATCGAATCTTGTGTATACCTTACACTGGCCTCCCTCGAAAAAAAAAATTAGGTAACTGAGGTCTGAACGGCTTCAGTTAACTAATTGAAAACGCGTGCTGGTCTGACTTTTTACATAATGGGTGGCAAAGCCAAAAAACCTTCCACACGTTGTGTGGGGGAAAAACGCCACTACCATTTTACAAAACTAACCCCGAAGGGTCCAGGTGACACCATTACACAGTGGATTTGCAGAGTTGCGGATACTGGGCTGGCCAACTGCGCCCTAAAATATCTATTTTAATTAAAAGTGACAACACAATTGCACAGCATGACATTTCTTGACTGTATCTGCTCTCCCCCAATTTATAATGTACATGTGTTATGATTTGCGAAGTTAGTATGTTAGTTGTTTGTTATCTGTAGTTAGTATGTATTTTTTTCCACTACATGTCCCCTTCAAAAATTTATAAAACAACAGTATACCGTTTTTTTTTTTCAGTGCCTCACCACTTCCCCTCAAAATGTTTACACAGTATATACAATGGGGAACTTCAAACCAATTTGGTTCGATTTTATTAAAGGGTGGGAGTTAGAATAAGAGAATTGATACAAGACTTGTTCCTCATGAATGCAGCAACTTCACTGCACCAGTTTGTCCAATCCGCTGAACCTCTCTTGATGGTCGCAGTCCTAGTAAAGGGGTTCGTTGACCGTGTGGGCATCCTTCGTGCAGCAGGTCGTAGGTCCTGAGGCGCTGGTCAGGCTTGACGATGGACAGGAGGTCTCTTGGGAGGAGGCCAACCTTGCTGGGCGGCTGATATCTTGCGTTCCCTGTACTTATGCAAAGGAGCTTTAAAATTGTCATTCTTCCTTTTTATAACCTTGTGTACCTTATCAGCGACGCATTCCTCCTTTGATGGAGTTTTTGTAGTGCACACTTTACCTTTCTTCGTACTTTTGCTTGTATCGGTATTAAATTTTAATGCAGATTCTATTTTTTGAAACTTATACGCCGCACCAACGTGTTTAGTAACTGGCTTTATCTCGCTGCTTGTGTCATGTTTTTCAACAACCTGACTCTGTTTTTCGTATTTGTGCTTATACGACTTCTTGTTTACCGCCTTAATTACTACAGTATTTGCAGTTTTAATGCTGGAACCTGAAGGCTCTTTTTCACGTTTTTTATCCCCCTTAACTTTAGTTTTATCCTCTTTTGACGAAAAAGTCTCTTTGAAACTTGCGATATCAGAATCGTTATCATTTAAATTCTTTAACACTGCTTCAGTTTTAGGAAGATTAAGCTTTTCGTACTCGTGCGTTTTATTGCAAACTTTCTCTATAACTTCCGAAGCATCAGCTAAACTACCTACAGTATAACTCTGTGTCAACTTTTCATCCTGATTCTCAGTATGGTTTTCATGTACTTTATTTACAACCATATTATCAACCTGGCCTACAGCATCCTCATTCGGATGGAAACTTGAAATAATATCATCATTACCTAGCGAGTTCCTACTATCGTTTAAAGAATTTTTATTGTCGTCAACTAATAAGTATTCACTAACTTCCGTAACGCATACTTCGTCATCTACTAAATTTCCTTCATTAACAGATGTGTGAATATCATCTAAAATATCAGGTATAGCATTAATAATATCAGGCATTAATAGAAGTGTCAGATGATTTATTTTCTAAACCACTAGCATTAGTATCGGCACTATTTTCAGAAATTTGTACTGGAATTACCTCATCATTCCAGCTAGACTCACTTTCTTTATAAGCCACAAAAATACCCTGACTTTCACTATTCTCAAAATAATGATTACTACTCGGACAAAATAATACATTTGACCACACAGTTTCAACAGGTTGAACCATATCATGTGAATCAACTTGCCAGTGCAAGTAAGGTGCTTCCCTATTATTTTCTTTAAGTGCACTAATTTCATTATAACGCCGTGCGCTTCTATTATTTTGCCTGCGGTACTGCTTACGCTGCTGGTTTGAAACTCGCGAAAAATTTTGGCGCGGCTGTATAAAACTTCTCGTACCTGAATGACGGTGAGGGGTAGCGAAGAAATGTCTATTGTCATACTTAGCTAAAGCTTGAAGGAGGGTAACCTTGCTTGTAATTGTTTGATTATCTAAAAAATCTTGAACACTTGGCTTCAAACGTTGGATAACTATTTTTAAGATTATCGCTTCCGTCAACTCTTCTAAATATTCCTCACACTTGGAAATCTTTTCCATAGCAAAATCTAATGCAGACTGACCTTCACGCTGCCTTAGCGAATAAATTTCCGCTTCAATTTCACTTTGATTAAAGGTCTTTGGAAAAACACTAAGAAACTGTTGCTTGAATGACGAATAGTCAAAAATCAGATTACTGCTTTTCATACACGTGTACCACTGATATGCACTACCTCTTAAAGCGGCTAGAGCAATTTTAAGTTTATCCCCCTCTGGGGTGCATTGTTGCTGAAAGTAATGCTCAATTTTCTTTAGGAATTGGCTTGAGGGGCCGCCATTGAAGGTGGCTTCGAATGGCGCAAAATGCTGAACCATAATTACCCGAGGAAAATTTCCAGCAGGATTTTGTTCTACAACACTCATTTTTTAAATAGTATATAAGTACTTGCAACAATTTTATCAATATACGTACACAGTACACAGTTTTTAATTTCAATTATGTTCTTCGTTACAAATTTAACGCTAACTACCAGGGTATATATATTTTTCGGGCGCCAGTATAGAGAATCTATACTGGCTTCTACCCAGACTTGGGTGTATATAATTTGAAGTGGCACTCTATTTGAATTATATACAAACACAGGTTATACATGAAATAATGTTTATTGAATTCGCTGCACATATAATTGGCTTTTACAGCAATAAGCATGCGTACTACTTGTACGGAATGTAAATACAGCTTTTAAGGACAATATATTTTTATACTCACGAACAGTAAGTCAAACCAGCAGTACTGCCACGTAAACTTCTAGCCCGTAAAGCACTAGCGCAGGATAACATCTTTTTCAACCTTAACAACCTCCCCTCCTCATTAATGACGCTGCGTGGTATTTATACTAAGCGCGTATGCCAAAATTAGCATATCTGAAGCAGCTTCTTTAATTCACTCAAAAGTTCGATTCTTGTGAATCGAATCTTGTGTATACCTTACAGGTTTATATAAACTTTGTCATGTGATCAGGATAGCGATTAGGGATTTGCTGTTGTCGATAAGTCACATGTGGTTTTATGTAATCTGCGCAAAGCCTATATGAAATCTTGACTGACGCTACGCATGTTTGAAAAAGGAAGCCATTTAATAATTTCCACTAGACGCCTTTTAGGACTTAGATTTGAAAACGAAAGTTAGCTCGTACGCCCAAGGGAATTTAGAATAATGTTAGATTTTAAAATGGTATGGGGTTTTTAATGTTATATATATATATATATATATATATATATACAGTAGAGTCCCGATAATCTGAAATGATTGGGACCAGGCCCTTTTCGGATTGAGCGGAATCATTCTTAAGATATATTTAAATTACATAATAACATGTGATTACACAAATATTACATATTTCACGTGATTGCACAGTTTATTTTATAAGGTATGTGAACACGACCGTGTGGTGTGTTAAAGAAACAAAATTAAAAGCGGAATGAAGTCAATTTGAGTTTATTGCAGAACAAAAACTATGCGACCGTTTGTCACATAGCTGAGGAACAACTACCGCCAAAACCAAAAATGTTGCCACACAGAGCGGAAGAAACTACAGAAGAATATTGAAAATTGTAAATACTTACAAAAGCGACGTCTACATACAAATAGCTCGGAACAGTATGTCTAAACATTACCAAATACCGGGATGCAACGGGTGATAAGAGAGCGGAACGCTGCCTAGTACAGTAGAGTGTAAGTTGTTCGTACAGTACAGTGTAAGATTTTAGACGATCAGTAGATTGTTGAAATGGATTTGAAAGAACCTATCAACGTCTCAGACGAGAGTGAAGGTGAAGCAGACGGGGAGAGCGAGCACAGGTTATCCCACTCAGACGCAGGGCCGCCCAGAGACTTTACGGGGCCTGGGACAAACTTCTGTTGGGGGCCCCAAGAAATATGATTAATCAAATAATTTTTTTTTGGGGGGGGCCTTTTTTTCAGGAGATTATTTTGAATTCTGAAGTACGGTGCAAATTTCAGAATTTTCTTTCGGAGGAAATCTAATAAATAAATTAAAAAAAATTTTTTGGGCCCCTCCGGCAGTTGGGGACCTGGGGCAAAGTGCACCAGTTGCCCCCCCCCCCCCCTTGTGGGCGGCCCTGCTCAGACGCTGAGGCTGCATTTGATGTAGCGCTACGCAATTTGGCGTAATTTGGCTACAAGGGAGGGGTAGTCTTCTCTTTGACAAAAAAATTTAACAGATTTTTTTAAACAAATGTAGTTCAGTAATAATTAGTTCAGTACATTGCCTAACTTTGAATTTTCTGGTAATTTTCAGAAATATACTTTATATTACTAAGTATCACTGTGGTTTTATTGTAACCTTAGTTCTTTTTGACTTTTGGCTTCGGATTAAGTGGATTTTCGGATTACCGAAGTTCGGATTAACGGGACTCCACTGTATATATATATATATATAATGTTAGAAAACTTTTGTTATATTACTCTTTAATTCAATGCGTGTGTAAGAAACAGAGTTACAGAAAATTCATTGTGCCTTTTCAGGGAGTAGATTAAATTTTAAGTTGAATTATGATAATTTGAGCCACCTTCCCCCCCCCCCCCCCCCCCCCCCCCCCCGCAAAAACGACAGCTTCCAACTTTTAACTTTTTTGAAACGTTTAAGGATCTTTTCTATCTTTCCTACTACAAATTTTTGCATTTTTTATTGATTAGACTGGCTGTCAGTGACACAGGATTACTATTTATTTATTTAGAAAATGGTGAAAACGAAGCGCTAATACCAGCCATGCATTCTATAAAAAGATTAATGTTTAGTTACATTTGGAGGAACACATACCTCAATATTTTGCTACTTAGGAGGGTGTACGTTTTACATATTTTAACGTCTATGAGTACCTTAAAACTTTTTCCATGGCGTAAGAATGTAAATTACTTTCAAGAAGTGATTATCGTTTTCAGACGTTCATTCTAACTCACGAAATTTTATACTACTATTTTTTAGACAATGAAAATTATTCTGCACATGTACCAGAAATCAATAACACGAAATAGAAAATTCAACAAATTTAATTTTTGTTTTCTAATTTATTGCTACACACCAGGGCCCGATTTAGAAAATTCTTGACTATAGGCACAATTCGGGATGGGAGCTCCCTAACGCTGATGTGGGCTAAAATTTCCAAAACTAACGCAAAAAAAAATACATGAATCATTGTGAAAGAACCATTTTACAAGAATTGGCTATTTCAAGCGTACAACCCCAGAACATTATCAAATAACAAAAGCAATACAACATATTAACTTCATCATTAAAACCAATAAACACCAATACAATGCAACCAGAAAAACTTATTAATCCCTTATATACACTTTAACATACATATGATGAACTATACATATCACTCACTATACATGAACCAATCAATAAAATTTGAAAGGATATATAAAAAAATTGCTATTAAAAAAGGTAAAATTAAAAAAAAATTGAATTGGGAATTTTTTTCCCTTTATAATAAAAGTTTTGGGGCCCCCAAATTTCGGGGGGACCCTAGGCACAGGCCTACCGGGCCAAATGGAAAGTCAGGGCCTGCTACACACATATATGCATATATATACATTTATTCTGGTCGTCATTTATGCTTTTTGACTATCTCCATTCACTGGTTTGATATGATAGAATGTTAATGGGATAACTGAATGTTAATGAGAATACCAGTAATCTTTTGCATCCTTTCTTTTTTAGAAAAATTAAAAGTGACTAGAAACTAGTAAAACGTTTCAAATTTCCGAGATTTTAATTAACTCTCTCTAAAAAACCTTATTTTTACGTCTGTTACTTTTACTTTTATTTGACTCACATATAACTTGCTTCTACGATTTTCTTTTGAACCGCGAAAAGAAAAAGAGAAAGTTCTTTTTTCGTGAAACCTTGGCGAAATTTGACTAAACAAAATATAATTTAGGTATGCGATTAAGGTATCATCTATGAGTGTTTATATTTAACTGTTTCATGGAAAAATTTCATTTCATTCTATTTGAGTCCCTTAATTCAGAATAAAGAATCATAGGTTATGGAAATAATGTTTGGACTATTTAAAGCATACTTTATGTTTAAATTATACTCATATTTTTTTTGTTTCGTTAAATATTTTTGTTTATTCGAGCAAGTAAAAGTTTCCGCTTGGATCAGAGTAGATTTTTTCAAAGCTTTGGTACTTTCCCTTTAAGTTGTTCGACATAAATATAAAAAAGATTATGAGCGGAAACACTTTCTTATCCACATAAAGGAGTAAAATTTAATTTCTTATTCCTTAATTTGAACTATCTCGAAAATTGATTTTAGGACGATTTATTATCGTGTTCTGGTCTACCTAGTCCCAGTCTTATTTCAGTTTCGTATGATGTCACAAGCTTTTTACTTGCGAATTCTCAAAAAGCCTGGTATGTGTCCTCATACGAACGCCTGTGAATGTGACTTTTTGATGAAAGTAGGAAACTCAGCTAAATGCATTATTTGTGTACTGACCTTTGCATTTAGCAGTAGCCTGATATAAATTTTTATTCATACAACAGAGTAACGTGTTGCTTACGCTAATTCTATTTTTCTGATAAGGCTTAAGGTAACCTACACGTAGAGGAAATCCTTGAGGCTTTGACTGCGCAGTCCAAACCTTTAGGGTTTCCGCGTTGTACCGTGTTTCACCGAAAATAACTTCCGGTCTTATAGTAATTTTTGTCCCCCCCCCCAAAAAAAAAACCCCGCATTAGGGCCTATTTTTAGGGGATGTCTTATTTATTCATGCACTCATGCACAACAATTTACATTTATTCATTTACAACAATATTTATTAACATGTTTTTATTAACTCGCTTTCTTGTTTGTATGTGTGTTTGTCCAGTACAAATCTTGCAGTCGATTTTTAACTAACTTCCCGACTAGCTAGACATTTAAAACTTTTAGAATAGCTCAGAACACGATGACAATGCATTATTTTAATACTTTTAGCCATCTTTAAGCAGGATTGAATTCATTTTCAGTTAATTTTGTTTTGTAGACTGGTGCAGCCATCTATCGGCAGGGACGGGGAAGAAAAGTTAAACGCAAGTTAATTTCCAATTAACTTCATTTTCTTTCAAGTTGATGGGATAATTCATCAAAAAATTTTTAAAAAAGTATTTATTAATCATAGAATTGTCAAGTTTATATGATTCAACAGAAAATTTAGAAACATGGTATAAAAAAAGTTCTTTTTATGTTGTAATTATTTATTCATATGTTTATATACAAAAACTCTCGAAATCAATTTCTGTTAACAAATCACATGAACCCAATTCCTTCAAACTGCCATGAATGCGGTTTTTCAGTAGTAAAGCTCTCTCATTCCTCGGTTCAACCAAATTCCCGCCTGTTTTTCAGTCTAAGACCAATTCAAGTTCATGATTGTGTTCTTTTTTCACGTATTGTTGCAGAATATTACTTTTAACTGTAGAATTACGAAATTCATTTATTTAGCTATTGTTTCTATTATTTTGTTGTTGAAAAGCGTTTTTTGTATTAATATGTTAAGATATAACAATAGATGCATGCGTGTGTTGGGGCAAGTAAGGACGACAGAGCATTGGCCTTTAACATACATTTATTTAATAAATCACAAAATTCATTTAAAGTGTAATTGCTACTAGCACAATATTCCCTTTCATATTAACATTTTACACACGAGGACTCAGAAGCAGAGGCAAACTATATGGTCAAAGTAATAATTTTTTTATAGTATATGGGGAGGCACTTACTACAGCTGAAGTATGCAGCGATGAAAGATAACATCGACGACAGGGGCCCAAAATCACGTCAAATACCGGATCATCTTGGCGGGTTACCGGCACTACTCCTAGACTCTGAGGCAGTCGAGACTCTATATGATCTGAGCTCTAGGAAAAAAAATAGCCGGAGCAAATTCTGGACCTTCTCTGCGTTTTCTTCTCTGCGCGTTTATTTGGAGGGGCTGTTGTCCGTTTACGAGGGGGGGGGCATTCTAGCCCACCCCTTTTTTTCATTGGGCAATGGGCTGTTTTTCTCTCAGTAGTTCCTGCCCCAATTGGTTCCTTATTATACTGCCCCTGTCCATAGTCTACGAAGTACCTCCCCACCATAATTTTCATTTGCAATACCACTTTGACCCTTATCATCTGAAGGTTTTACCGTGGGCCATAAAATAACGACCATCTATCTTGCAATATTTATAGACTTTTGATCGCTATCAATGGCCACACCGACAGATATTCTTCTATTTCCTCCTGGCGTACAAGCCCTTATTTTCCCCTGCCTCTGCAGCCTTTACAATAGATTTGTTCTTGGTCACACACTGCGGGAAATTATACCATTCCGCTTCTACATACGCAATTCATGATTTCTATGCGTCTAAAGTTTTGCATAGCATACATTTATAGAGATACATCTGTATGTTATGTCTATATTTCTGGATATCATGTGATGTGAGCATTCAAGACTTTTTTATTTCATTGATTTATAGATGAATTTTATTATTTAATTTGATATAAAAGGCGTAGAGAAATGACAAATATACACTCATGGACAAAAAAAATTAGCGCACCAAGAAGGAGTCTTCAAAATGAAACGAAATTTTACATACGTAATGGCTACTTTGATATAAGTAAATGATAAGAAAATCAAAGAAAAAGGATAATTTATTTCAGAGAAAATGGCAAAAGAACGGAGGAGTTAATACTCCGTTGGACCCCCTCTAGCGCGAATGCACGATGCGATACGATCGGGCATTGAGTCATACAAGTTCTGTATGATGTCTTGAGACATTTCGTTCCATATTTGCTGTAACCTTGCCTCTAGTTCGTTCAAACTCGTGGGATGCCCAACTCGTCGTCCCAAATGATCCCAGATATGCTCGATTGGAGACAAATCTGGGGATCGGACAGGCCAAGGAAGGGTAGTAACAGTGCGGAGACAGTCTTGTGACACCCTTGCCGTATGAGGCCGATCATTGTCTTGTTGAAAAATGGCTCCTGGGAGCCGTTGCATGAGTGGCAACAGATGTGGTTGCAGGATTTCATGAACATACCGCTGGGCTGTCATGGTGCCACGGAACAATACTAGGGGTGACCGTGTATTGTAGGCAATGGCACCCATACCATCACACCAGCTGTGGGAGCGATGTGTCGCTGTACAGCAAAGGCAGGATTGAAGCGTTCACCACGGGATCTCCACACACGAACACGATTGTCATCACTGCCGAGATTGAATATGGATCCGTCGCTAAAGACGACCTGGTTCCATTCCGCTGCAGTCCAGTTTCCTCGTGCGCGGCAAAACTCCAAACGGAGGCGTCGATGGGTGGGCGTCAAGGGCAGCACACGTAATGGGCGCCGCGATACCAACTGTCCTTCAGCCAGGCGCCTTCGTATGGTTCGAGAAGACACAGAGGCCCCTAGTGAAGGTGCTACCTGTGCCTGGATGGCGGCCGATGACGCAGTTGGCTGTACGCGTGCATTTCTTACGATGTGGCGGTCTTCTCGACGACTGGTCTGTCGAGGGCGTCCTGAGCCTGGTCTTCGTGTACATGACATCTCTCGGGTCCACTGGTCCCAACACCTCCTCACAACACAATCAGAGCGGCCTAATTGACGAGCTACTCGCCTAGCTGACCACCCAGCTTCCATCATCCCGACGATTCTCCCCCTCTCAAACTGCGACAACTGCTTATATTGTCTTCGAATACGGCGTAATGGCATGTCTATCTCAGCTCTTCCTTTGTAAAGGATTCAGCACACTCAAACAAGCTTTGGTTACCTGTTTTATACTCCACAGAGTACGATGTTCAACGCCCTCTACCGGCTATACGTAAAGCGCAATCACGCTGCATTTCTAATCATTTGCATATCTCCCCGACATGTACCTTCATTGCCAGTTTCGTTACGATCCCGCAATTATTTCTTGGTGCGCAAATTTTTTTGTCCATGAGTGTACTAAAGCGATCAAAATTCGGAATTTCCAGAAAAACAAATATTTGTGTAAACAAAACGCCAAGCACGAGCTTTAGTTTGAGCTTTAATGCTTTTTTTTTAAACTTTTAGAGATTTGCTCTGAAAAAAAGTTATCCGAAAAAAACGAACCAATTTTCTACGGTTTTCGGTTTCGGTCATTGGAGTTCAAAACCACGATTTTCGGTTTCGGTTAAAACCTGAACCGAAACCCTACTGACGATCCTAATTGGGGCTTATTTTTGGGGTAGGGCTTATATTAGTAGTAACCTGAAAAATCGTGCTAGGGTTTATTTTCCGATCAGGTCTTATTTTCGGGGAAACACGGTATGTGGTGAAGCCATGAGACCGGTGGCGGACTGTACAGTCTTCAAAATCCCGATTGAAATGTGCGCGCGTGTGGTGCACGTGTGTGCTCGAGGGTTCTGTTGAGGAAATCCTCAAAGAAATGCTTAAAACTTTTTCCTTGACGATTTTCTGTACGTGTATGGGTGCCTTTACTTTTCGAGATTCGATGTTAAAAAATATGATACATCCAGTATAGACCAAAACACGAGGGCTGTTTAACAAATAAAACAACAAGGACTCGCATATGGAGCTATTTAATACAGGTTACTACCCCCACAACTTATTTTGCGACCATGTTCACGTAACTTTTCAGCATAATCGTTTAATATGTCGATGCATCTGTTCCACAGAGGCCTCAGAAAAAAAAAGTCTCAAGGTCTGGGTCTAGGACATTTCTGCATATTTCACTAGGTCGTTCATTTCATGTCGTTTACTAGTCGGTATTTTTTCAGGGGTCCAATGTAGAGATAACCGCATCGTGCTAAGTCAGGGATGTAAAGTAAGAGGCCCACCACCTCTTAGGGGGCCAACTCTATGGTGCAGCTGACAGTAGGCGGCTTCGCTGTTGTGCAGCAAGATTGAACAATACCGGTCGTTCTGAAGAATTGTTTGCCTTAACCTGTCCAATGTGGCACAGTAGCGTTCAGCATTCACCGTATCTTTAATTCAGAGAGTCCAAAAGACGCCTATTTGTCTGGTGTCGAAAGACTTACCATTACGTTTTTTTTCCACATGGTCTACATGGTTCCGTATATTCTTGTTAAAACTTTAGTGCTTCATGAGATACACTTATGTTTCATTATCTCCTTCGCAATTCGTTGTATATACAGCATTTTTTTTCTCGGGATAACGGGTCAAAACCATGAAATAGTATAGTACTCGGTGCCTTCTATATTATATCCGAGCTGCTCTTACACTAAGATAAGCTTTTCCCATCGTGAGATGCTTAGGTTGTTAGAAACGGCCCTGAGTTTGATGCGTCTGTATTTTCCTGAATGTAGCTTTCAATACAAGCAGTATTTTATTCTTTAGTGGACGTGCGTGGCTTTCTCGTTCGTTACTCGTCGCTCATACTTGTTTTGCTATTTTCAAAGGCCTTAACTCCCTACGTGTTTGAGTTCATAGACCTCCACAAATTGCAATTAATTTCTACAGGATGTAAGCGCTTTAAATGCAGAACTAGAATACCACTGTAAATCTCGGTGCCCGACCATGTTTTTAGATTTTCAGACGCATTGAGAAAGCCATTGATGTTCTTGACATGTAACAAATTTACTACAGTGGCCAGGATAAGATGCACTGCCCTATTTAATAGGGACTCGTACTCCACTTCTATCTAAAAAGGGCATTTTATAACCTTGATCATAGAACAGCCTTGTATAAGTAACTAATAATTTTCATTTATATTAGGTTTCTATTATTCTTAATCTCATACTGCAATATTACGGCAGTATGACTGGATTTTATGATTCTGATTGTCATCTGATAAAACTAGCAAATGAGTTCATTACCACCCTTTCATTTTCAAGTTTTACATCTTGGGGCAATTTCTGAACATTAAAAACTAATTTACAAGTTTTTCATGTGTCTGAAAGTTTTTCGCTCAAGGGCATCGGATCCAGGATATTAATGATAAAATGTTACGTCTTTCTTAAGAGAGAAAATAGTAAACATTTTAAAATTAACCATTAGAAAAACAAAACTTACTGCTATCACTTACTGTATTAAATACTTTTGATGTCATAAAATGACTGCATTAATAAGAATATTTAAAATGTAAATTAAGTATTGTTTTGAAGTATCTTAATATTATTCTGCTTTACAGAATATTTAATATATAATATGAACTTTAGTTACGGTTACAGCTTTTGTGGAGCGTACACATTTCTAAAGGCTAAATAGTGCTATTATTATCATACCTTGAGTGTGATGTAACTTGACAAATGCCCGGTGCAATCTTTTTCTATACGATGTTACAAAAGCTTGCCTCTGCAATTGTTCAGCAACAAAAGAAACAACCATTTTCTTTCTTTCGAGCGGTTCTCTAGAACGTGGAATTATAATTGAACTGTACCCGTCAAAAGTTAATGGGATAAATATGTGCATATTCTATAAGGAATCAATAAGGATACAAATACGAGAAGATAATTTATCTTCTTGCTGTGGGTGAATATTAAGTCGCGTTGTTAAAAGTTGTCGCCTGAGGCACCTCTAAGATTTCTACTGTTACAAAAATAATGCTTGCAAAATATAAAACTTTTAATTCTATCATATGAAGAATAATGCGTATAGTGACGCAATAAGCAAGACAGAGAATAGTAAACGAGGCAAAAATAATTAAAGATGGATTTCGGGAGCTAGCACTTATTGTAGTCAAAACTTTAATACATTTTAACTAAATTACTACATTTTTATTTAATTTTACTGCACTTATTTTTTAGAGTCGCTTTTCTGTTGAGCTATCTTTGTATCATTAGATAAAAGAGGAGTCTCTATGTATTTAATGTAGAAATGCTTAGGAAATATTTAGGTAAACTTATCAGAAAAAATTTAATTTAAACAATATTTCTTTTACATCCCTTTTTACAGTCATTTAACCCCCCCCCCTTGAAAATAAACATTACCAAAGAGGGAAAGCTCATAAGAGACATAAACATCTGCCATAATGAATCAAATACTGTTGTTGTTGTGGTCGTTGTTAAGGGGACTCACGACTCTTAAGTCGAGGAAATAAGGCATATTTTCATACTTTTTGACTCTATGTAACTATTTCAATTTACTCCCAATTTTTCCAAATTTTATGTATATGATAAATTGATATATTTATTTTAATAAACAAATTTTCAACTCTAAAAATAATTTTAAATAATTTTTTTAAATGCTTTAGATATACCTTGTTTTTTAAGTATTTTTATTGTATACTGGCTTACGCACAGAACGATGAAATTAATTTCACGCTTAAATGTATAATTCCTGTTTTATATTTAAAACAAATAATTCAAAATACAATTGAATATAACATTCAAAATTAAATTTTTTGTTCAATTTTTTTAAAACTGATCAAAATATACTTAAAATTTTCTTAAATTTTTGCATTAATTTACCCCTGAAAAAATAACAAAATGTGCAGTGATTGCAATAATTCTAGTTCATACGCAATAAAATCACACGGTTATGCAGTGATAAAAATTCCATGGAATTATGTTTCTTAGTTTTTGAAATATAAGTTGCGGAATGATGCAAAATTACATTTTGAGAAAAATGAGCTTAAATTTTTTCTTACCATAAACTTGTTCAGTAATTAAATATTTAGAATATCAATATCTCCGGAACTAAGCGGAATATTTTCATGCTGTTTGCTTTATTTTGTTCAGAAATGATCAGGCTTTAACATATATTTTTTCAGTGAGTCCCCTTAATGCATTTTGCCGAATATATAGAAGAAGGTGAAAAAATGATTCGAGAAGGAAATAATGATAATTGAGCTGATGATGTCACACTACAAGAACCAAATCTGAAATATTGTTTCCTGTTGTTGTTGTTGTTGCTAAAGCCCCCTGGTTGGATGTTCCATTCACCAGGTCCTAATAGGCTACTGGGCTGAAAGGGGCGGCTTCTGTTTTGAATTAGCACCACAAGGGTCGGAGTCCGACTTGGCTAAATGACCGGTCCCGTAATTTTGAACTGAGTCAAGTGACAAGACCGGAACACTTGACCCCGCACCTCCAGAGGCAAATTTGAGAACTTGGAGGACATTGCAGCCACGACAGATTTTACGCGCCTGCACCACCATTAGTGAACACGGCGGTGGATTTGCAGCGAGTAGCATCGAACCAGGGACGTTCAGATCACTGGCCCGCTGCTCTTGCCAACTGGGCCACCGCGCCTGAATCAAACACTTATATAGAAAAGTCGTTAAACAGTTCTAAATCAATAAAAAATGTAGCAAATGAAGAAAGTTAATTTGAATATGATTTAAACAAATAAAGCGCTATTTCATCAAAAAAGATTTGTAGTTGCGTAATTTCGCTTTTACCATGTTTTTATTAAGTTGCTTTCTTGTTTGTTTGTGTGTGTGTGTGTGTGTGTGTTTGTCTAGTACAAATCTTGCAATCGATTTTTAACTAACTTCCCGACTAGCTAGACACTTGAATCTTTTAGAATAGCTCAGAACACGATGACAATGCATTTTTAAATACTTTTAGCCATCTTTAAGCAGCTTTTTACCATGTTTTTATTATTTTCAGTTAATTTTGTTTTGTAGACTGGTGCAGCCATCTGTCGGCCGGGACGGGAACGAAAAGTTAAGCGCATGTAAACTTCCAATTAACTTCATTTTCTTTCAAGTTGATGGGATAATTCATCAAAACAATTTTAAAAAAGTATTTATTAATACATAGAATTATCAAGTTTATATGATTCAACAGAAAATTTAAAAATATGGTATATAAAAAGTTCTTTTTATCTTGTAATTATTTATGATACACTAGTTAAGATAGTGGATATGTTTTCTTCTTTTAGCAGTCTTTTGTATGAAATTTGTCTGCGACAGTTCGTGTAAAAAGCTGACTAATTCAGTTGCAAGTCCTAAACCATTGGCTTTGTTTCAATATATAGTGAAGGAACAATGCTTCTCTACTTAGTCTTTCACCAGAAGTGCAATAAGTGATCATTTTCACCATTCATGGCTTTGAACAACTTTCTTACATAACATATTTTTTGTTTGAGGGTGACCAAAATGAATCCTGGGGTTTTATTAAATTATATTTACCTCTCTATAGGAAAAAATATTGCTATTCCAAAATTTCATTCAAAAATATTTAGTATTAATAAATGCAGTACTCGGAGAAAATTTAAAGCAGCTGATTTCTATATTGTATGTTGAGATGCAGCATTAAGGAATAGTAAACTCTGAAATTCTACAAAAAGCTTATTTTAAAAATTTCATTTTGAAAATTACCATTTGAAATAATGGACTTATGATAAATCTTTGAAATCCTTTACTTAAGAGAATTTGCTATGCCATACAATCATGGAAAAACAAATATTACGTAACAAATATGTGGAAAGTACCTTTTGCATGTAAATATGTGGTAAAGAATAACGACACAGTACTGGAAGCAAAGGGATACACTTACAAAAACAGTAAATGCATTCTCACCATTTAATGTCATGTAAGTCTATTTCTTGTTAATATCACTAAAATCCTTCCTTCACAAAACTGGCATTTTGCAGTATGCTATTTTGGGTAGATTTTTCTTTCAGTTCCATTGCATCTAAATGATCGGATTGTAAACAGGGTTAAAGTTCTCTATAATTGCCAAAAAATTACAACAAACTCCTTTGTCTATATACATAAAAACAGTTCCCTAACTGACTGACTGATTGACTGACTGACTGACAGACAACACACAGACCAAACCGATGGACCTAAAGTGTTGAAATTTTGCATGGCGATTCCTCTTATAGTGTAGGGGTGCACTAAGAACGATTTTTGAAAAATTCTTCTTAGAGTTTTTAAAATTAAACTTTTAAGCTGTTTTTGTAACTTTTTTTTAAGTTTGCATTTAAAATAATAATCTCAGGGTTATAAAATTTACATCACGAGAAAGGTCACAAAAATTCCTTTAAAATTCAATCTTTTTCGAATCTTTACCTCTCTTTTCTGATTTTTGGTGAATTTTTAAAGATTTATTTTTAGACTTTAATTTATTAAATGCTGATCACGTGGTTTCTTTTCTTTTTGGGATACTTTAAACTAATTTTGCGTCACGTGCATAACAACGAAATAAATTGACAAAAAATATTTTTTTTCTTTCTAATGCGGCACACGATCGGACATTATCCAAAAAATATTAAAATATAGTAAAAGAAATGTTCCTCAAACTGTACTATATTAACTGTACTATATTCTTTAGTATGTTCTATTAGATTCAATTTGAATATTTTCTTCTACATTATTTTATCTATAAAAATATCCGTTACGATTTTTTTTATAAATATATTTTTTTGTTTTTTTTTGGCATTAATTGCATACATTGACCGTTGTATTTAATTTGAATGTATTCCGTAGCGAAGCACGGGTATTCAGCTAGTATATATATATTTTTTATCCAAGCGACTTTAATGAGCAAAATATAAAGTAAAATTCAAAATCACAGACTGTCTAAAGTTGTGACTCTATCCTTTACAGCGAATTAATTTACGTCAGAGTTGGATGCTATAAAGATTTTTTTTGGGTAGCGAACTTTATTTTAAAAAGTGAGAATTATAGAGATAATTTTTCTACATAATACCTTTTTATAAACGCACGATGGTTTATGATATTTCGAAAATTATATAATCTGTGGATTCATGAATCCATATTGAGAATGACGGCGAATCAAGATTATTGGTCGTTCGACACATCTACAAATCAACTGTAAACTATCATCAGTGGATAAATTCTCTTAATGTAATGGATTTTATCGGGATTTATTAAATTTTTGGATTTCACAGGTTTGCTATGGTGTTGTATTCATCTATTTTTTCTTAAATTTCTTCAAATGTAACACGTGTACCGGGTATTTCACTTGTTAAGAAAATTGGCAGATTTCCCTATTAGTAAGATTGTAAGATGTATATGGCATTGTTCTCTTTCTTAAAAAAAAGAAACCTTTCTGCCTCTGCGCCAAGTCTGTAAGTGTTCTTACAGATTGCATTTCACTGATGTTGTTAGCAATTGTACTAATTATGGCATACAAGAAAAAGAAATGTGCACAGTATTTTGCTGTAACAGTTGCTCTGAAGAGTGCCGTCGTCAGGGCGACGGGGAGAAAATAGTGAACTAGATTAAACCGAGACACTTTATCAGTCTGCTTTTTAAATGATTCAATATGACTAAATTTTTGGTCTCTTACATTTAAGATATGTGTGTACTCTGAGTTCATGTTCACATCTGTTGCATTATAAATCTGATAACCAATTTTTTTCTGACATGTTACACATAATGCTGTGTAAAAGGTTCAACATCCAACATATTAACTGATAACCCACACATCCTTAGGTATATATACTTAAACCTACGTAATTATATATATATATATATATATATATATATATATATATATATATATATATATAATATATATATCGTTGGTGTTCTGTAAAAAGGGTGAATACCCATAGAGATTTACATACATATTCGCTCTTTTTACAGAACACCGATGATATATGTATATACAGTGGAACTTTTCTATCCGACCACCTCTCTAAACGGTCATATTTTGTTTAGAGCCGATTCAGCAACCCATAGAGCCAATGTTATGGAAGAAACCTCTTTTCCACTGTCACCCCTCAAAACGGCCACTTTTTTTCGGATCCATTACGGGCCGCCATAGAGAAGTTTCACTGTATATATATATATATATATATATATATATATATATATATATATATATATATATATATATAGCTAAGAGGTTTAACACATCCATGTCCTGATATTTAAACTTGATACAGTCGTGGCACACAATGAAGATAATCCAAAGATCAGTACTTATTTATTTCGATTTAATACGTTAAAGTCCTAGAGCTCCTTACTTTATTTTAAACGATTTAAACGACTTATAATTGGAAACAACTCCATCCCTAACATATTTCAGAGATCTGTTGCAAGCCTCCGCATCCTGTGAAATCATCCAAGCGTCTGTGTCGTTCATTGTTCAACTCCCGCTCAACTTATTTGCTGACATTGCTTTTAGAAAGTTCCAGAAGCTTCCTTATGTAATTGAATCATCTGACCTGATCAATTTAGAATCCTCGCTTGAATAATCTCTTTTTAAAATTGGACTGTCAGTTAGTGACCTCTATTGATCACTCTTGCTATTAAACCCCCTCGTTTTCCTTTTCCCCGATATTTCGGGAATTAATAGTATTTAATTGCTAATTCCTATCTTTTCTAAGCAAAACTCCCGTTTAAGGTTCCCATGGTTGCCCCCATAATTAAGGCATTACAACTATATATATATATATATATATATATATATATATATATATATATATATATATATATATATATATATATATATATATATATATATATATATATATATATATATATATATATATAGTGTGCGTGTGTGAGTATACACAAACGCAGAGAAATCATGAAATATGAACAATCCCCATTTACGGGTCATTATCCGTGTCTCGGCCGAATATGAGCAAGTTAAATCCATAGACCGGAAAGTCCCTCTATGATGTCAGAGACGGTGGGAGAGTGTACAATCTCCCCAGCTGTCACCCCTGGGTTTGCTCCTAGGATAAACTTGTAGGACTTTGACACAATAAGAAATTTTATTTACCTGCGTATCTTTGCATCATTTCAAAAATGTTTCAAAAGCTTCAAGATTTACGTTTCATTTGTCTATGTATGTACCCCAATAGTGAAAATGTGCTTGATCAAAGGAATTTTTCTCATTTCAAAAATTCAATTAAATTAATCTGGTGTCGTATTTATTAACAATTAAGATAAGATTATAATGTAAAAGCATGTACCCGGAACAGTCCTATTGATTTTCATTTGTTTTTGGTTACGCACTTCAGATTCTCCTTACCAGAGGGTATTTTTCTGTAAGTGTACGTCTTTAGTCAAGCGAGACTGTTTATGAAGCAAAACATTTTTCTAGAAATTTCAGACTCCAAGCCTGAAGAGTTTAAAACCCGTATTATAAATGTTATTTTTAGGGAACAGAGAATATTTTTTATAGCAATCTTCTTTCAAAATTCTTTGAAAATTCGAGCATAAGCTTTCATATGTAGTGCCACCCTCATTAATCCTGTTCATTGAGATCACCCATCATAATTCCCTTCATAGATAGAAAAATAGGAGTCGAATAAGTTAATTATGATAGCTATAAAAAATGACCACAAAAGATTCACTCTTATGGTATTATAAACTATTCTATTCGAATGCGGAAAGCCTAAAATATAAAAGACTAGCTGAAAACCCGTACTTCGCTACGGAGTACATTCAAATTAAATACAACGGTCAGTGTATACAATTAATGCCAAAAATATGTACAAATATATCTATAATAAATACAACTATCAATGTATGCAATTGATGTAAAAAAAATATTTATAAAAAAATCGCAACGTATATTTTCATGGACAAAATAATGTAGAAGAAAATATTCAAATTGAATCTAATGGAACATACTAAAGAATATAGTATAGTTAATATAGTACAGTTTGAGGAACATGTCTTTTCTTGTATTTTAATATTTTTTTGGATAATGTCCAATCATCTGCCGCATTAGAAAGAATTTTTTTTTGTCTATTTCGTTGTATGCGCGTAACGATAAATTAATTTTAAAAAACCAGAAAAAGAAATCACGTGATCAGCATTTAATAAATTAAATTCTAAAAATGAATCTTGAAAAATTCACCAAATATCAGAAATTTGAGGTAAAGATTTAAAAAAGAATTCATTTTAAAAGAATTTTTATGATCTTTCTCGTGATATAAATTTTATCACCCTCAAATTATTATTTTAAATGCAAACTTAAAAAAGTTACAAAAACAGCTTAAAAATTTAATTTAAAAAAATCTAAGAAGAAATTTTGAAAAATCTTTCTTAGTGCACCCCTACACTATAAAAAGAATCGCCATGCAAAATTTCAGCCCTTTAGGCCCAGCGGTTTGGTCTATGCGTTGTATGCCAGTGAGTCAGTTAGTCAGTGAGTCAGTCAAACAGTCGGAACTGTTTTATATATATAGATAATCGTTTATAATTACTAAATAGTGAATTTTTAAGATTTTTCTGCCTCCAACAATCGTTTCATGTCTTCATAAACAGATGGGAGATGATGCCTACCTATTGTTCCTTCCTCTCTTTGGACAAATCAAATTAAAAGGCAAAAAGATTTATCCCGTTAATGCGGCTACTGACTTGTACTGCAACTCTGTAATGTAATGTTTATGGGGTGCATAACATTACAGGTGCACCCATATTTCTTCCCGAATTCCCATATTGATTGCTCGGCTCAAAAGGTGCTCCACCTCAACCATTTCAGTGTGACCTGCACTGACTTACAATGAAACGATCTAGACTTGCAATTTAAGGCTGCTATGTACTAAGAAAAAAAATCGTATTTCCCTTTTCCTCTTCTTGCAGACTCTTGTGGTGGGAGGAGTCCAGTTGACAGTTCGAGAATTCCACCCCGCTTAGGATTGACATTTTGAGGGATTGTAATGGCTCTTTCTCTAGGGGGGTTAAGCGCTACCCCCAAATTTTTTATTTAAAATATATTTTTGTCAACTATTGACAGGTACATAAATGCTGATAATCAAATGAAATTGGTATTGTCAGATAGCCTGAACTTTTCTGAAAAGCGCTACAGGATTCATTTTATAAATTTCGTCCATCGAAGGAATTTATGAGCGTTTAAAACACACTATACCAGATTTTTCCCCCGAATAATTTAAATTTAAAAATATTAATTGCATTTTTTTGAAAAAACGAAAAATGTATACAAATGTAAAATTTCTTTCTCTTTGACGGAGTACAATTTTTAAAAAAAGATCTTTGAAAAAAAAATCTTTGAATTCAAGTCGGCAATCCGTGGACACATTTTCTCCATAGGTTAACATTGAGGTGAGCGAATCCAATGGGGTTAGTACATAGCAGCCTTAACGATCAAAAGGATTCGAGAAAAAACCAACAGCTCGACTCGAGTGGCTCGGCTCGTCGCTCACTTTCAGGCACTGACTACAGAATCCTCGTGTTACATTACAAGGTTTTGTTGCAAGTCAGTCGCCGCCTTTAAGTTATGAACTGTTTTCGGTATTGTTGTGTCCGATGATTCTATATGTGCCCCAGTCTTGTGTTCCAGTTGCCGCCACCCGAAGCAGCACCCGACATCGGTGATGGAGCGCTACGAGAAGGTGTCGAAGATCGGAGAGGGTTCCTACGGCGTCGTCTTCAAGTGCCGCAGCCGAGACTCGGGACAGCTGGTGGCCATCAAGAAGTACGTCGAGACGGAGGACGACCCCCTCATCAAGAAGATCGCCATGAGAGAAATACGAATGCTCAAGGTGAATAAATACAGAATAACATTAGATATGTATTACTACACCCGCATTATTCAACAGTATGTAAGCGCTTGTATGTGCCCCTGTATATGTGCATGCACATGTCATTAGTTAGGTTAAACCTATAAGAAATCGAAATGTTTAGGCAGTTAAACAGAAACTGTGATTAATTTCCTTTTACAATTCAGTTTCTAAGCTGATATCGACCCGTTTACGATCTGCTGTTTTTAGTTGTCATCGTCGACTCGAGACGACTAAAAACAGCCTCGAATCATTTAACAGTCCTCGATTATGTGATACAAACCCCTCTTTGTAATTTCATCCAGAGCCGACTCCGAGCTTTGTGCTAGCATTAAAATAGAGAAATCTTGGACCTCGTGGCCCGGACTCTAAGATGGGATACCTACAAAGAAGTCCCACTGAGTGAGATCAGGGTTGTAAGCAGTGAAAAGTTATGCAACAGTTGCAGAGACATTCAAGATTCAAGAAATTTCACCGGCCCTAGCGGCAAGCTGACACGGCAGGGTTTTCTACTGATCACCGCAAACGGCAACCTGCTCGACTTCAAACAACCACCGGCTCAGACACCCAGCAACTTCCCCAGCCCCTATGTCCAATAGGTTTTCGCACATCATCCGAAAACATAGTTCAACCAAACAATACCGTCCACTCCTCGGCCCAAGAACAGAGTCATACCAAGAACCAAGCCGATTAAACTTTCTTTCCCCCTTTTTCCCAAACTCTGGGCAGCCACCACAATGCCATGAGAGGCATATCTTTAGCTTCGGTAGAGGTGGAGTAAGACCTTAGATATTTTCATTTACACTGACTTTTTCTCCAGGTGTCAGCGGCAGTGGTCGAATCAGAAGAGTGTGAACACATGGCTAATGGGAATACCATTATGAATAATCGAGCGAAAACGATGAATATTTGGAGATCACTCAATTTGTTAATATTCTGTTTAACAGGAGTCTACTGTGTTGATAAATGCAGCTGTATTACGGTTTACCGCCGTCAGAGTCTGTCTAAAATACTCCATCAGGGCTACCATATTTTGAACACAAAAGTTTTGCTTTCTCTATATACTTTTTGAAGGCTAAAGTTTCATATCAAAGTTCTGTGATCATATGTCTCGTGCAATGTATCACATATTTCTGGGCTCAGTCGATAGAAAGTATGATTATGTATCATCAATCAAATGTAAAATAAATATTCAACGCGGAAAAAATGTCAGCATCTTCGATGACTGAATGAAATATAAATATAAATATGTACAAACAATCATTGACTAAAAATGGCGGAAGGGAATATGTTAGGAAAGTTATCGGTAATAACGTTTTCTTACAGTGCCTCAATAGTTCGTTTGTTAGATTTAATGTCAATAGATTGACAGGGGTGGGATTTTATTCAAGATGTGCGTTGGCCCCTGACAGCGGTCGTTACTGTTATAAGAAAATGTGGTATCAGTCTTTATTGAACAGCCTTAGTAAAATAAACAAATGAAAAGAATTCCTGCATTAGAATATTTTTAAAACTAACCCTTCCCTCCTCATAAGCAAATAAATAAGTGTGTGGAAACACACATATTTATGTAATTTTCGGAATGAAATGAGTGATAGATCATATTGATGATGCATATTTTTCAAAAGAAAAAAAATCGCTGTATTAGAAACGAATGAAACTATTTAAATCCAATTTTATTGAATGGTTAACTCAAAAATGTTTTGTAAAAAAAGGAAAATGGTGCTTTGTAAACAAAAGTTTTGAAATGTTATAGCTTGCACACCTCGGTTAGTGCGTAAGAATTTCAATTCCCCGTATCCCGTTGAGATAAATTACAATATTCAGCCCTTGAGTCTATGCGGGTGATGCAAATATATTGAAACCGAGAAATTTTTGAAAGAACCTGTGTTATCATGAAATAGAATTACTTTTAATAATAAAAATTTTACACTTTTTAATCACGTATTTAAATGTCTCCGCACTTGCTAAACATTCTAAAATATTTCGAATCAACAACTCCGGGGAATCATGAGCATTAGAGAATGTTTTTGACTTGATCTAGTAAGTGAATTAAAATACAAGTACAGTTTAATGTTATGGTGTCACATGAGACTAGGAATTTATTTATTCACAACTTTTGAAAATTTTATATTTTCATAATCTCTTGAACGTTCTATGTAGAATGTGAATTATGTAGGAACAAACAGTATTATGTTAATTCCATAATTTAACAAAAACAAGTATTTAATGGTTTATAAGCCGCAGGTAATGAGATTAAAATCTCAATTTTTCCTCTAGCAACATTAATGTTCTACTTTTCAGTATAAATTGAACAGTATAAATGATGAAATTATGTTGGGCAGCATATATAAAAATTTATGAGTTGTATTTTTTAAAAATCATATTAACCATTACTATTCCTGCTTCTATTTTTGTACGATGAAACAGATTAGTCATGTTTTTAAAGTGATACTTTAACTTTCATATGAACTTGTTGAAAAATCAATATTACCCATAAGGTATCCGACATCGTTTGATGTCCATTTTTGTAACCAAAAAATTTACTGTGTTATTAAATTCTATTTTAATCAGCTAGTATAAAAGCATGTAAAACATAGAGAATATATGTATGATTTGTTCTGGAATAATTTCTAGATTTTGGGTGGAAGATTAGAAAATATTTTTTATTGAGTTTAAAAACTGTCACAGCAAAAATATTAACATACTACTAAATATTTTTGATTACATTTTGCCTTGGGGGGGGCTAACAATTTGTTTTACTTAAAGTTTAGTTATTGAAAAGATTTTCAGTAAAAGACTACTTTTAAAAATCAATGCAGTAAATATCCGAAAATTGTGTTTTAAAGGGTGATATTTCAGTCGCATTTTGTTTTTGCTGTAACGTACGTGATTATCTACATTTTTTGATAAGGGAGACATAAAAACTTTGTATAGTAATAACTGTAAAGAAGCATTTACTGTTAAATAGACGTAAGAATAACTGCAAGATCTCTTAGTCTAAAAACCGAGAGATGGGTTTCCTGTGATTTGCCTCTGAAAAAAACCCGACTGCTTGATGCATCTATACAAGCCTTTTTCACGCCCTGCACACGCCGTTAGCTGAGCCAGGGCACGGGACAAAATAATACAGCGGGCCCCCTCCCACTCAATATTTGATGTGTTTTATTTTTGTCAATAATATTAATATATGGTTTTATGAAAACGAAACTTACTACTGCATTATAATAACAAAAGTTTATTGTTTTACATAAAATATAACACCATTTTTTAAAACAAACTTACTTAATAATGATAGTATAATTTAATAACAATTACTTAAGTAAAGTGTTCATAATAACAGTAGTAGAGCTTGAAATGTTTTTTTATTTACAACAACACTCTCCTTGCATTCTTTTATGCGAAAGTTTGAATAATGGAGTCAAAATTCAATGTTCTTGCTATCCTGGACTCAATAGACAAGACCCCAAAATCGGATAATCTTTGCTGTCCCGTAGTCGATCTGAAACAATTTTTGATTCTACTAAGCACACAAACGAGACTTCTGCCTGTGCTACGTAAAACGGGCAGGGTGCAAAATATAAGGATTGCTGTACACACATTAGGAAATAAACTAGTAATTTTTAGCGCTGATAGTTTGTTCAGGAGCTCGTAGAAGTACACTCAGCAGCCAACACTTTCTTTTCTATTTAAACTATAAGCAACGTGCATACTTATAAATAATTATAAGATAAAAAGAACTTTTTATATACCCTGTTTTTAAATTTTCTGTTGAATCATATAAACTTGACAATTCTATGCTTTTAAACATGACTATTCTATACTTTTTAAAATTTTTTTCATGAATTATCCCATCAACTTGAAAGAAAATGAAGTTAATTGGAAGTTAACCCGCGTTTAACTTTTCGTGCCCGACCCGTCCGATAGATGGCTGCACCAGTCTACAAAACAAAATTAACTGAAAATGAATTCAATACTGCTTAAAGATGGCTAAAAGTATCAAAATAATTCATTGTCATCGTGTTCTGAGCTATTCTAAAAGTTTCAAATGTCTAGCTAGTCGGGAAGTTAGTTAAAAATCGATTGCCAGATTTGTACTGGGCAAACACACACACAAACAAGAAAGCGAGTTAATAAAAACATGGTAATTTGGCTACACTGTCAGAGTATGATAAAAGTACGTGATATTATTTATTATAGATTGAAATTATTTTTTTTATTTGTATATATTTGTTCAACAAACTTTTTGACTGTATACATTTTTTTAGTCAACTCTTATTTAAATCGAGCCCTCCGGAAGCCCGGCCCCGGCGATTTTGTCCCCGGCGATTCGGTGCTGAGGGTGCTCGGATCGAATCCTGGCGTTGCGCCACGAAAAATTTCCCCGTTTGTGTCGTCCCTTCATAGGGGGTAATGCTGTCCGCCTTGTGACATTGTCTCCATTACTACACGAAAATTGTAATTATATAAGTATGTGATGCCCTTTCCTACCCCTCAACATGAACATGTCATCTATCGGCGAAATGTTAAACTGAGCGGTCTCATAAACTCTAGGATAAGAGGCCATAAAGTTCGTGTAATGGCCGGTTCTGACGTTATAGAAAACATAAATCCCAGAGTGGTTCGAGGGATCTCCAGAATTTTGACACTATAGCGACATGTGGAATCCCATAAACTTTGAACACTTACGAGCACTTGAAACGCCGGAGAAAGCTTTTGAATTCGCCGACCGTATAAAAGAAAACCCCAATAGTCCACGAGGAAGAGATATGTTTTTTGAGTGCCGGAGAGAGACGCAGCTCTCTTGGTCCGGCCTTACAGGATGCGTTGTCGGTGAACCCGAAGCCGTCCTGACATATCTAACTGTAAATTCTAACTCGCTGTACATACTTGCTTTTTTGTAGTTGTAGTGTTTAAGGTAGCGTAGTAAAGTAATTGAAGCGAAACGCTTGTCTTATTATTGACTACGTTACAGCCTATATTGTGCCCCTATAATAAAATGGACAGTAAAAACTGCGGCGTAGTATAGGCAAATGTTTGATGACAAGTCCCTTCGCATTGGAAAAAAAATAAAAAATCTGCACCGGCCACATTGACGAAATACTGCCTTGTCATTTGATCAATTACATCTACACCGAATTTAGTTGCATCGTCGTATGCAATTGTTTCAGGAAGATTTTTCCGGTACCGATATTCCCTCTTTCCAATCGAAGAAACAAAGAGCTTTCAGGACGATCCCACGTGCCCCTCACGCGTCGGGTGTCGCATAGCCGCTGGAATTTGCAGAGGATACTGGAATTTGCAAGATTTTTAAAATTCCGAGAAGAACGGGGCGATACGGTATTCCTAAATCTTCCTTCAGTCTTAGAGAGCTATGCTCTGCCAAATGCATCCGGAACATGAACATGGGGGCGCAGGCTTCAAGTTACTCGAGAAAGCGATGACGTCAGCGAAACCGCCGTATGTATTTATCGTTTTTTCGGCACCTTATTGGCAAAAAATAACCCTAGAGACATCTGTTATTCATGCTAAATGTTTATTATAGTGATTGACCTCTTCCCAGAAAGCCGCAAACACAGCGTCGGTACCGATTCCGAATTAATCATGAAAGCGGTGACGTTAGATAATCGAAATTACCGATTTTTCCGTTGCCGATCGAAGAAACACGGAGCTTTCGGGAAGATCCCACGTGCCCTCCGTGCCTCACGTGCGCAGCGGGTGTCGCAGAACCCCTCAAGGGTACTCGAATTTGCCAGATTTCTAAAACCCGAGGTGAACGGGGCGATGCACTCTCCGCCACGTCCGCGAAGCCACCGATTTCACAGAGTGATGTCATAGCCCTGAAGACTTCATGAAAGTCCTCCCTAAAGATTCTTTAGTCCTAGAGAACTGTGCTCTGCTAAATACATCGCAAAAACGAACATGGGGAAAGCAGGTTTCATGTTACTCGGGAAAGTGATGAAGCCACCGAATCCATCGTTCGAGTTTATAGCTTTTTCGGCACCTTACTGGCAAAAAAGTAGCATTACAGATGTCATTAATTCATCCTAAATGTCTATTACTCCAAAAGAATTTTATCCAGAAACTCAAAAGTATAGCGTTGTCACCGATTCCGTATTGATAGAAGACGATGCCATTTCTGTTGAAAATTCTCGTTTTATGAAGTACAATTGCATAATACACCAGGAAAGTTTACGCAGAAAAGCTTTAAAAATGGGCCATGTTATGCAAATCGTCGTCAAAACGGGGAATAAGGGCTCGAATATTGAATCATCGCCAGTTTCAGGAATTTCTTAATAGCTTGGATGCTGAATATGACGACATCGTATACTTAAGGTGGCTCGGTCGAAGGCAAACGTTAAAAATATTTTATAACCTACTTGATGAAATCAAATTGTTTATGACATTAAAGAAAAAACTGTCTTAGAACTTGATGATGACAACTGGCTTGCAGATTTAGCATTTTTGATAGATTTGACTGCCCATTTAAATGACTTAAACACCGTCTTCAGGGTAAAAACCAACTTATCAATACAATGTTTGAAACCATAAGCGCGTTTCAAATGATATTGAAATTATGGCAAGCCCAAGTAAATGTTAACAAACTTTGGAATTTTGAAAGGCAGACCAAGCATAGTTCTAAAAATGGTAAAAAAATACTCAGCTTACTTTCCGATTTAGTAAAAGAATTTAAAAATCGATTTCAGGACTTTTGGGAAAATAAACAATTAATTTGCATCTTTGCTACTCCATTTACAGTCTATATAAATATGCTGCCAGCAAATTTTCAAACGGAATGCACAGAGTTGCAATCTGACATCCAAGAGAAATCCAATCAAGTCTCTTTGTTGAACTTTTATAAATCATACCTGCCCAGAGATAAATATCCTTCGCTGCATAGTCATGCGTTATTCATGTCATCATTGTTTGGAAGCACGTACATCTGTGAACAACTATTTTCAAGAGAGAAGCACACTAAGAGCCAAATTAGAAACAAAATATCGGATACATCTTGAGAACACCCTGAAAATTGCAACCACTTCAATTGACCCAGATATTGATGCATTAGTGTAACTCCTATAGTTATCTTTATAATCATAAATAAAATTTATAATGAAATATGTTAACTAGATATTATACTTTTTTTATTCATTAACTATTTTTAATCTTAGGTATATTTTCGTATGGCCCGAAAAATTTGTCCTCTTTCAATGGGGTTCAAGGAAGCTAAAACGTTGGACACCCCTGTCTTAGACTATTTACTCTTAAATAAAACCCCATTCCCTTTTTTTTAAATTAAAATAACTGAAATATAAATATTCCATTTATCTACACAAGGATAATAAGAAGGGAAATTTTTGAATGACCCATGAAAAACAAAATTTTTTGGAGCATTATTAACAATGCCTAGAACATATTTTAGAATTTAATTGCTCCTTAAATAATCATTGAAAGACTTTCTGATGCCGTTGTACGCTGACAAATATTTCTCTAATTAAATCTTTGTTAGGAATCATAATTGCGCATATTGATGGATTTTTACGAGACTCTAATTAACGTGCGTTGTTAATGAAGTTATTAGTGGAAAGTATTTTTTCTTATTTTTTGTTATTAAATACTTTGAATGTAACAAAGCTTTTGTTATTTCTTCCACCCACTTTTTCATTCAAAAATTCTAATTACGGCAAAAGCATAGGGAAAATTTCACTATAGATTGGTTTAGACTTTGAATGATTTATCTTCGAGATCTTAATAATTACGAAATCCCTTTCCTTTAAAAACAAGTAAAAACTTTGTGTATATCTCGGTTAATTTGAATAATTTTGTGCATCCTAACATATTTTTTTAGTTAAATAGGTAAACAATTAATTTGGTAAAAAATTCTGTAAAGAATAAAATATATTAAGGCAAAAACGAGATAAAAAGAATTTCATTCTGTCAACAAAAGAAAAAAAATAGCAACTTAAAATTTTTCTTTCAAACGTATTTATTTTTCTGTTGAGATTAAGGTTTCAATTAATTTCATACGCTTAATTTGATAAAATATTTCATTCAAAACTTTTTCCTTAAATTTTCTTCCTGTCTTCGGTTTCAATTTAGCTGAATTCAGATCAATAGCGTTCATTGTGGGAGAGAGGCAGCTTAAGGAACATACAAAACTTCGATATGTACAACTTCCACTAAAATAGCTGATTTAGTTTGGAAGATTTCTTGATTATTAAACTCAAAAGTGATGAAAAGTTTATGACTTATAAGAATGCATAACATATGTTGAACGATTTTACATTTAAAATTTCCAACTTGAACGGTTTCTATTATTTTTGTATTAAAATTTTTGTATTTTATCAAACAGATGGGAAAATAAATTGAAAGATTATCTCAGTGTCTTGGAATTAAGCCTATAAAAATACTACCCAAATTTTAGAGTTTTAGTCAGTATTCCCGGAAAATATTCAGATTTATTTAGGATGGAATTTATATTCCTATACTGCTATACATTCTATCTCTGAACAGATACTGATTTAAAAACCTTTAGCTCATATAAACATAGGAGGTTGTGAGAGGTCTTATCTATATATATGTATATATAAAACAGTTCCGTGACTGACTGACAGATACCGCACAAACCAAACCGCTGGACATAAGGGCTGAAATTTTGCATGGCGATTCTTCTTATAGTGTACGGGTGCAGTAAGAAAGATTTTTGTAAAAATCTTCTTAGATTTTTTAAAAGTAAATTTTTAAGCTGTTTTTGTAAATTTTTTTAAGTTTGCACTTAAAATCATAATATGAGGGTTATAAAATTTATAGCACGAGAAAAATCATAAAAATTCCTTTAAAATGAAATCTTAATTGAATCTTTACCTCCATTTTCTGATTTTGTAATTATTTTCTGATATATGTAATTACATCTTACCAGTACAGCATCTGATATATTTCCTTTTCTTTTTCAGCAACTAAAGCATCCTAACTTGGTTAACCTTATAGAAGTATTTCGAAGGAAAAGAAAGTTGCATCTCGTATTTGAATATTGCGAGCATACCGTTTTAGACATTTTGGAGAAACATCCTAAAGGGTGAGTAGTTTCATATCTAGTTATAAAATTATCATTGTATAAAATAATTTCTATGTCTAGTTAGCTTACCGTATTTCGTTCCTTATATGAAAAATTGGAAACAGAAAGTTGGAAGTTTTTTTCTTACAAGAATATGCGCATTTCTCTGAAAACTGAACAGCTTTAATATTACGAAATAAGAAGCACTTTTAGTAAAGTACTGTGACCCAAGAAAAACCTGACAAAAAAAATAATTAACAAGAAATATTTTTGATGAACCACTGCATCAACCTGTAAATTTAAATAGAAAACTAAATTTCTTATAAATTAATTTTAATGACTATTTGTCAATCTGTCTGTGTATTAAAATCTTTAACTTATGGGAAATTTTAACGTCCCCCCCCCCCGAAAATTCAAAGTAGAATTTTCGAGTTTATTATTCTCATCATGTTTATGCGCCTAGTGATAAACACGCAATCAATATGTACAATCGATTTTAGTGTTACTTCTCAAAGGCATTGAACGATACACACACACACACACACACATATATATATTGTATATATATATATATATATATATATATATGCACATTGCTAAAAAAATTAGGGTGGCAAGCAAAGAAGTTAAGAAAACCGTGCGAGACAGCCACGTATTGGCATACAATGGATAGTATACGCGTATCAATGCGCAATACAGAAAAAAGATGTAAAAAAATTTGTAATTAAGCTTTAATTCTTTGAAAATATGGAAAAAACATGAAAAGATGATTTAGGGCAACAATTTGGTTACATGTAAACGATAAAAAAGAGTATTGTTTAGAAATGATGCAAGATTTTTATTATGGCGTGTGGTCTCCTCGAACAGCTAAGACTGCTGCACACCTGTTTTCCATGGATGCGATGATGTTATCGATAAGACTTTGGGGAATACTGTTCCACTCCTCAAGAAGTGCAATCTCCAAGTCTCGGAGAGTAAAAGGGGGCCTTGGTCTCGCAGCAATGCGTCGTCCGAGCATGCCCCAAACATGCTCGATTGGATTCAGGTCAGGAGAGCACGCTGGCCATTCCATACGCTGTATTGTTTCAGCTTCAAGCATGTTCTCCACATGACGAGCTGTATGCGGTCTGGCATTATCATGCTGGAAAACAAAGGAATCTCCAATGGCTGCAGCATAAGGTATGACATGAGGTCTCAGTATCTCGTCTGCATACCTTCGGGCCGTCAAAGTACCATTCCGAATGATATGCAGGTCCGTACGTCCACCTATGCTGATTCCACCCCATACCATAAAACAAGCTTGTCTGTATTGTGATCTTTCACGAACGAATGTGGGGTTATTTCGACTGCCGCTTTCCCTCCATACCAAAACACGTCGGGTGTCACACACCAGATTGAATCGGGACTCGTCTGTAAACAGCACTTGGCTCCAATCATGTTGCTCCCAATCTCGATGTTCAGCAGCCCATCTTCTTCGGGCTGCAAGGTGGCGTGAGGCCAATGGAATGCAGACCATTGGCCAACGTGCATAGAGACCTACCTGATGAAGCCAATTACCTACTGTTTGGCTGGACACCCTTCGTCCTGTTGTCAAGAGCAACTGTCTTTGCAGCTGAGTAGCATTATCTGTTCTGTTTCGTCGAGCTGTTAACAGTATATATCGGTCATCAGTTGCTGTAGTGGCGCGTGGCTGACCTTGCCCTGGTCGACGTCTAACATTTCCTGTTTCTTGGAATCGATTCCACAGCCTTGCAATGACACTTCTGGCGATTCCAACAGCGTTCGCGACACTACGTTGTGTTTGCCCGGATTCAAGTCTGCCTATAATACGCCATGCCATAGATTCCGGTAAATCACGTTGTTGAGACATTTTCAAGTCACCTTTTCTCAAAAAGAATAACTGAGCAATCGAATTTCACAGTTAAGGGAGTGAAACAGACGTTTCTGCAACATCCCGACTTCCGCCCTTATGTTCTTTTTCTGGTTTTTGACGTCATGAACTTTGATTTGCATATGAAGTTTTCTTCTTCTGTTTCCTGCTAGGCTTTAAATTATGGATGATTTATTTTATGTTACTTATCGGTTAAACTTGTGGTTGGGTAATTTTGAGGTGTGTTTGGTAATTTTGTGTTACTTATCGGTCGTGTTAAAACCATGTACTCCCCTAATTGTTTTGAGCAGTATATATATATATATATATATATATATATATATATATATATCTGAGTCTGCTGTGCAAAGGGTGTTAAGTCCACAATGGGCTAAAATGAGTTATCAAACCAGGCATGTTTGAAAAATCAAGAGCTATTGCAGGGTACAGAGAGCTAAGTCTAATTCCCCACCTAAATATTTTTATTCATCAGGGAAAATTGGCGATATATGAAACAAAACGCAAACATGTTTGTGATAAAGGGGTTATGTCCCAATCAAGGACTTAACACTCTTTACGCAACAAAAATAAAACTTGAAAAATTTACTTTAGAAAAAGAATTAAAAATTAAACTGACTTTACAAAAGCCTGTTTTTTTTTCAATCCCGTTTTTCTCAAAACTATAATTTTGCAATTGACACTCTTTATACAGTAAACACGATATATATATATATATATATATATATATATACATATATATATATATATATGTATATATATATATATATATATATATATATATATATATATATATATATATATATATATATATATATGTGTGTGTGTGTGTGTGTGTGTGTGTCTGTGTCTGTGTGTTTGTTTGTTTGTTTCATAGATTAGACAGCAATATATGTATAGCTTTAAAAATGAAGGGACATATTTTTACAGTAAAGGAATCTAGAAATCGTATTTTTATAATGTGAGCGAGGTCCACATAATCAATTCTCTTATGACGTTTGTGGAGAAACTTAAAGAAGTCTTGTAATGATTGATTAACTCATTCCCTGTTGTACGATCCAAAAATAAAAAGTGATCGTAGCTAGTCATACAACACATTCTAATGATTGCGCACTGGGGATTTTAACTTTCTGAGGCTATTTTTATTTTGTTAATTTGTGTTATATAAAACACGATGTTTTGGTACTTTACAATTGAAGAAGTTCTCTGTAGATTTATTTCGACTATTTTTAACTATTTTTCAACTATCTATAAGAATAAAATATATTTCTAGAACAGTTGGGAAAATGTTTGTTCTTGTAAGAGACTAAAAACTCATTAAAAATAAATGCTTAAAAATATGTTGCTATGCATTTTTAAAGTTGATACTATTACCTTAATTGATTTACACATGTCTAAGTTAATTAATTTCAATAACTGGAACCAATTTTTTTATGACATTGGCAAAGTAGCCACTATTTCCCGATTATTTGAGGAAAAATGTTTTGGGGATCTTTGGGGATGTTTTGGGGTTTCATGGTTATTTCTCCATTGAAAATATGAATGTTACGTTATCGAAAGGTTTATTCTTTGGGTATAGCACAAAAAACTATGGTTTTGAAATATTTTATGATAAACTATGATAGTCGATTGATTGTCATCTATATAATATATAAATCAGTTCCGTGATTGACTGACTTACTTACAGATAACGCACAGACCAAACCGCTGGATCTAAAGGGCTGAAATTTTGCATTGCGATTCTTCTTATAGCGTAGGGGTGCACTAAGAAAGATTATTGAACAATTCTTCTTAGATTTTTTGAAATTAAATTTTTAAGCTGTTTTGTAACATTCTTTAAAGTTTGCATTTAAAATAATAATCTGAGGGTTATAAAATTTATATCACGAGAAAGATCATAAAATGTCCTTTAAAATGAAATTTTTTTTGAATCTTTATCTTCATTTTCTCATTTTTGGTGAATTTTTAAAGATTAATTTTTAGAATTTAATTTATTAAATGCTGATCACGTGGTTTCTTTTCTTTTTGGGATACTTTAAATTAATTTTGCTTCACGTGCATAACAACGAAATAAATACACAACTTTTTTTTTCTTGCTAAGGCGATTGAACATTATCCAAAACATATTAAAATACAGTAAAAGAAATGTTCCTCGAACTGTACTATATTAACTGTACTATATTCTTAAGTATGCTCTATTAGATTTAATTTCAATATTTCCTTCTATATTATTTTGTCTATAAAAATATCCGCTACGATTTTTTTTATAAATATATTTTTTTGGGGCATTAATTGCATACATTGACCATTGTATATATTATAAATATACATTTTTTTTGGCATTAACTGCATACATTGACAGCTGTATTTAATTTGAATGTACTCCGTAGCGAATCACGGGTATTCAGTTAGTTATATTATATAAATATGTCTTGCATTACAGAATTTTTAATTTTGTATGCGTTGTTTAGTTCGTATCTAAGTTAAAGTTTAACTGATAGCTCTGCAAATTTTTAATTCAAGCAGAATTTGATATTTTTTTCTTATAAGCACCATATGGAATCTAAAACTATTCGGAATCAACATATCAGAGCAATAAACCTTATAACACCTCAAGACCCAAAACTAATAGAACTAACAAAAGCGCCTAACAATAAGGATTAAAGATACCAAAAGAAAAATATTTATTTATAAGTTTTTCAATATATATGAAAATGAAGCTCGATTTTCATTATTAAATATTTGCCAGGGGAATGCAATAACGCTATGAATTTCAGGAATGTTGTATATGGGAAAATGGCAATTTAAAAAACAAAAATACACAACATCTTGAATTTCAAATCAAAAATCCAAGCTGGAAAGTAATTTTAAGCTAATAATTATAGTTTCTCCTCAGGGAGTATTCTCTGAGATTTGTCTCTAAGAATAATTCACAAATGTATTCAGGTTTTGGCATTTCTGAATCCTTTGAGACAATCCCGCATAATGCTTCTCGGCCTGAAGTTGACTATAATTATAAGTTGAAAGAAGTTGTCAGTTTTTATTTTTATTTAGGATTCTAAGAAGCTCAGTTTTTTTACATCCTCCATAAGGTACAAATAAGCAATAACCTGCTTATTTACCTTGGTTAGAATGTTGTATAAAATAATGACAATAAATTATAAAATATTTCGAGTTCACGGGTGCATTATATTATTACTTTTAATAACAAAATGAAGGTTAAATGAATTACGGGAGATTCAGAATTGTACAAATTTGAAGTTTGGAATGAACAAAAAGCTTCTGTGAAGAAAAACCAAGAACTGACGCGAAGTACACTAAGTAAAGCTGGTTTTTATACATCTACTGCGAAGTGCTTGAAAGGGTGACAAAGATTTATTCAGAAATTTTCCAACATTTTGCAACCATAAATCCATCTTCATATCTCTAATTAGCTCTTGAACCAGGGATTTTGTTTTTCAGAATTTTCCCTGCTGAACTAAAAAATAGTTTAGAACCCAGGGCGCAAACACCGCCAATAAACCAAAATAATCGCGTTGACATTGGTATCACTCAACACACCTACCGCAAGGTTTTTTAAACGTATCATAAATTTATACGTTCATTCTTCATGGCGAGAAAAATCTGCCCAAATCTTGCAACATAATTTTACAGCTAACCCAAATTTTGCAGCATTAGAGTTAATAAATTACAAGATAAAAATAACTTTTTATATACCACGTTTTTGAATTTTCTGTTGAATCATAAAAACTTGACAATTCTATGTATTAATAAATACTTTTTAAAAATGTTTTTGATGAATTATCCCATCAACTTGAAAGAAAATTATCAAATGCGTAATAAAGAGAGCAATTATAAGAAAATTTCAAGCATTTATTAATTGAATTACATATATGAGATTTTTACAAACATTAATAACAGAGCCTACTTGGTTTCCAATTTTTTTTTGGAGTGACAGCTCAACCGCGGGGAGGTGAAGATTGGCATATTGAGTCAGACTTTATAAACTGCTAACTTTTATAATTTTTTTAAAAAATTTTTCGCACAATATTTTCGTAAACAAACTAAATTCTCGTGTAAGCATAAAAGTGTAAGCATTGAATTCGACCAAAGCGCCACCTTGCGGATTTTTTCCGAACTAACTTTCCATTCAAAACAAGATTAACTGAAAATGAATTCACTCGCTTGAGTTAACTCGCTTTCTTGTTTGTGTGTGTGTTTGTCCAGTACAAATCTTGCAATCGATTTTTAACTAACTTCCCGACTAGCTAGACATTTGAAACTTTTAGAATAGTTCAGAACACGATGGCAATGCATTTTTTTAATACTTTTAGCCATCTTTAAGCAGGATTGAATTCATTTTTAGCTAATTTTGTTTTGTAGCCTGGTGCAGCCGTCTATCGGCCGGGACAGGAACGAAAAGTTAAACGCAAGTTAACTTCCAATTAACTTAATTTTCTTTCAAGTTGATGGGATAATTCACCAAAAAAATTTTAAAAAAGTATTTATTAATATATAAATTGTCAAGTTTATATAATTCAACAGAAAATTTAAAAGCATGGTATATAAAAAGTTCTTTTTATCTTGTAATTATTCTGCGTCAGGTAAAAAATGGGAATAAAGAATATGCAATTGAGGCTACTTGAGATCTGAATATTTTTCATTCATCGCTTACAATTGTAGTTGCAGCCAGTATTCATTATACTTTATTAATTTAATAGAACAGATCTACTTAGTAAATGGTACAAAATTTGAAGTTTTGATGCCTGCAACTAGAGAATCTTGAATTCTTTAACTGGCCTCGAAAAAGAGAAAGTCTAAGAACTATTCTTAGTTCGGATACCTTGTCACAATAGTAGGATATCGAAAAATCTTACGCATACTGATACTATGGCCTGTGAAGAAGACATGCTATTTTGTATGGCTAGAATATGGCATTGCCGCCACTGAATAGCTTTTTATAAGGAAAGTCAGAACTGTACAAGCGTGAAATGAAGTCTGAAGAGCAGTATCTTTTCTGAGATTAAGGAGTGGGTGGGTACTAAAATATAAATAAGAATGGAATGCGAACTAAAGAATTACTGAACGAGCAGTAAAAAAGAGTAGAATTGAAGGAATTCAGATTCACAGCAAATAAAACAAAAGAGAGGAAAAGTGAATAAATGAAGAGACATGTTTTTTGCCTTCTCAATCACTGCATAGACATGTGACAATTTTTTGCCCTAAGTTTTATTTAAAAGGCAGTAAATCGATTAGGGAACAAATTTAACCTGAAAGGCACTTAAAAAATTTGAATATGAAACTATGTCCTCAAGAACATGAAGTGCTTTATTTACATTTCATTTTTAACGATTTTTGTTCTATATTTTAAATTGTAAAGACATATGACAGTTTTCTAAGGTTAGATCAAAACAAGAATGTCATGTTTTCCAGGTTTTGCAGGTTATTATAATGATATTTTGCATGCAATGCTATTTTGAGGATGCGTGACGTTACTCACCTTTGAAAATCTAATCACTATTATCCTTAATGTCCAAGTTTTGGATTGAAACAGCTGTAAAAAGTTTTTTCATTAGTAACGTCAGCGCCACTAAATTTAATCTCTAAAAACATTTCAAATGGAATTTTCTATCTGTAGATATATGTACTTTTTTCTATTTTCTCGTCATAACAGCGATTAATGCATTCTGAGAAAAATCTGGTTTTGTGACAATGATGGTTTTCGGTGGTTTGATTCCAAAGAATATTTTTTAATGAAACGTATGTTTTCAGCTGCAAAAATACAAATTTAGATACCTTGCAATTTTTATTTTAAGCTTGAATTTACTCTATACTTTATTACAACAAATTATAGTAAATTTTATGAACATGTGTTATCTTAATGATGGATTCATACCAAAACAATTCGGATACTGATTTAAGGAAACCTTACGATTCAATATTTTTAATTTTCTCACAGCTAAAGTTATGCTTATATCTGCTAAAAGAAAGTCGTGCTCAACATTGTTTTTAGTATTCGCAGATGAGAATCATCACATGGCCTTTTAGGATAGTCACACAGCATATCGGTCAAAAAATAGATAGTTCATGTTTCAGTTCCCAGCTAAAAGTTGTACATTAAACGCAGTAAAAATGCTATCTACAAGTAGCTAATTTTTCAATAAAAATCAGTTGATTAATTATTTTGGGATGCGAATGAATGCGGTTGTAGTCAAAAATGAAATAAGCATTCAACATATAGCAACATATTAAACATACTCAACATATAGGAACATATAGTATTTTGCAAATGTTACACTATTGAAAATGACAATTAATGTATCAGAAATACTGTGCTTTTTTGATAGAAATACAGCTTTTCAAATTAAGAATAAAAAGCGCTATTTGAAAGAATGAAAAAGGAAAACGATTCCTTCACAGTGCTGCAACACTTTAGTTTAACCTCAGCTCACTCTGTTAGAATGATAAACAACATTCATACGAGTTTTAATTAGAATGAAAGGTATCCCTGATCCAGATTGTTGAAAATTCTACAATTGAAGTATTTTAATGAATATATGTTGAACAAAAATAAGAGCTTAAATTTTAAGTGATGCAATCTGTTCCATAAAGAATTTTTTAAAAAAAATTTTAAATTTCCTTTTAAAATCCAGTTTTTGGTTTGTTATAGAAGCGTTGACTGAACAACATTTTTACAATGAATGTTGTTATGGATGAGGACGTTATCATTGAAATAAGTGTGCTTTTCTCGCCTATATATTTTGTTATTAATTTATATGTACGTTTCGAGCTTAATGTCCAAACTAATTCTTAATTTTAACTAGTTTCGGCTGCATTTTTTTTTACATAACACTGCAGTTATTTCAGACAGCGAAAACTCGGGCAACAAAATATTAAAACAATCCTCTTAAAACTAAGAAATCATCCCATTAGACTGTGATAAGCATTAGTTAACTTATTTTGAGACTTCATCTAATTCCTAAATTCTAAAACCCAAAAATTTAAGGCCTCAAAGATCATTCTTTAGTATTATAACTACCCTCCCTCCAAAAAAAAAGCAAGCTCCTCTTAAAAAAGTTATAAAGTTAATACGATTAAAAAATTTTTTTTCCTCCTAATTTTAAAATTTCTATTTAAGGTGTCAGGTACCTTTTAAAAGCTAAGACACTCGACAAATATATCCCTATTTTTAATCATCATTAGTTACAAAAATTATTTATTCAGGAATATAAATTTTTTACTGTGAGTTAAACCTTCTTTCTTCTTTATTAATATAGCTGTAAAATTTTCTAGCCTGAAGAGAATTTTTTATTTTTTTTAAAGTGACTGCCTGCTTTTGGAGTCAATTTAAAAAAAAAAAATTAAAGGATTTTTTGGTCTTTTATGGTAGAATAGCACTTAATTAAAAAAAGGATAAAATATTACCTGTAAATAGCATATTTTTTTATAAATTGGTCAGTTTAAAGTAATTTTTAATGAAATTTAGCTAAAATGCCTATCACTCTGTACAAAATCCTAATGTTACTATTTTAATTTCCTTCTCACACATGATACATATGACAGTTTTCTTCAAAATGACCCACAATCTAAGAGAAATTTTAGAATGCAAAAATAATACACGCAATTTTATGTTCCAATATGAAAATTTCCCCCGATTCGTCACTCTTTTCCTTATAAAAGCAGCCCCAAATAAAAAACTATTTATTATACACCAATTATTGTGCGTCATTTCATTAACAATATCATAAAACATTTCCTGAAAATTTTATCAAATTATATACATTATTATGTGAGATATCATGATAACCATAGAGATTTGTGCTAAAAAACATAATTCTGAGAAAAACTCCTTTAAAGTTGTTTGTCACTTCGACTTTGTAGCAGAAGATGTTTTTTTTTAAATAGCTATAACTCTGCTTCCAATTGATGTAGAATGAAATTCAAAACAGTTTTGAAAAGAGAAAAGATTGAATTACACGATTCTTGCAAAAAATGAAATTGACCAAAATAGTCAAAAAATGACATTTTCAACGCAGGCAGTCACCTTAAAATTTCAACCATTGTTTTTTAAATATTATGTCATTGCACGCAGACTTGCATCAGTATATTAATGAATATACATATTTTTTTAGTTTTAAAATTAAGCTCTATAATATATCTTTAAAATTACCAACTTTGAAATCAAAATTCTTAGTTCTTCGTAGAATTTTTTTAAATTTCAAAAATTTAATTGATAAATTTAATTGTAATTAAAACTTTTATTATGAAATGACATAATAGTTAGTCGTTGTAATAGCACATGCTTCTATTGCATATTTATAAAATTTCATGGCATTCTAGGTAACCGTTCTGGTGATATCATGTACGCAATGACACAACAATGAAAATAAACAATAAGTGAAATTTTAAACAATTGAAAAAGTTCTCTTCAATATAGAAAAAATTGAGAGCCATATTTATAAAGATGAAAGAGTGTTTAACTCACAATATTATTTTCAGATTTCTGAATGAATGATTTTTTTAACTACTGATAACTGAAAATAGGGATATGTTTGTCGAGTCTCTTAGGTTTCAAAAAGTACCTGACCCCTTAAAGGATTAATTAAAATGAAATTTTCTAAGCGAATCAAAGTAGTATCCCTTCAAAAAGTCTACTCCAAAATTAATAATCAAATTTTGTTTAAAATTTTTCTCAAATTATAAAATTTTATAAAATAGTTTAAGGGGACAATGGACTTTCAAAATTGCGAAATTTATCCAAAAATTCGATTTTTTTATTTTATTGAATTGTGAAACTACGGACGAGTAGGAATGTGTTGCAAAAAGAATTTTTAATTTCTGTGATTACTTTCCTAGTTATAGGCATTTGTATTTAATTTAGATATTATGTGGTTACTAATAGCAATAACTTTAAATGTGTTTTTCTGAAAATAAAAATTTTCATGTCATACGAATATTCAAACTGCTCCAGGCGTATTTCTAATTATCGTATTGCTTTGAAATTTAAGTTTTATATACAGTGGACGCTCGTTAATTCGAACTCAAAGGTTCTCGGAAAAAAGTTCGAATTATCCGATGTTAAGAGAAAATATATAACTTTAAATGTGTATCACTGAAGAAGACACTCTCCTAGTATGTATAACCCCAGAAAATATATTATACTATGTTATCTAAAGTTAAACATATTAAAAAGCAATACAGACTTACCTTAAGGGGAGTGGTCACTTTTACGTACCTTTAAAAGTATCATTTTTAGACCTATGTTCGATTGTAAGTACTACTCATGATTTTTGCTTAATTTACATGAAATTTTTTGAGTAACTGCCTATAATACTATTTATTATATATTCAATATTTCGAGGTAATTAAAAAAATAAAATTATTTTTCATGCATCAAAAGTGAATATTTTATTTTAAAATCGAGCATTTTGCAGTCAACTACTGAGCGCATTCTTTCAAAATAAACTATTAAGGTACAGTAATAATTGTTTACTATATGTGATTACAATACTTCAGCCAACAATATCCACCAACATTATTCCAAAATATATTAAAAAATTTTAGTACGTGCTATTTTTAATTAAAAATTTCAAAAATGACTAAGTAAAAGCTTATAAAAAAATTCTTTGAAAAATTAGAATATGTTAAGGTTAAAAAATGTTGGTGGATTTTGTTGCCTGAAGTATTGTTATCACATATAGTAAACAATTATTACTGTATCTTAATAATTTATTTTGACAGAATGCACACAGTAGTTGACTGCAAAATGCTCGATTTAAAAAAACTATTCACTTTTTATGCATAAAACATTTTTTTAAATTACCTTGAAATATTGCATATATAATGAACAGTATTATAGGCAGTTACTCAACAAATTTCATGTAAATAAAGCAAAAATCATGAGTAGTACATACAATCTTTGGGGAAAAACTGTAAAATGGATATTTGGTTCTGTTTATGATGCCTACATTGTTCAGCCATCTTCTCGATTTGAAGTGAACATTTCAATTCATTTTCAGAGGAAGGTTCCATCTGAATAAATGCTTTCAGAGTTTTAATAGAGTCCATTATGGCTTTGTCCATTATGGCCGCATTAAAAATATCTTTCAGCAGGTAAGTAGAGAAAAGCCCTGGCAGTTCCCTACCGAAATTAGTGCATACGTCTTCGATTACATCAGATCTTTGGCCACATACAGTTTGATAAGAAATATTGTGCCTTGACTTAAATCGAGAAAGCCATCAATCACTGCATTTAAAATCTTCAATACCCATTCGAATTGCCAATTCATCAGCCTTCGTCAGCATTAGGGGTCCATTTATTAAATTTCGAGATCTAACATCGTGGAACCATAGCAGTAGAGCTTTTTCTAGAACTTCTTGGGACGCATTTCCCATGCGTTTCCTTCCTCTAGCAAATTTTGATTTTACCCATGAATCTAAAATTGACTCCTTGTTTTTCAAATTAGTTGACAAGGCATTTTTTTTATTTCTATAGTCAGCTGCTAACTTTGTTTTATATTCGCCATTTTCTATTTTCTTTAAAAATTCTACCTTTGTCTCCAAAGTTAGGGTTTTGTGCTTGTGCAAAACCCTAACTTTGAAGTTTCCACGTATAGACATCCTGAATTTTTACACATTCACACCACACAATGAGGAAGAAAAACTAGACCACATTAACTTGTCTGCACTGCAGTTATAACTGACGCAGCTCCCTAGAATCTGTAGTAAAGACTAGTTTTTCTGAAATTCTAAGAAAATCGATCCAAATAAAGGAAAATTGCTTTTTCCGTTTAGCACTAATAAGAAGGACAATAGCTACTAACGTTTAGCGGACATGCAATAGTCTAGGAATGCAGGCATGTGCTTCTTTACACAGAAAAGAAATTTTTACACACAAAATAATAAATACAGTGTGTATTTTCTCCATTAAATGAGGAAAAAGAATTTTTTTTGTCAAATTTTTAGTTCGAATTAACCGAAGCGATAAAAATTTAGTTCGAATTAATGAGATATTTTTAACATTAACTCCAATACAAGTTTTTTGGGGCCTTTGGATTAGTTCGAATTAACCGAAAGTTCGAATTAACCGAGTTCGAATTAACGAGCGTCCACTGTACTTAACTGTATATCAAATGAATCTTATTGAAAAAAATTATGCTTCGTAGCTCAGAATTTCTAAATTTTGTACTTGAAAAGATGATTTATAGATATTTTGCGTAATGAAAAGGGTGTTTTCACTCTTTATTATTTTTTCTCTTTATATTTTTAATGAATGTTTAAAATAAGCAATAAGTTTCATTGTTAGTTCTATAAGGTATCCTGTAAATAAAAATTATCATATTATAGGCAAAAGAAATGCGCATGGAACATTTTTAATTAGGCCAATTTTGGATATAATTAATAATTTATATTTCATAAATTATTAATATTTCATCTTTAAATTTTAACCACTTTTACATATCTATGGTACTAATCACATATTCAAATTTCAAGCAAATCCATTCAAAACAAAAAAGTTAGGTTCGAAGGTCCACTGTCCCCTTAAAAAATCTTTCCGGGTTGTGTAAATGCTCTCTTTCATAAAAATAATAGAGCTTAAAAGCAAATTTTGTTTGGATTTTTCTCTCAAATCGTACATTCTGAGAAAAAAAATTTCAAATTCTGATGAAAAAAACCCGGAAATTTCCATCTTCTATAAAAATCTTCTCTTAAGAAGTTAGACGTAAAAATAATAACTTTTGTTTTGAATTTTCCCAAATTACAAAATTCTCAAGTATTTAATAAATAAAAGATGAACTGTCTAGAAAATCTAAGTAGTTCGCCATAAAAAGTTATAAAGTTATTATAAGAAAGTTTTGAGTAGAAGTGTCGCTAAGTTATGATGAAGACATTGAAATGGGTTTTGCAGTTTCTCTAAACTGCTCTTCTTTTAATGAGATAAAGTTAGTAAGCAAATTATGTTTAGAACTATTTATAATCTTTTTTTTTTGTAAACGTTTTCAGAGCTGTATGGCACGTATTTGAGAGAAATTAATTTGTGAAGATAGATCAAAATGCTGTATTAAAATATATATTGAAATGTACTATTCCTTCTAGGGTTCCAGAGCAGCTAACGAAGCGCATTCTCTGGCAAACCATACAAGCTATTAACTTTTGTCATCAACACAACGTAAGTGCAAAATTCAATTTGATTTAGAATTAAATGCTTTCCTAAAAAGCTAGCTTTTTTTTGCCATATATTTTCCAAATCAGAGAAAATAAAAATCTAATGTCAGTCATTATTTCTCATCTGAAACTTTAGTTATATAAGCAGTTTCGAAACAATTTGAATAAAAGAATAAAGAATTCGTGCACGAATTATTTATTTCCGTTTTTCCATGGAAGAGCGGAAAAAGGCAGTAGAAGAAAATAAGACTGAACGTTTCGGATAAGTAGTAAGAAAAACATTCCACATCTCATGAGACAGCTAAACACCGATTTTCTAAAAGAATGATTTCAGTTTTTATGCTCTTAGGATTGTGTTATTTCTTTTTTCTTGGTGCCAGTAATAGCTGTTTTCATCTCTTGGATGAATTATTTTCCATGAATTTAAATAAGCTGCATTTTAATTTTCGTCAACTTTTTTTTTGTATTTATCCATTTGGAAAATTAAAAGGTTTATTCCACATGAAGAATAGTTAAAAGTTTATCTATACATAAAAAATATCTTTCACTTTCAAACTAGAATTTTCTTTTGACTTCCACTTTAAATCGTTCATTTCCATTTAGAAATATTCTTAAATACATTTATAGAACTTTCTCCCAGCTTCGTTAACCTGACGGGAAGGTGTTGTCAAAACCAGGTAAAAGGAAAACTGCGCAGGAGCTAAAGCGAAATTTAAAAAAGTTAAAACAAAAATAAAAAGTGGAGTGAAAGAATTCAAAATTTATCTGTTCAATTAACTATCAAAATTTGCATTTACTTCGTTTGGCTTTGCAAAAATCTGTCATTTTTGGGCAACTTATCGATTTTTATTAATTCTTTAAAGAACTTTCTCAATTAAAGGCAGTGTTTACGAATGTAAATCTGACAAATAGTGACCTTTCAAAAATATTTTAAAGGCTTTTTATACCCTTATTGCATTAGTAAAAGAAAGCATAGGTTCTGTAATTTATATAGTGTAATTTATTAAGCATCTACAAAGGCATTTACGATTACTAAGAGTTGTCAGTCATGATTAGTGACAGCTTCGGCAATATACCCAAGAAAAAGCAAGGCAGAGGATGCTTGTCATTGTGTGTAACAATACTTGTACGTCATGTGACTTTTACTTAATTGTTTATCAAGATATACTCTATAAAAAAAGTGTAGTAAGAGTGGGGAAGATCGTGTTAAAACCGCTTGTAAATGCAAAGAAAGGAAAAAAAAAACTTGCCTTATATTTGTAAAATGTTATTCGGTACTGAAACATGAAAACGTTCAATACGGGTAAGTTTAAGCTGGAAAAATAAATCACATCGATCCGAAACGTTATGGATACGGGAGATTTAACCGGAGTGAAGAGAAAACCGCATGAAACAGTAAAATGCGGAAAATGTAAAATCGGGGTATCGTTGTATTTATATTGAAATAAACTAATGCTTCATTTTTCATTTCCAAGGGTTTTCTTTCTGTATTTACTGAAGTGTCTACCAACACTTGTCTCCTAAAGTCGAATTATAAAAGAATCATCTAAAAAATCTCTAAACAATGCTTGAGCATAGTTTTTTATTTTTCGCCATGCGGACATTAAATATAGGATCATTAAATATCTGACGTGCCTGATTTTGAATATTTTAACGTTTCAAGTCTTCATTTTTCACCAGAGTTCTTCACACGCGCACTCTATGTCTGATATATCGTTCATCTGAATAAATTAAGGAATGTGTTACTTTTTCTTCTTGGCAGTGCATTCATCGAGATGTCAAGCCAGAAAACATACTTTTAACAAAAGAAGGAATCGTAAAAGTATGTGACTTCGGATTTGCGAGAAATCTCAGTAAGTTCAAATTTAGATAGTTATTATTAATGCATTTTTCAACTGTTTTAAATTTTTTGATATTTCTGTTTGCTGTTTGTGACGTTTGATAGCTTTCAGTAAATCAACAGCTTTTTGGATATTAAGACCACCAGTTTTTTTCAAGTGTCTCAAAAATCACCCATTTGAGACCTAATTTAACAGTTGTAATGAGCAAAAATTTATTTTTCCCCCTTTTCAGCGTAAGAGACGATGTGCTATAATATAAATGCTAACATATATAAATGAAGGAATTTTACTTCAGAATCAGTCCCACGAATTCTTTATTTCTTAATAGGAAATTCGAGGCCCGGAATTTTCGAACACCAACATGGCACGACAAGCGAAAATTTCTTTACTGTTACACACTTATTATTATTTTTTAATGCCATATATTTTGCTGACATCAGAATAAGTGCAAATAAATTACAGTCGAACCCCGTTATAACGAACTTCAAGAGACCAAAGATTCTGTTCGCTATATCCGAACCGTTAAGAAAAATGCTAGAGTTCACAAAATGTATAACTCATTAGTTGCAATGTGTATTCCATAATGCTGTATTAAAAATGATCATTAATGAATTAAATCGACTAAAATCGATTACATTAAATTGACACAATACTAATCAAATTACGTACAACAGGAAAATGGCGGAACCAAAATTTTCGTTCGTTATATCCGTGAGTTCGTTATATTCCGGGTTTGCTATAGTGGGATTCGACTGTATTGCTTATCAGTGACACTTAAATTCAGCGTGAGGAATGAAGATTATGTAAAAAAAACACAGATTAAGGTGACTTAAGTAGTTACACCATGTCTGTCTAATTGCTCAATGTACACAATCTTTCTTTCATGTGAATATTGAAAAAACTACTTTTAAGATACACAAGGTCGTCGAAAAAAGGTATCCCGGATTTCAGTTGGGCGCACCGGGAACAGTAATAGATTGATTGGATTTTGCTTAGCAGCAGATGGTATGTTAAATCCGGGAGTTTTAGTTATCCACGTCATGGTGACCGTGACTGCACTGGGGGCATGCGTCGACGCTGTGACGTCGCACTTCCTCCTACATGGGTTTTAACGTTGGATAGGAAGGGACGGTTCAATTGTTTGGCCACCAAGAAGTCCACTGTTCTCGTTCTAATCCATTAGTCAACGGTTCAAAGAAATCCAAGTTCGTAATAACCTTTATTGGACACCTTTATTGGACAAGGACAGACACTACACTTATAAAACATTTAAATTAACTCTATTTTCCTGCACAGTTATCATGGTCCAAAAGGTGGGCGAATCCCATCCGGTTATATTCTGAATGTAAGCGGAGGGAAATTCCCCTTTTATTATTCCACCGCTGCCAATCGGCAAAACCTAAACTTCTCGCTCGGAGCACCCCCGACCCTTCTAGACTTTTTTCGATGGGTTTACCTGAAAAACATTGTGTACGCTGAGAAGATCCGGGACTACTCCATTTATCGGACAGAATCACAGCTGCAATGGCGACTGTGACTCCTTCTACGATCAAGCGTACCTGAATGGAGATCGACAATCGCCTAGATGTGTGCCGAGCGACGAGGGGTGCTCATATCGAAACCTATTAGGTATTGTTTAAACTTTTCCTTACGGGGTGGGATAGCATGTATCTTAAGAATACGGCCCCATGAATATATATATATATATATATATATATATATATATATATATATTCATTCTTGGGATACATGCTGTCCCACCCCGCAAGGAAAAGGTTAAAACTTCGTTTCTGTATCTTTTGGTGCAGAAATAAACACCACGTGATCTATTACATGGCTCTTCATTTCACGTTGCAATCACGGTCACCTTTTGCAATGACCCTTCATTTAAAAGGAGCATACGAAACATAAATCCATTTTTATTTTTAATGTGGATGGGACAAGGTATTTAATTACGTAAACTGCAAATGTCCCCCCCCCCCCCAAAAAAAAAAAAAAAAAAAAAATTTAAAAAAAAAAATAATAATAAAAAACGAACTTTGTAACTCTTCCGGTCTTAGCACGTTTGATAAGGGATAAGCACGTTTCATAAGGAATACTTAATCTGTATTGGCCCTGAAGCTAAATTCCATCATTTATATTACAGCTCATCGTATTCAAGTCTTTCCAAAGTAATTTGATGATGTAAAGACTTCTACGAACGATCAATAAATATGACTCCCAAAGAATTAGACTGTTATTACCTGACATTAATTAACTAATCTTAATAGATAACACATTTCATATCTTGTTAGGACCCGTAATGTATTGAATATCAGTCATGTATAACTCAGTTAGTACAATCTACTACGTAATTTGTAACTTTAAGATCTATTGTTACATCACAAAATAAAGCATTTGATATTGATGAACACAATTATGCATGTATTTTATATGAATTTAAGAGAGCATAAACTTTCAAAATCATTATTTAAAATAGAAAATTCATATTCTCTCTCTCAGGCGTGTTGCATTTATTATTTTTCTCCTTTTCTAAGCCACATTATAATGCGAAATGAAATACGGAACGGAAATAGAACTATTCTGTAATCAAGAGAGCTAATTTTAGTAAACCTCTCACGTAATATTGATTTTGAATGTCAATGAGATCATCGAAGTTAATAAATATCTTATCTATTCAATAGAGAATATTCCAAAAATTACGAGTTGCTATCGAAACCAAACATTAAAGGGTTAAATAACTATAAATGGAAGAGAGAGACAAACAAACACACACACACATTTTCACAGTAGAGCATTATTCATTCATTCATTCATTTTCACAGAAGAGCATCACTCACTCCCTCACTCACTCACTCATTATTCATACATTCATTCATTCATCCATTTTCACAGTAGAGCTTCACTCACTCCCCCACTCATTCATTCATTCAATCATTCATTCACTGATTCATTCATTTTCACAGTAGAGTTTCACTCCCTCACTCACTCACTCGTTATTCATTCATTCATTCATTCATCCATTTTCACAGTAGAGCTTCACTCACTCATTATTCATTCATTCATTTTCACAGTAGAGTATCTCTCACTCACTCCCTCATTCATTCATTCATTCCTTTTCGCAGTAGAGCGTCATCTCTAAAAATAGTATAATTGTTGACAACGTATTGATTAATTTAAATTAGAACTAACTAAAAGAAATTAAAAATTATTTTTAAATAAAAGCATGTCTAAATAATAATAAACCTCCAACGTGGCCTGTCTTGATAACATTTATCTACCAACACTACGTTTTTTGTTTGTTTCTTTATTATGGGAGCTCTGTATAGGGAACCAACATTCCTCCCCAGCACAGAACGTCCATGCCGTAGTCGGGATTTGAACTCGGACCCACTCCATGGAAGCTCATGATGCTAATCACTATAAGACACATAAGAGCTAATTTCCCCTTATTGTGCGTATTTCATATTGATTCACTCATTTTTTAAAAATCTATTATTATGATGGACTGTATTACAAAAGATGATTTTCATTTAAAACGGTAAACTTTTTCAAAAATATTCAACTATACTAAAATTAACATAAATATATTTAATATCCTTGATAAATAATATTTTAAAAGACTAAAAAATTTAATTTTTTTCTTTTCAAAAAGTTTATTACTTTGCTTTCTTGCTATTTTCCTACATGTAGTCGAAAAAATTTTATGTTCTAACTCAAATTATTATTATTTTCTTTAATTTCACTGTTTTGAAGTCGTCAAGTGCACCTCTAAAACTCCTTTACTTTACACAGATGGAATTCCTTTTGTTTCGTATGTCACTTTAGTGGCAGTTACCAATGATAACATCAAAAGTTTTGAATCATATTCGACAAACTCTTCAGATAAATCAATAATCACATTTTGGAGTAAACAATCCTCGTTATATACATAAAACTTGTGGAAAACGCATAAAAATGACACACAGTTTCTTCAGATATTATGAGGATAGATATTAAGCAGCTGTGTGCTGTTGTTAATTCCTATTACATTTTATTAGGTACATAATCCACCACTAGTGGAGCGACTAATCTGTGAGGAAATTAAATTCTTTTTCTACCTCACGCAGATGTGAAAATGAAGTTTTGGATGAGATTTGTAATTTAGACCTGAAATTATTTCGTATATTGTTCTACTGAAATGTTTAGAGCATATCAATTTTACATAGAGCGGAGAAACCCCTAAAGGATCCTCTACTACATATGTGCGTAGAGGATCTGATTTTTAAAATGACTAGTAGGTACGCGTCAAAACATGACGGTTGGATAGTAAATAAATGCACTAATACACAAATTATACTCAACACATCATTGCTAAATGTTGAAAATCATAATAATGCGCAGAAACAAATTAATGTATTTAAGCGGCCTCGTGCTTAGTATCTCTCACTGAGCATGCGCAGAAAGCAATTTTTTTATTGTAAATTATCGCTAATTAAACAGCGTGAAATAAACAATTTCCATCAGGTTTAATCTTATATTTCACAAGCATAATTATCATAAAATAAAAATGGCAGAGAGAGATCTAGAGAGACTCCTCGAAATAAACGTGTTTATCATTAAAACATGTCACTGAGCATGCGCAGAAACAGTGAGTTTCTAAAGACAGATTTAAACATGTCATTGAGCATGAGCAGAAAGCAATTTTTAATTGCAAATTATTGCCAATTAATAGAAATTGCGCTTACAAAAACCCAAATTTGACAAATCTACAGATTACGATCTACAGATTACGATAAGACCAAAATGAAGTAAATTGATGCAGTAGCTTTCTCTCACGGACTGCCCAAAAAGTTGGCTTAGCAACTTAAATATATTGATCTATTTTTTCAAGAACATTAACTTTTCTGTTAAGCTGTGACTAAATACGAAAATTTAAAATTTAAGAAGTTTAGACCCTGGTGGATTTAGGGCCTAGTCATTACATAATAAAGAGTTGAGGCTGCTCAGCTCAGAAGTTTGATATCCTTATGTTGGTCTGTCTGCCCTCGATCGCCTAGTGTTAATACCACGAACTTCACAGAAAGTACTCCGCTAATGTCTGTTTGGATGACCAAAACAAATAATTGGCCTTATAACTACGGGTGCAACAAAAATATCACTATGGATTGGTTCAATGTTTTTGATGTTTTTAAAATAATCAAATTGTCCAATGTTTTCAATGTACCTGATTGAAACTTATAAGGCATTCATAATTTATATAGAGAAGCTTATTGTTACAGAAACTGCAATCTGATCAGAGATTAAAATCAAGATGAAGAGATAACAATGTTTAAAGTCGAAAGTTATGTTATATGATGGATTACAAAGAATCATGTTACATGTAACTAAACAATAGACTAAAGATATTAACTACTTAATGTTAATAGCATTTTACTCTTGTTCTAAGTTAAAACTAACTTGCTTTTTCTCTGGTACAGGTCCGGGCGAAAACTACACCGATTACGTCGCGACGCGTTGGTATCGAGCTCCCGAGTTGTTGGTGGGCGATGTCCATTATGGTCCAGCCGTTGACGTATGGGCGGTGGGATGTGTGGCTGCCGAACTAATAAGGGGAGAAGCCATGTGGCCTGGAAAATCCGACGTGGATCAGCTCTACCTCATCAGAAGAACACTCGGTGAGTTGTTTTTTGCACTGAATGGGGGAATGAAATTTTATTCACCAATGGTATGCGACACCAATGGTGCTTAGAATCAAAATGTATAAAGTAGGTATTTTTTACAGATACATTTATATGGCACGGTATACCAGGAAGTGTTACAAAGAATGAAGTTATAGTTCAGTAAATTGCTTTCAATTATCGGGAAAGTCTCTGGGAAAATTCCTTGTTAGCAAATAGCTAATAGCATATGTTGAGCTTTCTAGTACTAAAAAAATTACCTGAATTTTAATGGAAACAAAAATTTTCTTAGAATTTTTTAGCAGAATCTCTTGTCGAACTAATGAGGTAGTAATGAGACATGAGAAGTACTAAACTTATCTTGACTCACGAGACATAAATATTTAGCCGAGATTTCATTTTTAATTTCTTTTAACGTAGGATTACGTTCCTCCCTAACTGTCCTTCAAAAAGGAAAATTGCAGACGCTAAAACTGTCCGTCCATCCGTCCTCGCGAGTTTAAATTTTGACAATGCGCCAAACCCAGCCTATCGCTTGGACAAGTTAAACAGAAAAGTACCAAGATGCGTCCTAATTTTGGCATACATACATATACATATATATATATATATATATATATATATATATAGATAGATAGATACATATATAATAACGCATACATACATATATACATACAAAAGAGGTAAGAAACGATAAGTAATCCTACGTTAATAACCCGTGGTAGTTTCGTTAGAAGAGACTACCTGAATTTTTTTTTAAAACTTATGATAAGATCCTCTATGGGTGATTCAATGTCAGTGAGCAAAGCCTCATAGCCTTACTTTGACCTTCCTAAATTAAATTTTGAGGTATCTTAAATTCTAATTAAACTGTTGTAAACAAAGCTAATCAAGCGGACTCTAAATAAATTGTCTGCCAACTTTAAGAGGAAACACAAAGATGAATTTCCATTGATATCAATCATGATCATATGGAATTTCAATCAAGTGACATTTTGGTTCAGGCCCCATGAGACATCAATGACCCACGTCATTGCATCCATTATATTTCTTGAAATGACTTATAATATTAAGACTACAGAACTGATTTTTGCATATAAGGGTCATATTCGATACATTATATTCTTTCTATAATTATGTAAATTGATATTGGGAAATACTTCAATATTATTGTTTCTTTTTACACGAAATTATGAAAAATGAATGAACGAAAAATCCAAAGTAACTCATTAGAATTGTCACTGAAAAAAAAAAAAACTTGGATGATGCTTTTGTCGTAAGCAACAAGCTTTTTGCATTTAAACTATAAACAAATCGGAATATGAAAGTTAATATTTTAAAGTGGCACGGGAAATTAAAACAGGGGAATTTCTCTCAAAGATAGGAAGCTAACCTCGAATATGGGCAAATGGAGTTTAACAATTCAGTAGTTTTTCAGCGACTCAACGAGTAAAAATGTGTTACCTTTGAATGATGTAATTAAGACACTCGAATTGATAGAGCGCAGAAAATGGTAAATTGTGCTGTAATATTATTCCGATGGGTTTAAGTCTGGTTCAGAGCAGATTACAACCACCAATTTATTCCAATCTACAAAAAAATATTCGGAGTTGATGTCCACTTCCTTGTTTCGAGAACACATTTTATTATTGGCCTACATTCCATTTTGATTTGTGATGCATTCATAATTATTATTGGGGAAGCATTTGCTATCTTCTTATCGTCAGAAATATTTTTAGTACCATTTAGTCAGAAATATACTTTAGTAACATTTCCTTAGAGGTTATATTTAGTAAAGGGGTTGTGATAGTAATGTATTATACAGAAAGATGAACTTCCTAAATGACAACATGCAAAGCAGGTAATTACTGCTGAAGAGAATTTATCCAAAGCCCCCCCCCCCCCCCCCCCCAAAAAAAAAGAAAAAAAAGAGTGCTAACTATCGCACGAATAATCAGGCCTTCGAAATGCTTTTAACTATACTACTCAATATTAATTACCGTTGATACATTTTTGCTACTGTAGTTAAAGGGTAGTTTAACGTGAAGGCAATTTGCTCCGACTACCCCTACAATATTTATGGCTCAGAATAATAGTTTTGTTTGGGATCAAAGAATATGCCATATTAATTCGTATGCACTGTAGTAATTTTAAGAACTTTGGTGACTTTTCAATGTATTTATGCTCAGACTGGCTCTCTTAGATGACAATTATTCAGGTATTCTGAAACTTTGTTGCTCGACTAGATCCCCCACGTTCCGTTTGGTTAACAACTGTTCATAAATAACTCTAATTCTATAACCTTTTAAACTTAAAAACGGGGAAATTAGGTATACTTAATAATTTCAAATATGTTTGCTCCGGCATTGTTATGAAAGGCACTTTATCAGTTAACTCCAAAGCTCTTCGATCCCCGTGTTGATCCCCTGGGAATTTTGTTCTCGGAATTTTGCTAAACACAGATGCATATTTTTGGATTCTGTGTTTTGCACAAAAGGGTAGGCATTTAAATAAAGAATGTCGAGTTTTTAAAATTTGAAACTTTTCAGTTCGTCACTTTTCACAGGACATGAAATTACTGTTGTCTGTCCCTACAATTTTTTTTTTAAACTGAACTGAAATAAAAATTTTGATAAGTATTGCTTCTAAAGGTCTATTTTCGAGGGCAGAAAGCGGAATTAAAAAATGTGCATTAATCTGTAATTAGAAAGATAGGAATCAACATAGAAATTGAGGATCTTTCATGTTACTGCAATGCATCGTTAAGGGATTAAACATTTTTTTTTTCTCATAGTTACCTTTAGTTTTTTTCTTAAATATCCATAACCATAGCATCCTTTTTAGATTTATTGCATAAATTAATAAGGAAAAAATGTAAATTCACTTTTTTCAAAACCTGTAAATGTAATCAATTTTCTAAAAATTTTTTAAAATAAAAAAAATAATTGAATGATGCTAAATTTAATATATTTTTCTTTACTGAAAATAATGATTCACAATTTTAATGTCAAATTTGAAACACCTATCAGTCCCAATTTCAATGACAATAAGAGTTTTGCTGAAAACAAAAAAACTGACTTTTAGTCGATAGACGGCAGCTACAAAAGAGAAAATGAACCACGGTTGAAACTTTAACTGTGATGAGTATTTGAGTTGCAGTTAAAAACCCCAATACCTGAATTGCATGTGGCATTATTTAAACAAAATCTGTTTTATTCTGTCCCATTTTAAGAGTAGCTTATTCTTTCATATGTGGTGCCAATGTGTACCATTTTTGTTGTATTTGCAATACAGACAAAAAAGAAACCCTTCAATGATTTTCGTTATATAGATGAACAGTGCAAAAATTAAATTAAAAGCTCGTACTTATTCATGAAATTTTGATAGATTAAAAATGCATTCTCTGCGGCTTCAAGGAGCACATAATTATAATATTACCGTTGACTCTCGATATCTCTCAAAAGGTATTACCGTTTGACATTGTAGTAAGTAATATTGAAAGTAAATTTCCTATAGTGCCTTTAAGTGCATTTTGTTGATCAAGAAGTTTCCTATCACAGAATTTATCTATTTACCAGATGGATAAGATTAAAAGATTCAGAATATTATTAGTTTAACCTTAATATGATTAAGAGTTTTGTCAATTTTCCAACTGAGGAAGTGTAAAAATGAGAAAGCATTAGGATTAAAGACGAGCTTTATTTAACTGGCTTTGTGTCTTCAAATTACGAAAGTTAGTTTCTGGAGAGCACTTATTTAATTTCATTTATTGTTTTATCTTGTACAAATCAGTGCTTTTATTCTATAAGAACACTTCAAGGATCTTTGGAAAAGATGATTTAATTTCCGTGAGCTTCAAATATTTGATCTTTTTTAAGAAATTTATTTGTGGTCTTCTTTAGAGAAAGAAAACTGATTTTTTTTCTTTGCTTAATTGTATTTGCTCTTTTAATAAAAGAATCTCAATTATTCAATGAAATTTAATTATTTGTAATCACAAATTGATTGCAAATAACAGCCCAAGGAAAGAATAATTTTCACTGAAAAATATGGTTCACTACTATTGATATGGTATGTTTTAGCTTTCTACACTTAAATCTTAACTTAAACCAAACTTTTGGCAGATTTCTAAAGTTTTTTTAAAGGCGCTAAGTGAACTAGAATTAACAGGGGGAATACCATTGTAGATACAGGTGTTAGCAGCTGTTCGAAAACGGCTTTAAGCTGCAAGAATGCCGTATATTGGGTTGAATACCCAATCGGGTATAACCAGACGGGTAATCGCATGTTGGGTTGAATACCAGGATCGTCAAGTTATTGGGCTGCTGAATACGCCGTTTAGAGGCGTGAGTTACGCTATAAGATTGATCCGTTAGGTTACAAGGGAAAAAATCATGGAGGATAAACAAGAGCATTTTCGGCTGGTTGGTTCGATGCGCCACGGTTAATACATTATCTGGCCAAAAGTATCCGAGCACCCCCCCCCCCCCTAAAGAAGTAGATCTGGCAGGTGACGTAATTTGATGAGTAACCGAAAGCTATGAAAGTGTTGATAGTGGTTTGTCAGGTCATATTTATGCGTTTGTGATACAATGAGTAAGTGAAAGGAGCTTAGTGATTTTGATCGTGGCATTATAGTGAGATGCCACCTTTGTAGGAAATCAGTTCGTAAAATTTCGGACATTCTACAGAAGCCAAAATTTTGAATATGTAATTGTGAAGTGGAAATGTCGAGGTGGAACTGCAGAAAAACGAAGTGGCAGGCCGAACAAAATTAGTGAACGCAGCCATAGAACTCTGAAAAGGGTAGTGAGACAAAATCGCAAGTCCTTGTTGATTGAAATCACTTAGGAGTTCCAAAGTTCATCAGGCGTAAGTGCTAGCAGCAGGACTGTTCGTCGAGAGTTAAAAAACTTGGGATTGATTCCACGGTGGTTCAGCCGCTCACAAGCCGAACATCACTCCCCAGAATGCGCGTCGATTACAATGGTGCAAAGCTCACTGTCTTTGGACTGTAGACATGTGGAAAAATGTTCTTTGGAGTGATGAATCTCGCTTTACAATCTGGCAGTCCGATGGACGCGTCTGGGTTTGGCGGATGCCCGGCGAGCGCTTCTTACGTGACTGCATTGTTCCGACTGTTAAGTTTGGTGGTGGCAGCATCATGGTGTGGGGATGTTTTTCATGGTTTGGATTGGGTTCCTTAGTTCCTGTGGTTGGAAACATGAACTCTGAGATGTATGTGGACATTCTGGACAATGCTGCTTTCCCAACTCTAAGGCAATATTTCGGGGAGGGCCCATTTCTCTTCCAGCAGGAAATCTGCTACATTCACACATCGATACTTGCGCAGGCATGGTTTGACGAAACGGGTGTTAAAAAACTGGACTGTCCTTGCTCAGAACCCCGATCTAAATCCCACTGAACACCCTTGGAACGAATTAAAACGCAGATTACGTAGCCAGCCAAATCGACCATCCTCAGTGCCAGCACTCACTTCAGCTGTGATGGACGCCTGGAAGTCAGTTCCTATGGACACCTATCAAAAACTGGTGGAAAGTCTCCCCAAACGTGTGCAGGCTGTCATAGATGCAAAAGGAGGACCAACATCATATTAATATATGCCTCAGTCCGTACCACTGGGCATCCGGATACTTTTGCCCAGATAGTGTATTTGTAACAAGTGGACTAGGTGCTCGGGAAATTTACAGCTTGAAGCCGTTTTCGAACGTCTGATAACATCCGTATCTACAATGGGAGTCAATCCTGTTAATTCTTGGTCTTGTAGTACCATTAAAAACATTAATAAAAGCTTTTAAAGGCGCTACAAGACCCATTCCTTCCATGGTGATACATCACTGTAATGTGTATGCCTTTGTAACATCAGTTCAGCTGAGACAGAGTCAAAATAAAGTTATAATACTATAACTGATTAAAACAACCTAATTTTTTTCCCGTGTGTTAGAGAGAGCATTAACTGGATAAACAATTTTCAATATTCCGAGAAAAACTAACCTGTCTTTTGATTTTATACATTGAAAGAGCAAATATTTGTAGAAGTTTTCTCAGAAAATGGTTTTATTAACTTTCTTCAAAAATAAGTGGAGGAAATTCTTTTAAAGCAGTATATATATTGGATATTATCTTTATTTTCAATTTCTTTTATAGTCAATTTCTTTTATAGTTATTGTTGAATGATTTTCTTTCTATAGCGATGTTTAAAATTGTTTCCTGGATTTACGGTAAAATAATATATAGTATGTTAGAGATAAGAATATTGAAAATTGCTCTTGATTCAGATTATTCTTAGAAAATTTTAATATATTGAGATCTATGACCCTATTATAAGTAGCTGCTGAGTTACATAATTGACAAACACTTTAAATTATCAATTAAAAATTATCATAGGTACGATGAGTGCAAATCAAATAAGCGTTGTATTCATAAATTTTAAAGTGTTGCTGTTAAAGAGTGAAAGTGAGTGACGTAATCATGAAAAATTTCAGTATGGAATTTCTCCAAGTTTAGATGCTTTTGAAATGCTGAAAATTCGACAAAATTTTACTTCTGTGTAATGATTAGTTTTGCATTTCTGAATGTTTCCTTAAAATAATTAGAATATAGATCTAAAGGGTTTAATCATGAACTATTTACAGATCGTTTAAGGGGACAGTGGACTTTCAAAATTGTAAAATTTGTCCAAAAATTGGGTTTTTAAAAAAAATTATTGAATTATGAAACTACGTACGAGTAGGAATGTGTTGCAAAAAGAATTTTTAATTTCTGTGATTACTTTCCTACAGGGTGGCTAATAAATACTGTAACACTCCAAAAAATAAGAGTTAATTTTAATCGTTTGGAAAAACAATTTATCTATCTATTTGTGTGATTGGCAACTTTTTGTAAAAGTAGACGATTTTTGTTTAAAGTAAAACATGTAGAATATTTTTAAAGATGGAAGCCAAAAGGTTAATGGTTAAACAGCTTTTTGATCTCGGATTTTCTGCAGGTAAAATATTTAAGCAATTAAAATGCCTTGGTTTTAATAGGACGTTTATATATAGGACTATAAATCGATTATTGGATACCAATAGCTGTAAAGATCGACCAAGGTCCGGTCGTTCACGCACTGTTCTTACAAAAGAACGTATCAAAAGAATTCGTGAAAAGATACGAAGAAATCCACAACGTTCTGCAAATAAAATGGCTGCAGAAGAGAACATCAGTCGCAGAACTATGCAACTTATCATAAATAAAGACCTGGGTTTTCGCCCTTATCGCAAAAGAAAGTTCAAGGTTTGACTACTGCACAAATAGTAAAAGGTTACAAAGATGTAAAGAAATTGCTGAACCGGCACGGTAGCAAAAGTGTTGAAAAAATAAGTTTCTCTGATGAGAAGCTGTTTTGTACAGAACAAAGTTATAATGCTCAAATGATGTTGTATATTCAGCAACCTTCGGATATACCTGAAAATCTTCGAACGGTTTAAAAGCTTTCAGAACAAAATTCTGTTATGGTTTGGCTGCAGTGTCACACAATGGAAAAACTGCCTCTGAAATTCATCGATAAAGGGGTAAAAATCATGCTGAATATTACAAACCAGGAAGTATTGGCTACACGTTTATTACCACATGCTAACAGATTGTATCCCAAAAAGAATTGGATATTTCAGCAAGATTCTGCAACCGTCCCACCGATCCAAAACAACACAGGAATGGCTCCATGCCAATTGCCCGAAGTTTATCAAGCAGTTATAGGCATTTGTATTTAATTTAGATATTATGTGGTTACTAATAGCAATAACTTTAAATGTGTTTTCTCAAAATAAAAATTTTTATGTCATACGAATATTCAAACTGCTCCAGGCGCATTTCTAATTATCGTATTGCTTTGAAATTTAAGTTTTATATACTTAACTGTATATTTAATAAATCTAATTGAAAAAAATTATGCTTCGTAGCTCAAAATTTCTAAATTTTGTACTTGAAAAGATGATTTATAGGTATTTTGCGTAATAAAAAGGGAGTTTTCACTATTATAATTTTTTCTCTTTATATTTTAAATGAATGCTTAAAATAAGCAATAATTTTCATTGTCAGCTCTATAAGGTATCCTGTAAATAAAAATTATCATATTATATGCAAAAGAAATGCGCATGGAGCATTTTTAATTAGGCCAATTTTTGATATAATTAATAATTCATAATTCATAAATTATTAATATTTCATCTTTAAATTTTAACCACTTTTACATATCTATGTTGCTAATCACATATTAAAATTTCAAGCAAATCCATTCAAAACAAAAAAAGTTACGTATGAAGGTCCACTGCCCCATTAAGGTAGATCAAATAATATCGTCCCACAAATGTCTCAAGAGCTTTGGTCATAGTTAAGGTGAGGTGAGAGGTGAAATTTTAAACAAAAAATCATAAAACATTTGTGGCTAATTTAAACATTCCTGTATTCACTGAACTGAATGGCCACATTTTTAATTTTCTAAACTGATTAATATTGAAGTTTTGGCTTAAGAGCAACTTTTTGTTTTTTACTCGGACATATCAAATGTCTGTAAATTTTAATAAATATAGAATTAGGACGCTATCATAACGAGCTGTTAAGTTGTACTATTAGTTGAAATTTTAAATTGTGTAATTAAAAATAATCATAACTACGAAAAGGTATAGGTAAAATAGGGATACACTCCCACACACAGTTGAATCGGCTGTTTGAAGAAGGGAACAAGCGCCAAAAAATTGAAATTCGTTTTTTTCTTGGCGTCATACTGTTATTTACATATAGACTCTCCTTGTAAGCTGTAAAAGGCACTGGAATAGCGGGCGAATGTAAAGAATCTTATATAAAAGTTTAGTGAAGAAAAAATAATAAATAAGACAGTCTTTTTTAAAGTTTTTTTTAAAAATTTTCCACAAAAAAAGTTTTTGGATTCCTTCTCTTCTTCAAACTGCCGATTCAATTGGGATTAAACAAGGATTTAATAAGGGACTCAAAGTTATTTCAAAAATGTTATATTATCTAATAAGGGACTCAAAGGTATTTCAAAAATATTATATTAACTGTAATAGTGCCAGAAAGAAAGGTCACATAAGCTGTTGTTAAGATGGGTATCTTAAAGAGTATTGTCAAAATTACGGTACTATAACTCTCCAATGTTGGGAAAGCATTTAAATCCATATGACGTCAGAAAGACCTGTACTAATATAACTGTAATAAAATTTTACTTTACGTAAAATTCCACCTTTCAAAGCTCCATTTTTCCGTTCAGAATGATAGCGGATGACCTAAAACTAGATTTTATTAAATCTTACTTCTCTAGCGTTCCACCTCAACAATCATCCGACTGTTTTTCTCCAATCATTATCAGCTTTTGATTTTAATATATTACCCTGAGAAAGTAAGCTTAATAAGATTTCATAAAACTCGAAGCTCATACGAATGTTACCACTTGGCACGTCTTCTCAGGGTAATTAATTTCTGTTATATAACTCAGAAAATTAGTGAGTTTGAAAAACTTAGGAATTAAAACTGGTCTTAGACATTGGTATGTAGCTTTTCAATTTATTTCCGTATAATTAATTCCACATGGAATTCATGTACAAAGCAATTTTATTTGTTGACTAAATTTTATTTATACGTTTTTTACGTTTTTCATAATGTTTTGTACTCTGACCCCCAGCAACAATGTATAAATGACATTTCTCTGTGTTACTTCCTTCCCAGCAGAATACATTTAAGCATATGTATTTATTTACTATTTATTAATTCAATATGTTTACTGTCGCTTTAACTGAAATTGCTTTCACTCAGTACAATTATTGCTCTACATATGTACTGCGTTTACATTTCATCTGTGCAATACCTTTATGCAAACTCACATTTTGAATGTGATTTCACCCACACTTACAGCACCCATACTTCGATACTATTTACTAACAACTGGTTTCGTATAGTTGATTATCTGACAACGGAATGATTATTAGTGTTTGCTTCAGGCAGGCAAGTAGTATTGATTACCACATTCGCGTGTCGTATGCAGATTATTCAAGCACGCGAAGTCGGTTCGAGCATTCACCTCCTCCTAACAGTAAAAAGAGGGCGTTGGTGGAAAAAATGGCTGTCCAGGACTATTGAACCTCTGCTACCGGAAGTTTTTAATAACGTGTTGTGCTTTAACGTGTTATGCTCTGAACCCTAATCGTGAGGAGAACTGAGAAAATGCACATAGAAACAGAAATGTCTAAACACATCAGGGTTTCGATTGGAGCAAATACAATAGCTGAAAACATTTCCTATTGATGTACACTGTTGCTGCCAGTAAAAGAAAAAATTGGGTCACTTGCTACGTCGGAAAGGAATAAAAATAGTGAAAAAAAATCGGTAAACATTCAGTGCTTTCATTTTCCACTCTCGTGCTTGCCCTTAATTCAAAACAGGGGAAAAACCCAGAATTGAAAGGAAAATATTAATATTAATAACTATGTGGAAAATAAGACCACTGTTGGCTAGGCTGTTTTTTATTACACTTTTAATACTACGTTGAACAATCGAACCCCGTTATAGCGAACCCGGTATATAACGAACTCACGGATACAACGAACGAAAATTTTGGTCCCGTTATTTTTCTATTGTACGTAATTTAATTAGTGTTGTGTCAGTTTAATGTATCGATTATAGTCGATTTAATTCATTAATGATAATTTTTAATAGATTTTATCATTTTTTAATACATCTTTATTGAATACACATTGCAACTAATGAGTTATACATTTTGTGAACTCTAGCATTTTTCTTAACGGTTCGAATATAGCGCATCACCGCATAAAGTGGACAAAACCCTTGAAGTTCGCTATAACGGGGTTCGACTGTACTGATTTTAGAAGTATATGGAGATTAATGAAAGAAATATCCTGTTTACATTTATGAGCAACAAATAGAGAGAATAGATTGAATGATATAATTATTTTCCCCGTATACTGAAGATTTAAAATTCTTAAAATTTCACATGAGTAAAACCTTTAAATCTAAAATTAACATCTGGGATACCAGAGTAAGTAATTAAAAACGATCTAGCATGCAAAAATGCGTCGCAAACAATCCCTTTGGGAATAATATTAGTGACGTTTAATGTTTAAAAAAGTTTGCTTTAATTTCCATTTTTTATTCATCCATTTTCCAAGCTTTAATTTACTTAAATATACGAGACCCCAAGTCTCACAGATATCCTTTGAGAGAGACTTTGATACTCCAATTGATACAAAAAAAATCGATTAACTTACTGCACATTAAAGTTATGAAAACTTGCAACGCTAGACAGTTTAAAAAACTTCGCTTTTTTCTTTTCCCCAAAGGAACTTTATTTTTTTTGACCAAATCAAGGGTTATCATTGAATTTTAATTCGTATGTACCCACCTATAAATATAGCTTCACAGGAAATTCTAATCTCTACAGACATACGACATTTATCATTTGTCTATATTTTGTGATTATGGGGGCATATAAACTCGCAAATCCATCAAAAACTCGAAGCATAAAAATTATACTGCATCACAAAGTATTAGCTTATGATATTCTCTCCACATTCCTGGATATAGTATTATATCCATCTGCAGTATGTCCAACGTTAAAACGTAAAAAAGAGAAAGATTGATGGTCAACGATAAGATAGCCAACCCAATAAGAAAATTGCAAACTAATGTGGTGAATAAAATTGCTTGAATGGAGTGAATATCTCTTCGGAGAAACACTGATATTCGAAATTTATTTCTATCATTTTATCACTTTTATACCTTAGGACTGCGTTGTTGCAAGGAACAGGTATTACAATTTTTATTCAGCTCTACAGTACTTATAAATCTTTGCAGCATGCTTGAAGGGTAGTTCCCAATTGATTGATTATTTTCTCCGAACTACTCTCATTAGCAAAAGTGTTGGAGGTGCGGAGGTTAATCGATCATCATGTATAATGTTATTCAGAATTTTAATAAAAAATGATATATAGAAATTTTTTTTTGAAGATTTCATTCAAAATCTCAAAAAGATAGAGCTAACAACAAGGAGCTAAAAAATAAAATATCACATGAAAAACTTCCAAAGAATGTCCCAAGAGGTTCCGTATGATCTTTGTAAATATTATTTGAATGAGTCCCCCCCCCCCCCCCTGGCTAACTATCAATGTACGGTCATCCACTAAATGTCTAACTAGATATTGGACATGCCAGAGGCCGGTTTGTTAATCTTCAGACGAGAAATGACATCCTCTAGATATCCGTAGACCGATGCCATTAGCAAAACATTGTTTGGACACTTAGGCATGGATAAAACATCATAGAGGGCTTAAGCTCAACCACATTTCTACGACCCTTCATGCTTTTCAGGACAGATTTCAATGGCCCTGAAAGGCACGGTATGTAAGCTATCGGCATGTAAAGCTATTGGTATGTAAATATCGAATTTTGAGTAGCTGCTTTTTGCAGGCACTAAGCACGCGCTTTGTGTGCCTAATCATTAATCCGCCTCTGCTAATACAAGCAAAGATGAATCTGCCCTATAAGATATTCTGCGGCCATGCTTACGAAGTGTTTGATTGACGTAGGCCGTACTCCAAATCCCGACATGAGAAATGTTGACATCGGCTGAATGCCGACTATATGCAGATTCAACGTCATTTGCTAATCTTGTAGACAACGGTGTTCTATGCGGAAAATGAATATCCTAATCTCGCCCATATATTTTTTCGACGTTACCTGCAGATTTTATTTCGTATAATAATATATTCTGTTTGGATAGATTAAATCGAGACAAGAATGGGATTTTAATTGATAATTTAGAAAGTTTGTCCTTAATCGTAAGAGAATTGCTGAAATATTGATTATACCGCCATGTACTGAACAAAACTTCTCTTCGAGAAGCTTTACAGCGAACTATGGATTTTATCTGATAGTCTCAGCTCTCTCCAATATCTAAACAATTGGTTACTTATAGGCAACAAGACCAGCATCTCTATCCTGCTTAAGCTAAAACTAATTTCGTTAACTCACGAAGTCCATTTTCAGTGAATCAAATCTCATGTGGATATTCACGGGAACGAAATGGCAGATAAACTAGCTAAAGAGGGTTGCAGTCACTCCATCCTCTCTTCTTCCGACTTGACTTTTCAGGAATTATATTCATGGGAAAAATCCAAAAATTTGGTTGAGAGCCCCCCACCCATTATTGGTGTATGGGTATTAAGCCGGGATTTTTTCTAGACTTCCCGTGTAACAAAGGCTCCCGAACTGGGTTTTCAAGACTTGCAAGCACTCATTTAACGAGGGCAGGAAGGACTTCGCCATCTGCACCAAGTGCCACGACTACCAGGCTTCTTCAGAGCATATAATGAATTGCATGGGCCTTTCTAGAGAGGATATCTATCACGATCCTCTTCTTGTGCTCGACTTCCTGAGAGTCAACGGACTTATGGATCTCGTCTGACTTCGTCAGACACTGGAGAATAGGCAACAACAGCAACAAACCTCTGTACAAACCTCATGAGATAGTTTTATGATCGGGGGGGGGGGGGGGTTGCTGTTGCAAGGCAATACAACGACATAAAAAAATTCGTTAGAATTTGTGCGTTTTAATTTACTTCTTCACTACTTAATAATTTGTGGGTGCATATAAGCTACTCGAACATATATAAAAAATTATGAATGTACTTAAATAGACTTTTTCATCCCCTTGTTTTGACAGTGATCCAGTTATGACAATTGCGTATGAGCCCTCTATCTAGAAAAAAAACGTTGCTATTTCCATTGAAATTAGTTTTTACCTTGAAAATCAAGGTAAAAGTTTAGCGTGAGGATAAATTTTACGGAAGACGTGACTGAAATTTGAGAAGATATTTATGGCATCAGCTGCATGTTATTACATAAACCAAAGTTCTCATTACATATTCTTAGCAAGTTCATTGCTCCGTTTATTGAATTTTCGTACTTGGAAATACATAATTACCAACAATGCATGAAAATGTCTGAGGACACATTTCTAAGAAAGAACTTAGTCTGTGTGAATATTATGATATTTTTCCCCCGTAATGAAGTATATTTATTTTTTAAATTTATGGAAGCACGAAGGTTCTGAGGATGATATGAAACAGAAATAATTTATAGTCACCTTTTTGAATGTTAATAAATATAAATGGGCGTGAGTTTATATGTGAGAGAGAGAGACAGAGTTCCAAGTACGGCGTTTTCCATTTATAAACCACAATACAGTAAATAGGGGTACAAACTAATCTATTAGACCACAGGATAAAACACCATTCATGAAGACCAGGGACTGAGACACCAGGGGCGGCTCCTGTCCAGAGTTTTTTTTTCTTGGGGGGGGGCAACGTCGGCTCTTAGAGTTATATATATATATATATATATATATATATATATATATATATATGTGTGTGTATATATAATATTATATTATATTAATATATATATATATATATATATATATATATATATATATATATATATGTATGTGTGTGTGTGTGTGTGTGTGTGGCAACCCAACTCGCAGACAGCTCCGACGTCGCGTTCTGCGCATCTGGTTCGCGCAGGAGTGGGGATTGCCTCGGACATTGGAACACCGAACTTCACTTCACTCTCCGTACTAGTGTGGTACGTACGCGTCTGCGCTCCGAATTCACCGCGTTGAACTACGAGCCGGGTTTCGTAACGATTATTGTAAATTTATGTTGTGTGTCAAGTTTTAAATAAAAGAACATGCTAATAAGTTCTAATTGCTCCTTATACCTTCTGATGTCCGTAATATGGGAATAATAGTTCCCATATATATATATAAGAAATAAACATCGTCTCATTTTAAATTTAAACTCATTTAGTATTAGGTCTACTATTTATGTTGTGTGTCAAGTTTTAAATAAAAGAACATGTTAATAAGTTCTAATTGCTCCTTATACCTTCTGATGTCCGTAATATGGGAATAATAGTTCCCATATATATATAAGAAATAAACATCGTCTCATTTTAAATTTAAACTCATTTAGTATTAGGTCTACTATTTATGTTGTGTGTCAAGTTTTAAATAAAAGAACATGTTAATAAGTTCTAATTGCTCCTTATACCTTCTGATGTCCGTAATATGGGAATAATAGTTCCCATATATATATAAGAAATAAACATCGTCTCATTTTAAATTTAAACTCATTTAGTATTAGGTCTACGATTATATAATTTTAGGCTATGGAAAAAATATACGCCGGGCTTCTTTTTTTTTTTTGGGGGGGGGGGGCAATTGCCCCTATTGCACCCCCCCCTGGAGCCGCCAATGTGAGACACTGAGGTCAAACAGACCCGTATTTACACGGCAAGTGATTTAGGCTTAGTGACGTGGCTCATCTCCTCTATGTACTCGCTTATAATTTGCTAAGCTAAGGGATTTTCGAGCTCGATCGACGTGAAAGTCAAATGATTTCATTGGTCTGAGTTTAGAGAAAATCTCCTTAGTACGATAATATTAACAATGCAGTTATATTTAAAGATTATGGTTGTTTCAGGCATTAGTTTTAGTGCGGTGTATGCGTGTAAATTTCACAGAAGCTAAGGTTTCATTTATGGCTGTCACTTCTCCCCTCCTTTAATGATTTTGGCACATAAATATCTAATGGTTAGAAAACGAAACCGAAAGTACTTTTTTTTCGTATAAATTTCAGTACTGTATTATACAGAATCAAAAATCAATGAAAAATCGAAATTTAAAGTAATAGAGTGAAAATTTCTTCAATCTGCTCTGTTTGGATCATAAAAAAATATGTTTTTGTTGTTTCTGTCGTACACATGTACCCATTGATCAGCATCTACTCTATTTCGCATGACAGGTTTGAAAGAATATCTTCAGTGTAAACAAGAGAGAAAATATAAAGATAACAATGCAATTTTTACTCAAGGGAAAAAAACGATTATAAACTTCAATAACCTTTAAGGCAGACTAAATGTATTTTCTGGGAAACAACTTTCCAAACTCTTAATCTTTTACGTCAGCGTATTATTTGACTTCACAGATATTCCATGTGAAGTGATGGAGGATATTTTCAAAGGAGTTTTTAAATAATATTTTTAGAAATGCAAGTATTTTAATTCGAAGTTCTGTGTTTGAAAGTAAATTTCTAAAATTCTTGCCACAGTGCGTGATATAAAAAAAATACATCTGTTTAGAAAAATTAAGCCCCCCCCTCCCTTAAAAAAGGGTTATAGTTTAGTATAACCAATTGCTTTCAAAAATTATTTATTTTAATATTCTATGGAAATCTAACGACTAAAATATGATGGTTGGTTGGTTGAGTAAATTTTTATGGCACAAGGTCCACCAAGGGACAACCAAAATATGAAAAACTTCTTGCTCTTATTTTAAACAACTATTTTTTCGGTGCAAAAAAAACAGGTTTCAAATTATGTCTTTTGCTAATGTTATTAAAACGCCATTAAAAAAGTCCCATATATTAATATAGGGATTGAAGTTCCACCTGGTTAATTGATATTCAAATTTCAACCCTGGAGATATCACTAAAAATTGCAGAAAAACGTTCGTCTTATAAAGTCTAATATCGAATCTCTATTCGATCTAAATTGTAGGCATCAGCCTCAATATTATGTTAAAAATGGCGGATCCATTCAAATTAATTACTGTCATCTGCCATCTGAGAGAAGAAAATACAGTCGAACCTCCATATATCGAAATTTTCTATATATCGAACTCTTAGCAAATCTCCATGTTCATTACATAGAAAAATTGTTTCTATATATCGAAAAAATCTCTATATATCGAAATTTTTTCAAGACAAATTGGGAGATTTTATTCCTCTTTAGAATAAAATCTCCCAATTTTGGCATTTGAAACAATATGTAGTGGACTTCAATTCGCGGAAAATGTCCATGATTAAGTTTTTAGTGGACTGAATAAATACGAACATTTCTTTGAACTTTCCCCAAAGCTGGCTGTTCAGCAAGATATTCGTAGTTTTTTTATAAGAATGTAACAGTGATCATTGTAACCACTGCCTGGATTATTGTTTTTTAAAGGTATATAGTACTCAATAAATCTTTCATATTAATTCATTTTTTAGTTATTCACTTTCATTTAATGGGATTCGCATATAAATTAGAAATGGAGTTTCGTATACGAAAATTAGCTTTAATTTTTTTTCTTAGGAGAATCATGATAAAGCTAAGCTCAATTCTATATATCGAAATTTCTATATATCGAATTTTTTTCCGGCAATTTGCTACTTCGATATATGGAGGTTCGACTGTATTTTGTTTTCGGGAATAACTTTAAGGGCAAGCCCACTAAGAAATTGGGCTTGTGTGGTTCTAAACCAGAGAAAAAGGAAAATGTAATATTCCAATAAATATTTTTAAAGCTGGTAAATCAATCAAGCTGGTTGTCTTCAAGAGCGTTCTTTGTTTATCATTTCTCAAAAATAATGGAGAAAAATTAACACCATTTCTTGAATTTTGAAAAATACGAATAGATTTAAATGTTTAATTAAACTGCTTTAAAATAAAATTGTAATTCAGTACAATAAGTAAATAAACTTCAGTTCTTCGAAACGATTCAATAGTGGTTGATCCAACTGGTGACAGGTAGTTTAATCACTAATTTGAAAGTTATACGTAATATTGCTTATGAAGACTAGTGGTATTTTTTCGTTGAATGCTTAGTCATTTGGAAGTTAACGATAGAAAATAACAGTACTGCTAAGATATATACCGTGGAGTCTAATTCCTCTCTCTTGGATAAAAGATAAATTATCTCTGCCCATAGACAATAATCTTGATGAGAATCAAGGCGGCTGTCTATTTATATTCTTTATCTGTCGGTCGGATAGAAAATGTCATAATTTGTTTTCGTATTAGCTCTTATTTATTTCTTATACCTACCATTTAGGAGAACTCCAGACTTACCTCTGATCTCCGTCAAATTATGAAATATGCTCGTTGAATTGCAGTATTAAAAAAATACTTATTTAACATTTTATTTGTGAATCATTCACTTTCAATGAATCCCTGGGGTGGGAAATTCACCTCCATTTGTACTAATTCAGTATTTGAGTTTCAGATTTTTTTTTCAAGTTTATAAAGCTTATTTCTACTTATGTTCTTTGCATATATGCCGTGATTCATATCGCTTCTATATCATCATGCCTGGGGGAGTCTGCACTTGAATTATTTAACTGTATCCATATCATGTACCTTAAAAGATCTTGATGCAAAAACAATGTCTTGTTTTTAACTTCCTTCCGTTTCATTCATCTCCATCATTTTGTTTTCCACCATAACGAATTTGACGTATGATCCACGATGTCTTTGAATGTAATGCTACGGGAAGCGTCCACTTAGCTGTATCGCCATATCATAATATTTCTTGGATATTTAGGGGGAAAAATCAAGTAGATCTCAAATGTGACATACCAACTGATAAAATTTTGATACTCTGATGGATGTGATATGGAACACCCTTTAGAACGACGGAATTCCTGACAGGCCCTGATTTTCCATTAGGCCCAGTAGGCCCGGGCCTAAGGGCCCCCGAATGTTGGGGGGCCCCAAAAATTTTTATTTTAAAAGAAAAAATTATCAATTTAAATTTTTTAAATTTACCTTTTTTAATAGCAATTTTTTTATATTATATCCTTTCAAATTTGATTGTTAGGTTCATCATATGTATATTGTAGTGTATATAAAGGATTAATAAGTTTTTCTGGTTGCATTGTATTAGTGTTTTAATGATGAAGTTAATATGTTGTATTGCTTTTTGTTATTTGATAATGTTCTAGGCTTCTACACTTCAAATAGCCAATTCTTGGCAAAAGGGTACTTTCACAATGATTCATAATTATTTTTTTTTTTGTGTGTCAATTTTGGAAATTTTACGCCCACATCAGTGTTGGGGGGCCCCCCATCCAAAGTTGTGCCTTTAGTCAAGAATTTTCTAAATCGGGCCCTGATTCCTGATACACATTTAGAAACTGATATGCTTAGATGATACAAATTTGGGTGTACTTTAAATTATTTTAATGTTAACTGAATCCTTCTGACGCATTGCAGTAGATCATGATCCAAGAAAAATGATAATAAATCTTATTCTCCACTTGCCACATCCAAATCATTTTGTCAGATCATTTTGATTTGCGCTTCAGAACATCTGTAAATGACCCACAATTTATTGCGTTGTCATGCCAAGAGAAGCGCCCACGCTTATGTATCTGTATCTTGTACAGTGGAGTCCCGATAATCCGAACTTCGGCAATCCGAAAGTCCGCTTAATCCGAAACCAAAAGTCAAAACTAATGTTACAATAAAACCACAGTGATTCTTAGTAATATAAAGTATATTTCTGAAAATTACAAGAAAATTCAAAGCTAGACAATGTACTGAGCTAATTATTACTGAACTACATTTGTTTGAAAAAATCTGTTAAATTTTATTGTCAAAGAGAAGAATACCCCTCCCTTGGAGCCAAATTACGTAGCGCTACATCAAATGCAACCGCGGCGTCTGAGTGCGATACCCTCTGCTTCAACTTCGTCACTCTCGTCTGAAACGTTGACAGGTTCTTTCAAATCTATTCCAACAGTCTACTGATCGTCAAAAATCTTAGACTGTACTGTACGAACAACTTACAGTCTACTGTACTGTACTAGGCAGCGTTCCGCTGTCTTATCACCCAATGCGTCCCGAGATTTGGTAATGTTTTGACAGATCTTATAAAATAAACTGTGTAATCACCCGAAATATGTAATATTTATGTCATCTCATGTTATTATGTAATTTAAGTATATTTTAAGAATGATTTCGCTTAATCTGAAAAATTCGTTAATCCGAAAAGGGCCTGGTCCCAATCATTTCGAATTATCGGGACTGTACTGTATTATTTATGCGGTTATTTTAAGTAAAAGACAGATTTTTCAGTAGAACACAAACATGTCGCATCAATGTATTGCTTTTTGAAACACTGATACGATTCAAACCATCCTCCATAACTGCTCGATATATGATGGATATGTTGATAGAGATACGGTTAAATGGTACAAATGTAGAGGAGCCTTAAATTATTTTAAGTGAGAAAATCTTGGAAATACTTGTTAGTCATAATTTAAAAATCTTTTTAGAGGGTTTTTTCTAGACAAAGTGCATAGTATTCCCTTTTCATCGTCTCGATTTTCCTTTGTTTATCTCGGTATGACCGTCCTAAAAATGTATATCTTTGGACGATGAAATTAAGCGATTTTAATCTTTTTCATATTTTATTCAGTTAACATTAATTTTTCATTCAATTTATCTTTTGTACATCTCATACTCAAGCTATCTACTTGAAATTTTTTAATCCCTTTTCAGGAGAGTTAATACCTAGACACATGCAAATTTTTAAGAAAAATGACTTCTTCAATGGAGTAACTATACCTGAAGTGGAATCTAAAGTGAGTAAAAAATTTTTTAATCCTCGAGCCTTATTTAAATTTCAATAATCAAACCTTGATCGGCAAAAAATTTGGAAGTCCTAATGTAAATGCAGTTGTATAAAGTTTAATGTTAAGCTGAAAAAAGATAACATTCCAATAAAAACATAACAAATTGGAAAATTGCAAAGAACTTGGGAATAATCTTTGATTTATTCAACTAATAGCTTGGTGACTTGGTGTGCAGTGGTAAGAAATTGCGACTAAGGATCAAGAGTAACGAACAAGCAATTTATCCAGCAAATTACTTCAGCGTATAAACTAAAGATGTTACAAACTTTTTTTTTTCCAATGCGGAAGAACTTTTCGTCAAACATTCGCCTATACTACACCACAATTTTACTGCCCATTTTATTGTGGGGGCACCATATAGGCGGACAGCATTACCCCCTATGCAGGGTCGACACGAACGGAGGCATTTTTCGTGGCGCGACGCCAGGATTCGATCCGAGCACCCTCAGCACCGAAAACCAGCGCGCTCTACCATTGGGCAGCCACAAGCCCCGTTACAAACTAAAATTATCAATTTAAGAACTTCCTTACAGGTAAACAAGTAGAGAGAAAAAAATTTCTGGGGCTATTTCAGATCTATTTTTGGTTGATTTATTGCAATATTGCTTGCAGGATCCTCTAAATTGAGAAGTAGGTTGTTTCTCTCCTTTGCTTACGTTCCTGCTCAAAAGAGAGCACACTACCATACGAGGCCTAATTTTAAATAAGTACATCCATCCTGTACCGTAATAAGACAGCTAATTAACAGGAAAAAAGCAAACTTTATTTTATATTGACGAGACGAGGGCAACACAACACAAAAATTGGTGTGGAACACATCACACTATATCGGTAGCATAATATCTCAACAGAATCGAAAAATGATACTTCTTTTTACACTGAAACACGAACAACCCTTCTTTCTCTCCGCTCGTCCCACGCTACTCACTTCAGTTCCGTTCGCTAGAATCCGCAATCCGGGTCTCGATCGGGAGGTCGTCACAACTCCTCCTCCCTTGAAAACTTTTCTAGAGTATTACGAAGGAAAAGTTAGTCAGATGGTACACAGGACCATCAAAAATAAAGTGATCACCGAAAAGTTAATTTTCCTTTACTAAAGGGCACACAAACAAGTACCAAGTGATTAAAGTTATTAGGGGTTTACACACAAAACAAAAAAAAAAACTTAAATGTAACATATATTTAACGGAACTTGAACTGAATAAAGATTGTAGATTAAATTCAGAACATTACCAATTCTACTACTACATAGCATTGTTCTGATTACAGAATCATAATTTTTTACACAATATTCATCAAAACATAACATTTTCACATTAATGTATTATCCAAAACAAAAATAAATTAAATGAATAAAACAAAATAATCATGGGATATATAAATATATAATAACAAATGCACTACTACATTTTTACAATACCCTTTTCCGGTATAGGTATAGCCTGGTAAATTTAGAGAGGCTGTACTCATTTCTTCATGCATACGCTGTAAATATTTATAGCAAGCATCTACATCTTGCTTTGGTCTACGAATAACAACCTTGCTAGGTAAACCAGGTTTCGGAAAGTTTACGATAACCTAATTGAATTTATCCCTAACCTTTCTAATTTGTTCCCCTTCAAATCTCTGTCATCTGATAGAACGTTAATTAAAGATTTTGTCTCCTCCTTCGGCCGGTTGATATTTGCGCCATGTTTGCCAATAATATGAGGGTGGAAAGCTGGTGTTATCGTGATGTCTGCATAGGCAACTTGTGTTTTAAGTTCTTTAGTCACTTCTTTTAATTTTCAGCAAGCTTCCTTAACTTCATCAGGGGGTCCTTCTACATTAATGCTGTCATGCCCATCAGTAAAATACACCTGGACTTTAGTTAAATCATTAGTGATCTGTTTAATATTAGCTCCTCTTTTCCCAATAATGTGTTTGTGAAGCCAACGGGGAGCATCTTCATGGTCCCTAATCTCACTGTTTGTCGTTGAATACACAAGTGTATGAGCAGGTCCAAGCTTGGCTTTCTCACCCCAAAGTTTTATTGTATCAGATCGGGAGCCAGGAAGTGGCATCTCAACACATACACCAGTTTCAGCTAAAATTTCTTGAATTGTTTGCCAACGTGATCCAATTATATATTTGTGCTGATTTTTAGAAACTTCTACTGCCACTACTAAACAATTTCTCTTCCTTTCCTCATAGAATTTTAATATTTTATCCACAGCAATAGTAAGCTCACTTTGGTTTACTGTTGGAGGAGGGATATCCACTCTGGCACCAGTTTCATTTATAATTTTATTTACAACTTCATTGAAAGGTCCGGAAATAAAGGGATGGTAAACTTTTCGAATATCAAGACGTTCCAATGCCAATTTGTCCTGTTTCTCTGGTATGAGCTCAATTTCCTTCCCAGCTTTGTCAATACCATCTTTAGTTCCAGTAATCTTAATCAAATCCTTATATTCTTCTGGGTGGTCTTCCTGACATTTGAATAGTAGACTTTTATCGATCATAAGCTTCGATCCTTTGTTTTGACCTTTTGAATCTTCGTTAACAACCTTGAAAATGGACTGTAATTCTTCCCTATCGTTCTGGGACTTAGAAAACTGCTCATGGTCTGTCTTCAAGAGAGAAAGCTCATTTGAATTGGTTTCCACTGGAGACAAAAATTGGTCATCTATGATTATAGAAGTGTCATTTTGCTCTTCGACCTCCGTTACAAATTCCTTGCTGGATTCTTCATTTTGAGCGCCCTTATTTGGCTTAGATTCTTGTTCAGGACCTAAACTCTCTTCCTTTTCTGTATTTTCACTTTCCTTTTGGACGCGAGTCTGCACTACGTTAAGATGAGAAATCGAAACCTTTCCCACCTGTACATTCGGTAATCTGGCTGCAGTTCGATTTCCTAAAATATAGCGCCCCTTATCTAATTCACAACGCACAACTACGGCTTTGGTATCAATGCTCCCAAATTGTCCAGAGATTCTAACTTTTGCCAACGGTAGACCTGTCGGACCTTTGTCCAAAGGCTGCTGTACCCAAATAGTTTTGCCTGTGTACATCTCGGGAGAGACATACTTCCTGCATATGACGTCTATCGTGGCACCTGAATCTCGAAGAACAGGCATGGTAAACCCATTTACTTCCGCTAATGTTGTAAAAGGACTTAGCAAATTCTCCTCTTCTTGTTCCTCACAAATTTGGTTTACTTGTTCTGAAGTTTTCTGAGCCTTTAATTTAGGACAAGTCGGTCTCAAATGGTCCACCGACCCACATTCATAACACTGCAAGGGTTTTCGCCGATCAAAATATTCATATCTCTGACCTTTCCACACGTCTTGCTTTCCCTGATCCCTTTCATTTTGTCCAGATTTAGCCGGAAATTTCTGATATTTTCGGTTTCCCTTTCCGAAATTATTGCTAGTCTTCCTTTGTTCATAGGTTGGATAACTTTCGGATTTCCTACTCCCCCGTACACTGTCATATTCGTCCAACATCTCAGACAGCTTTGTAGCTGAAGTTATTTTAGTCCAGTTGTCAAGAAAATGTTCCCGAACATCATTGGATACGTTTTTTATCTGGTCTGTAACCATCAGATCCCTCAGCAATTCAAAAGTATTAATTTCCAACCCTTGTATCCATTCTTCAAGATAGTTTCTTAATTAAAAGTAAAATCTCTCCATGAACTATCAGACTTCTTTTGATGTTGCACAAACTTAACACGAAATTTCTCGGGGCTAAGTTTAAAACGCTTTAGGAGCAACTCTTTGACGTAATCGTAACTGTCCGTCTTTTCCTCTGGCTCTCTCGCTATAAGCTGGATGATATCTGGCGGAAGAAGGGGTAGCAACTGTGTCACCCAATCCTGTTTTCTAACATCTGCCCTTTTTGCCTGGCGTTCGAAAATACTCAAATATAGACTAATATCTTTCTCTTTTGGATCGAATTTTTGAAGAATTTTCTGAAGTATAAAATTAGTTCGCGAATTCGTAATTTGCTCCTGATGAGAAGTCTCAGTAACGGATACCTGCATAGTTTCAATTCTTAATTTCTCCATTTCGAATTGGAGTTTCTTTTCTTCTAGTTCAAATTGGCGCTTCTTTTCTTCTTTCTCCAGTTCGAATTGGCGATTCTTTTCTTCTTTCTCCAGTTCGAATTGACGATTCTTTTCTTCTTTCTCCAGTTCGAATTGGAGCGTCTTTTCTTCTAGTTCGAATTGGCGCTTCTTTTCTTCATCTTCAATTTTTAACCTTCCAAGTTCAAACTGGTTTTTACTATCTTTTAGCCGATTTTCCGTTATACCTTCTAAAAGATTTTTCATATACTCCTCTTCATAGTGCCTAGATTTTTTTACTAATATTATCAGGTCTGTTATCAATAATTCTTCACTTATATTTTCCCCCATCTCAATAGCTAATGTCTGAAGATCACTTTTTCTTGCTTTGCAAAGAAAAGCCATGGTAAAATAGTTCAAGATTAGTTACACTCAAAATTACTTAAAATAACACTTGAGTAAATCTTCTTTTTTTTTTTTGGACACAATATAAATTTTAGCATAAGATACAGAAACCGAAAGTAAGTACAATTTGTTTCCTAGCAGGAGTTTCAACTCAAACAATTACCAGCACAGAGTGTGCTAAACCGAAAGTAAAGATAATTTATCTCCTAACAGGAGTTTCACACTTCATAAATGTTGCTTACAATTACATCAACACATGACGTGCCACAAAACCAAATTTATAATAACAATTGTATAACGACAGCGTGATGCTTTCAAAACCGAAAGTAAGAGAATTTATCTCCTTGATGGAGTTTTCCCACTTAAATGAATGTTGCTTACAATTACATCAGCACATGGCGTACTACAAAACCAAAAATATAACAACAATTGCACAATAAAAGCGTGATGCTTTGAACCAAATAAGCACGTGGTGTACTACAAAAATTTTAGTTACACCAGCACATGGCGTGCTACAAATTTTCATCTATATCAGCATATGGCATGCTACAAAATTTTTGCTATACCAGCACATGGCGTGCTACAAATATCAACTGTACCAGCATGTGTCGTGCTACAAATTTCAGTTATACCAGCACCTGGCATGCTACAACAATTACTAATGAAATAACAATTTTTTATTTATCATATAGCATGCTTCAATTCACACTCAAAAGAACGTAACCAAAACAAAAAAAAACTGTATATCATACAATAATTAGATTTCACCATTTCCTCTAATAACAAAATCACTTTTGGTACTCACCCCTCACGTGGAATGTTCTCATACCGCGGCTGCCACCATTTTAGCTGTACCGTAATAAGACAGTTAATTAACAGGAAAAACAAACTTTATTTTATATTGATGAGACGAGGGCAACACAACACAAAAATTGGTGTGGAACACATCACACTATATCGGTAGCATAATATCTCAACAGAATCGAAAAATGATACTTCTTTTTACACTGAAACACGAACAACCCTTCTTTCTCTCCGCTCGTTCCACGCTCCTCACTTCAGTTCCGTTCGCTAGAATCCGCAATCCGGGTCCCGATTGGGAGGTCGTCACAATTCCAATCTCATTGATTACGGACACCCAACTTATAACCACACTGACCCCATCTTTATGCAGATGTTGATTCCTTTCGAAGTTTCACTTATTTTATCACTATCAGATTGTTATACGGCACCATGCGGTGTTCTGTACGGGATGAAACTTACTTTGGCCGGTTTAACTCCGTCACTATGTTTAAGCATTGTTCACTTTGCAACTGGACCGCTGCGAAAGGTCAGCGTTAGAACTTTTAGCCAATAAGAGAGATCAACTCAATGACCACGTGATAAGTCAAACCAATCACAGGTCATGTCAACTATCGCGGCATCAACGGAGGTACGTAACGCTCCACTTCGGATGCAGTGTAAACAAGGCCTTTATTGTACTGCTGCTGTTTACGTCATCATTCTCAAATGAACCTTCTTCGGCGTGCTCTTCGATCCTATGCTGTTTGAGAAATGTATCTTGAGAGATGTGAGAAAAGAAAAATTGCCGATAACGGTCAATGGTTAGCGTTCTTAAAGAAAGAGGTTCTTTCTTTCCTATGTTAAATAAATGCTTAGGATTGGTGACGTAATTTAAATCCTCCTGTTATTCGACGGTAAATCAAAATCCCTCACGCGATTGACATGTAAATATTTACTTGCAGGATAAAACGTTTATGTTTAACTGATCAAACATCTGAGTGGAGGACTAATTTGAATTTTAATGCCAGGTTCAATTTAAGCGATGAGTTTTTAGCCAATATAATTTAGAGTTCTCTATCATACTATGACATTAAACAATACAAATTTAACACTGTGAGAATCATTAATGCTCTTTGTTAGATAGTTTTTCTTTTAAATGTCAAACACTTATTGGGAGTTAAATTCTTTTAAAATCTTGAGAGAAATTATAAATAGTTAAATAAATTATTTATCTCGTCAATATCGTAAGAAATTCTTATTTACATGGCATAAAATATTTTCAATCATTACGTATTACCGATATAAGCTTGAAAGAACTGATCAGGTGTAATCAGGTTCAATAAAAATAAAAATCAACAACTTGTTTACTCTAAGTTCTAGTTTTGTATTCCAAGAACAATTAAAAATTTATTTATAAATGAAAGGTTTTGTAAAACCCATACTTTTAAAATTTGGACTTTAAAACGGGCCATTTATTTCTAGTAATGGTATATTAAATTATTTTTCGAATGAAATTGATTTAAGAAAAGAAATTCATTCAGCTTATTAAGTAAAATTAATTTGATTTTTTAACACCATTTTTGAGGTGGTAAGTATTCTTACTACCGCCTATTGGGGGCTAATAAAAAGTACGAACAATGTTTTATTTGGTTTTATATTTATAAAAATATATATTGTAAATACTACAAGCTAAAAAAGGATTGTATACTAGATTTTTTTTCATTCATAGATGACTGATATTACAATATTATTTTCCATGAAATTTTAGAAAACGTGGAAGAAACACATAACGGGGCATAGCAAGTTGTGCACGCATGTTCTCTTTTGATGTACCTTAGTAGAGCACATACGCGCCTGTATGCATTTCCTAAAACTGGCATGTGGTTACCAACTTTATTCAATCTCACTTCATCTGGAACATTTTTTTTGTTACTCAGAAAACTTATCGATCGTCCTTTTCGTTTGCGACTTGAAAATCCAGACGAAAACTCAGTTGGTCTTGAAATCTCGAATATCTTCTACAAGTTTTCCATAAAATAAAGACATCGACAATTGCCAGATCAATGAGACAGTTAAAGATTCGATGCCACCATTTCCGGGAGCGTCGTCCAACTGCATGAGGTTCTCGAATTTGATCAAAGTCATCAACACCTCCTATAATCTCATTATATGTGGCAATAGCAGTTGGACATGACACCTGACTAATTGTTCCGTCCTTGTTCTTCCTTGAAACTGTTGAAGTGCATTTTGGGTTGTTCGCTGTTGTGAGAATGGTTACCGGTTTGTTATCTATCCATTTGATGGCTGCAACATCCTCTTTACATTTGTATTGAAAATCCCCTCTTTCCATCTTCACCTTTTGTTTCATCATTGCAGGAAGTCCTAAACTAAAAACTGCCAAATATAATTCAAGATTTTAATTACAGTAACACATTTTAGCGACTCCTTTCAACGAAAGCTAAAACAGAACTCTTTTCTCCAAAATTGAAAACAACATGACACAGTAACGTCGAGTCACGAGTTGCTGTATCGTAAAAAACTAAAGCATTACCCAACAATACACAACACTTTCATCAAAAATGCTACAATATACTTGAAATTTTGTGTTTATTTTCTGAAGCTATTGATAAATGGCAGCACAAATGAAAATTGGTAAAATAGCTTACCATGGACATTTAAAAATTTAATGAAATTGATGGTAAGTATACTTACAACAGCCTTAGAAAGGGTTAAGTGAAACACAACAGTGAGTTGTATAAAAAATTAAGATTTCTTTTCACGTGCTATTTATTAATGCATCTAGGTAAAAAAATATTACATTCGTATTCTTACAAGTATTATAATCTTATTGGGTTTTAAAATTTGAAGGATTGCAATGAAATACCGAAATATAATTTACCTCTGAGTATGGCTTTCATGGATATGACATTTGAATTACATTCTTCATAACAACTACAATACAATAATGAAATAAGGTATTAAAAACAAATAAAATTCAAATCTTCAAATAAAATCATTGAAATTGCGAAAATTATTCCAGTAGATATAATAGTGATGTGATAGTATTGTATTCATATATTATTAACTCAACCCACCTTTTTGATTGTCTTTTAACCATAAGAGGAAAAATATAAAAATTTATAATGTACTGTGGATTATTTTAATTATGAATTTAGACAGCATGTATGCATTGAAAAGTTTTGTGATTGCTTTTCTAAATTATATTACAAAACCCTTTCCCCAAATGTAACTTTAAAATATATAGATAGTTATTATCGACATTTTAGTTTTTCTTTATTTCACAGTGATTTATATGCGTGGTATGGTATTCATGACTTTGTTCAAACATAGTTTATTTTCTGCTTCAGAGGATAATTATTGGTAGCGTTGTTTACTTTTGCTCAGTTTTATATTGTTATGCTTTGAAAGTAGTTCAAATCTTTGTTCATCTGTTTTTCTACACAGGGAAGTTCTATATTTTTTATTCATTAGTTTTTAGTTATTTCGGGAAATGCTTTGTATTGACAGGTGCAGAATACTATTCCTCATACGAAATGTATTAAATGAATATTACAGATGTATAAACAAATACTACTCTTACTGATTTCTCGTGTGATGAAAACATATGTTTGGTTAATATTGAAAAACAATATAAGAAACCAGTAATTCGATTTTATTTTTTACTTAGGAAACCCTTGAAAATAGATTACCAGTTAACATATCAGAAGAAGAATTGGATTTCTTAAAGGTATTCTCTTTCATATTTCTGTACAAGACAAACCAGGTGAAATACATTCGAGCATGTCATTTATGGCAAACTGGCTGAATACCTGTGCTTCGCTACGGAGTACATTTTAGGATAATTACAATGAAAAAATAATAAAATTGATTTTTAGAGGATTTCCACAAAAATAATATTTTTTGTTTCTTCATTGGGTGGAACTAATATTACCAGACTCGTCCGCGAACTTAAGCGTGAGCAAGCTACGTAAAACTGACCGTGGGAGAAATAAATTTCTCTTAAAACTACGCCAGCGTATTTTAAAGTTTGACCTTGAGACTTATTTATCGTCATGGCGAAGCATACTTTGAACGGAAATTTCACGAAACTGTTTTATATATAGGTTTAATTTATTATCTGTAAAACATACTAATTTGAATTAAATTCTTAAAAATTTCCATCTTAAATTAGTGTAGTGGTTAAATTTTATCTTTTACTGTATTTTAATATTTTTTTTGTCAGTTTATTTCATTGTTATGCACGTGACGCAAAATTAATTTAAAGTATTACAAAAAGAAAAGAAACCAGGTGATCATCATTTGATAAATGAAATTCTAAAAATTTATCTTTAAAAATTCACCAAATATCAGAAAATGGAGGTATAGATTCAAAAAAGATTTCATTTTAAAGGAATTTTTATAATCTTCCTCTTGATATAAATTTTATAACCCTCAGATTATTATTTTAAATGAAAACTTGAAAAAAGTTACAAAAACGGCTTACAAATTTAATTTTAAAGAAATCTAAGAAGAATTTTTCAGTATCTTTCTTAGTGCACCCCTACACTATAAGAAGAATCGCCATGCAAAATTTCAGTCTTTTAGGTCCAGTGGTTTGGTCTGTGCGTTATCTGTCAGTGAATTAGTCAGTCAATCACGGAACTGTTTTATAAATATAGATAAAAAACAAAATTGTTGGCTTCTTAAAATAGATCAAGGGTTATCAGTTAAGCAGTTAAAGGCTTTTTACTGTTATTAACCCTTCATCTGGCGCGCCCGTGTATAAAGTGCAACATTCTCGTAATTTTGAATGGTGTGTTTTTACAAGTAAGGTTTTAATGTTCTAAGCAGTTTCTATTTATAGCTAGCCCTTTCTAATGCAGGTCTGATTTTCTGACTCTTGTATTCCTTTCTATTCGTTGTTAATCGTGATTTAACCGTGGTAAACCAGCGATTATACTGGATTTCAATACGACAAAATTATGAATTGATGTAGTAAATCAAATGTGCATGGTATTACACTGTATTCCGCATATCACGAAGATGGACAATCTCATTGTTTTTTAGGTTTTTGGACATAATAGGAATCGATTCGCAATTTGTCCTTAGATGCATTAATCCAGGCAGTTTTGAAATAAGGCGATTGTATCTGCATTCTTTCTCCTTTAATTATAAATATATCTTAATATTATCAACATTTTATATCATGTTATAAAACGCAGAATTAATATTTTCAATTTGAAAAAAGAAAGTTTATTAGAAAAGGAATAATCAAGGTTGAAAGAGATGTTGCACTTTATGCAACGCGCGCCTGCTTGTGTACCAAAGATTGGCGCGCCCGCTGAAGGGTTAAAGCGTACGCTACAGACACACATACATGAACCTATTTACAAGAGGCTCGCTCAGAAATAAAAACACTGTATCGGTATATAAGGCAGGAGCAGTTAAAAGAATACGTAGTGATCAAAAATATAATCCCGTATTTCAGCAAGTATTCACGTCTGGAAATAAGACATTTAGAGACATAGTATCTCCAAGAGCAGACTTTTTTTAGACTTGTTGATTAAGCAAAACCTGGACCTGAGACTGCAAGAAACTGTATAAACTTTAGTGCTCGTATGCAGAAAACGTTAAAAGAAGCTAGAAATAGATAGGAACGGCACATTACGAGAATGCCTTTTTTTAAAATATGGTTTTTGAGTTTAAAAATTATGAATGGGAGAGGGGCGATAAGTTTGGGACACGCTTCTGGACGACCTCCCCCGTCTATTAGAAGTGACACAAGTCGATACTTGCGCAAGTGAACTGAGTCGATCGGAGCCACACCCAGCAAGGATCAGCTAATAAGCACACGTGATGTCTGCTAGGTATGTATACGTGGAATATGTGGATGAAAACAGAAACGTAAGAAACAAACTTGGGTTCTACACGATTGTTCCGAAGTGACCAGACGACGCTAAATGAAAATGGATTTATAACTGGATAAATACTTCTGTACGTTGCGGAATGATAACCCAACAAGAAGCTAATGACTTTGGAATGGGATTAATGGAAAATTAGTCTTTTATTACCTCACGAAATGACACGTTTTCCATTCCATTGATGTTAATAAATAACTGCTTTGGCGCATATTTTCTACAGATGCACCGCTGAATAATTTGATGGATGTTTAGCAAGTTACATCAAATCAAGGCTTTGGAAATAATTTTGAGAAAGGATGCAATCATGGGATCGATGTATCCAACAGCAGGAGGAATAAATCGTGGTATACTGACCGTTATATAAATTTTTACGTTGTTCGATATATACTGTGAGTAGTCTCGATATTTTTTCCTTTGTATACACAAAGCGAGTCCTTTGTATACACAAAGCTCCTATAGCTTTAAACTTGTTAGGTGACAAAACAAAGACATTTATCCAGGGCGGCGATTGTAAATTGATTTAAATGTCTTTATTTTGTCAACATTGGAATACGTATAAAACCTGGATACCAGGGACATAGGTAACAGGGCAGTGGAAAGACAGAAGTCACTAATTAATATATATATATATATATATATATATATATATATATATCCCACAGGTCCAGGGTTCGATCCTCGACTGGGTAAGATCGACTCAGCCTTTCATCCCTTCAGTGAGTCGATAAAATGAGGACCAAGCAGGCTTGGGAACTAAACTCTAGGGTCCCACGTCAGATTGACCACCTGACTGAAACATATGCTGTATGGCACCCCAAGCCCCAAGGTCAAGAAAGCGGAGATGGTTACCGCCGGCCCTGGTCCTCATCGGACTGTTGCGCCATGAGTTTTATATATATATATATATATATATATATATATATATATATATATATATATATATATATATATATAAGTGGAGCTTAAGGAATCCTTTAGCATGGGATTAAATTGATATATTGCCCTGTTTAGCTAAGGTGGTCCACATAATCCACATGGTAATGCACTAGATGGAAGATCGACGTGTCGGGACTTTAGGGTTGAACTATCTAGTGCAAAAATTTAAATTACGGAATATCCTTTTAGAGAGTAGGGTTATGCTTTTAAATAGATTTAGGATATTTTTGAAATGCAACAGAAGAATTTAAGACATTCCACTCACCCACACTTTACTCTGTGCCACACATACGTATATACATACACTCAAGAGCCAAAACATTATGACCAGCCCTACATTTTGCAATGAATTCGCCTGGATGACGTGGAAGGCACGTGATCAGGTGGAAGTGGTATTTAACTGCTGATGGAGAGTCTGAAGAATCATTCTTTCACTGACTTCTGTGTGTGATGGGAAAGGCTGCGGATCTAAGCGACTTTGATAGATTTGTAATGGCGATTTGTAATGGCTCGAAGGCTCGGAACAAGTATTTCCGAAACTGCACGACTCGTGGGTTGTTCGCGACCTACAGTTGTTAGTACTTATGCAAAGTGGATGAATGACGGTGAAACCAGCAGTAGACGACATGGTGTTGGACGTCCACACGCTACCAAAGAAAAAGGTCGTCGGAGACTGTCTCGCATGGTGAAGCAAAACCGGAGCCAGACAGTGGCTCAGCTGACAGCCCAATACAATGCAGGGCCAAGTAGAATAGTATCGCAGCACACTGTTCAGCGGACACTGTTGGATATGGGGCTACGCAGCAAACGTCCCACTCGTGTGCCTTTGCTGACCAAGCGTCATCGCCAACTGCGCCTGCGCTGGGTCCGGGAACATCGCGACTGGTCCATGGATCAGTGGGAGAGAGTTGCCTGGTCAGATGAATCACGGTTTGTCATTCATCACGCCGATGGCCGTGTCAGGATACGCCGTCTTCCAGGCGAACTGTTTATCCCTCAATGTACAGTAGGTCATACACAGGCCGGTGGTGGCGGTATTATGCTTTGGGGGACGTTCTCTTGGGCGTCTCTGGGACCCGTGGTTGCGGTAGAGCAGACCATGAATGCTACAGGGTATCTGAACATCATTGCGGACCAGTTGCACCCTTACATGGCCTCTGTTTTTCCAGCTGGAAATGGAATGTTCCAACAGGACAACGCCCCGTGTCAGAAGGCTAAAATTGTGTTGGAGTGGTTCCAGGAACATGATGCTGAATTCCAGTTAATGTCCTGGCCGCCTAACTCACCGGATCTCAATCCGATAGAACACATTTGGGATGTCATGGGACGGCAGCTCAGAGTTCAAAGACCACCAATTCGCAATTTCTCGGATTTGCGTGACCGTTACTTAAACATCTGGTACAATCTGTCTCCGATCATCTACCAAGGACTTGTGGCATCCATGCCAAGGCGGGTTGAAGCTGTGTTGCGCGCCAAAGGTGGGCCAACTCGTTATTGACAGGTGGTCATAATGTTTTGGCTCTTGAGTGTATATATATATTTCTAGAATATTTTTCAAATCACACTTTGCGACAATGAAAATTAATTAAGAGCACCTTCCTATTTTAGAAACGTTTTTTTGGGTAGTAGAATTGATTATTTTTTACGTATACAATTTTTGTTTTCGTTGAGTTTCAATTATATAGGAAGGATATGTTATCTTTTCAACATGAATGAAAAAAAAATCCTCTTTGCAAAATGCCTAGTTATAAACAACTGCAATAAAACTTTTGAGTATGTTGTTACGGTTTCATTGTTAATGTTTTCCTAAACTAGCTAATTTCCATTTATGTAAATTATAAGGGTAATTTTTCTTTAAAAAAATTCCGTTTTTTAAACTTATAGCTATTTAATTATGGTACTGTTATGTCGTAGCACCAGTATGGGAAATTTGTTTATGCCATAAACATTGCGAAACAGATGAGATTCCAGTTTAGAAATGGAGTAATACTGATAGTGATGTAGGAAAACCAACCTCGGAGAAGATAACCAAAATATATAATAAATTAAATTTAGTTTGTAAGCAGACACCCTCTTGAAACATAGCAGATGCGAGTTTTGCGACTATATGACACTGGATTTATAATGCACTATACACTATCTACCAAACTATCTACCAATAAGCATTTGGACACCTGTGATAAAAGAAAAAAACGAAATTTATTCATATTCAATAGTTGGTAGAGCCTCCACGAGAGGCAATTTCAGCCTCAACTCTCCGGGGCATGCTTTCCACAAGTCTTCTATGACGGCTTGTGGCTTTTTCTTCCATTCAACTTGGAGAAGACACTCCCCAGATGCCTGTTGAAACTCCTGGAGTATATGTGGGCCATCGGGTGGGTGCCGTTCTTCCGAATTTCTGTAGACAGCATTCGTCGATCTCTATCTCCCAGTTTCGTGGGTCTGCTGATTTGGGGCACATTCCGACAATCCCCGCTAACCTTCCACTTTTGAATACCATAGGCCACTGTCGATTTTGAGTAATTCAGTTCGCTAGATATGTTCCTTAAGGATCGGCCATTTCTGTGATACCCGACGATTTCACATTTTTCGAAATCAGATAACTCCACTTCGTGGCATGTTGCATGCGACTAATGCCAATGCTGTTTCCTACACGATATTTAATGGCAGAGGGCGTGACGTATATCAGGACCGTAGATATCGTCATTTGCATGGGTGTCCAAATACTTATTGGTAGATACTGTATACAATTTTATATAGTTAACTGTCGATTCTGACATTTATCGAAACATTCTTACAGTAACGTAAGGTTAAATATGATTCATTGTTAAGTTAGTTGGATGGACTTTTTCAGAAGCGATGCAACATTGATAGAATCTGCTGATAGGGGCTCATCTTCTAACCATAAAAGCAACTTTGAATTTAAAAAAAAATCTTGAGATTCATCCGACATTAAAATGCGTCATAGACCTTTCCTGGATAATGGGACTTTTTATGATGAGCACTACTTTAAACAATGTTTTTGGATTTTTTAATAAGATCATCATTAACAAATGTTTGAATGATCATTTAATTTCTTGTCTCTAAGTTATTGAATTTACCCTGTTATCGAAGTACCAAAAGGGACGATAAACCAACTTTAATTTTGGTATTTCAATTTAAAGCATGTTAACCGAGAATTATTACACAATTTTAATCTTTTCCTCCTTAAATGCTAAGGAATTTTGCATAGTCTGGTTGATTTTGTATTGATTTATTTTTTCTGTCTCATACATATATCTCTGCTTAAGAAACAGAGCTTCTATAGTATTGAAATATCTTGATGATTGATGAATACAGCCTGTTTTGGAAATGATTTATTACCATACCGTTTAGTGTTATTTATCGCAGAAAGAAAAAGATTATGAGGCTGTTTTCACACTTTTTTTCCTTTATTTTCCCTCTAATGTATTTTTAAATGTTTCCTCGCTCATCAGAGATTTCCACTTTCAGGTTTTACTTTGTAATACGTGATGATATTATTTGTAAAGAAAAGCTTTCTCATGGCTGGCTGATTTTTATTGATGTAGTTCAAACTAAAAGAATAAGCAGCCAATCTTCCTGACAAGTTTCTGACGTTTGAAATAGTTTTAGTACCGAATCATTAACCAGTGGAATACAATTTATCCTTATTACAAGCATAGTTGATAGGAAAAGTAATTTATATATAATAGTAAAACTCACAGTTTTTATTCTAGCGCAATACGGTAAATACATTGCACAAAAGTGTCCTATTTGTAGCAATTTGGTTTGAAAGGGGTGGAAAGACGATAAAAATTTTTTGTTAAAGTAGAGCCAGGCGGTACCTCATTACACGCATTTTAAGACTGTAGATCTCATTAGCCACCAAGTGATGTTTTTTTAAAGTTTCGACTAATTTTGCGAATGCTCATTGAAAAGAGTGAGTATTTATCATCCTAGAAAGAAAAAATCAAATTGAAAATTGTCCGATATGGCTTCTTAAAATTTATTACTCATAAGCAGTAACAATTGGGATTATAAGCATTTTTTTCCTATTTTTTCAATGTTTCCTCCATTTAAAACAAAGATGAATTTATTTTCAGTGCTGTTTTATGTCGGGCAGAAAGGAGATTTTTTTTGAAAAGATAAAACTATTCAACATTAAGCGAAAGATTTTCAATGCGATTTTAATTCCAGGAAGAAGAATGAAAATAATCCTAGTATTTTCGAAAAATGGCAAACCATCCAAAACATTCTCCAAAATCACATTGTTGAGCTCATAAAAATTATTTCTCCAAATAATGAGCGACAATTAATTCCGACTCCAGAATTATCAGTTACACTAATAAATTAGAACTATTTAATTAAATTATCTCCGAATAAACCTTCATTTAGGCGCATTCTCTTTAATTAGCTCGGATTTTATCAAAATTGAATAGTGGACGTCCCAGCGATTAACGGGTGGTGTAGTAAGAGCCAAAAAGAATTAATTTATTCCTGATTTTAATTAAATAAGTATATTTTGACATTTCTAAATTAATGTTGAGCTCTCAGGTTTTATGCATATTTTGGACTAATTAAAATTATATTAAATAGATGCTTAACTGATTTCGTTTGTAAAATCTAAATATTAAAAGAAATATATTAAAATTGCTAAAATGAATGCTAAAATGAATTAAAATTCCTTTCGCAGTTAAAATCCATTTTCCATTATTTTTTATACCCGAAATTTGAAAAACAAAAGTTAAGGCGTTCTATGCTTGCTGTAGAAGAATGTCACTTCATTTCTAAGGGCTCACATTTAATTTTTAAGAATCTCTGTTCCTATTTTGGCGTGATTTAAGGAAACGAGTAAGCATCCAGGGCTGCAGCACAAACATGGATGCATTATTATTGCTTGTGGAATTTTTCTGAAATATATATACAAGGCGCGGCCATTAATTTCCAGGACTTATCTAATAACTCCAGAAAATATTACATGAAATACAAACCCATTTAATATGTTTCGAAGTAACTCCCACCTGCCGTAATGCACTTCTGTGCTCGACTGTATAAGTTTCGGAAACGACTTTTAAAGTGCTCTTTCGGAATTCTCTTTAATGTGGACGTCACCGTTTTCTTGATGGCTTTGACATCTCAAATCTTGTTCCCTTCAGCAAATCTTTCAGTTCTGGAAACAATAAAAATCTGCCAGTGCTAAATTCGGAGAGTATGGAGGATGCTGCACCACCACGACCTCACGCTGGGCCAATTTGCTGAAGGGAACACGATTTGAGGATGTCGAAGCCATCAAGAAAACGGTGACGTCCACATTAAAGAGTATTCCGAAACTTATACAGCCGAGCACAGAAGGGCATTACGGCAGGTGTGAGTTACTTCGAAACATATTAAATAGGCATGTATTCCATGTAATATTTTCTGGAGTTCTGTATTAGATAAATCCTGGAAATTAATGGCCGCACCTTGTATATATATATATACCGGGTGGCCATAATTAAACTGACAGTGCTCACAGTGTTCTGTAGCGCGATCTATTTGCGAGAATAACGCCACATTTTGTAGGAAGATTAAACAAGACGGGGGACGAAGGATTCCGCGTAAAAATAAATTAGTTCCAAAAGTCACCACTAGGGGAATATTTGGCGCTGTGTAATAGAAAATAGAGTGTTAACAAATGCAAATTAATACGGAATAAAATTACCTTTTATTATGCACATTTTCTTATTTAGTTCAAGTGCAATATGGCAACACTTTTAAAAAAACGTAAAATCTACATAAACACCGATAAAGTCTCGTGATCTGCAATATCACGTACGCTGAGCAGAAGAAGAAGTTCTTTATTCAAATTTCACGTTACATCCATTGGCACAGTGCCAGCTGCTTGGGTTTTAAAAGGCAATGTGTTACGTTTCGAATCAATCGGATTGAAAGTTTATGTGCAATGTCTCCTTCTTTAGTCGAGTGTGCGTTACTCTTCAAATTATTTTACCTCAACCAGTGCAACGCGTCAGCCGCTCTTCGTGCTTTTAGAACGCACAAAAAATGCGCAAAGGTAACGGTCCTGTGTCAGTTAATGGGCTAAAAGCAATGGTTGTGACGTTTGAGAAAACAGGTTCTCTGAAGGTTCAGTCAGGCAGAGGACGAAAACCTGTACCACAGGATACAATCGAAGCAGTTGCCACGGCGATTGTCGACAGAGGACCAGACAATATTGCTGCCACCTCTAGCGCTCGTGGATTAGCTCGGAATATGGATATGCCTTACTGTACGGTATGGAAAATCTTACGAAAGATTATCAACTTCTATCCGTACAAGATCAGCCGTGTACAGAAGTTACTGTACCCCGACCATGATAAGCGATTGACTTTTGCTCTCACCACTCTTGCCTTTCTTGCCAGAATGGAGGTGGATGATGCTTGGCCGTGGAAAATCTTATGGGGAGACGAGGCCCACTTTTACCTGCATGGAACTGTGAATACCCAGAACTGCCGAATTTGGGATGACAAATCACCACATGCAGTCACAGAAATTCCCTTACATTCACCAAAGGTAACTGTTTGGTGTGGGTTCACAGCGGAATTTATCGTAGGTCCATTCTTCTATGAGAACATTACCCCGACAGGACCGGAAACCTGTTCTGTTACCGGAGAGAAATATCGCCACATGTTGAACAGCTTTGTCATTCCGGCACTTCAGCAAAGACAATGCCTGAGAGAAATCATTTTCATGCAAGATGGAGGCCCTCCACACGTTGCTGTACGGGTGCAACAGCTGCTACGACAGAAATTCACAACAGAAAGAGTCATTAGCCGCTACTTTCCAACTGCATGGCCACCTCGGTCGCCTGATCTTACCCCATTCGACTTCTGGCTATGGGGTTACCTTAAGTCCAAGGTCTATCAAGGAGTGGTCCAGGACCTGGCTACGTTGAAGGATAACATATCACGGACTGTACGGGAGATTCCTGCAGACATGTTACTTTCTGCTGTTGTGCATACTGTGCACAGAATGCAATATGTGGTCCACAACAACAGCAGCCACATTGAACCTCATTTGAATGCAAAATAAAAGGTAATTTCCGTATTGATTTGCATTTGTTAACACTCTATTTTCTATTACACATCGCCAAATATTCCCCTAACGGTGACTTTTGGAACTAATTTATTTTTTCGCGGAATCCTTCGTCCCCCGTCTTGTTTAATCTTCCTACAAAATGTGGCGTCATTCTCGCAAATAGATAGCGCTACAGAACACTGTGAGCACTGTCAGTTTAATTATGACCACCCGGTATATATGTATGTATATATATGTATGTATATAAAGCCAAATATCACTCACTCATTGATTAGTGTAATACTTGTAGCGATTTTCCTAGGAAGCTAAAATTTTGTATGGTGATTCCTTTTAACCTCTAGGTGCTTACTAAGAAATATTTTTAAAAATTCAATCTTTCTGGGGATTGCACTGACTGGCTGACTGATCGCTGTATATCTGGAACCATAAGGCCTAGAAAGCTTAAATTTTGCATAGTGACTCCTCTAAGGCCTTATGGGCTAATTAAGAAAGCTTAGGAAATCCAAACTTTAATGGAGTTAAAAAGGGCTTAAGCTCCCTCCCCCCAAAAAAATTATAATCTAAGGCCCGTATTTAATAATGAATCACGGTAGTTGATTTTTAGGGTGATCTCCTCTGAGGAATGACAACACTTTACTAATAAAGTTAATTAAAATTAAATGAACCAAATTACATAATTGAAAGTACTAATGTACTCCGTAGTGAAGCACGGATATTTATCTAGTATTGTTATAAAATCTAGTAATATTTTTGGACATTAAATAATTAAGGTCTGTTGTATCACATGCAAGAGTAAACTTTCAAAATTCGTGAACATATGTTTTAATATTCTTTCAGAATACTGCTGTTAGATCTTAAATGAATGTTCATAACATAAAATAAAATAAAGTGAATTGCATGCAAGACATTTTTCTATTTCAGAAATGTTTGGACAAAGATCCTGATAAACGATATACTTGTGAACAGCTTTTTCATCATCCGTACTTCGATGGGTTCAACAAATCTGAGTTTGATTATGACGTACTATCAACAAGACTTCGTCGAGACAAACTAAAGGTACTGCCAACAAATAATAGTTTAGTGATGCACGTATTATTTGATCTGTTTTATATATATATATATATATAAAAGGGTGTGTGTGTGTAAAGACAGAGGTAAGAATACTAAAATTTTGAGTTTGTCTCAGAATAATTACTAGATAATAGCCCTATATATCTAAAAATGATAACCATGAAATTGATAAAAACATAAAATGAGTTCCTTTAGAATATGGTAAAACTTTTTAATAATATTTCTTCATGTCATATTTAAACTAGATAAAATTCATAAAGTCGTAATTAAATTAGTCATAATTAAATTAGTCCTAATTAAATTAGACAAAAGATAACAGAATGACTTAAAATTGCAGTATTATAACTTCCTATATTATGAATTCATACGATTAATACAGTGCTATGATCGTGGGGACAGATAAATTACTTTTGTATTTGGGATTTAACTACAAGATCTTTTCCATTAACGAACATGGGTAAAAAATAACTCCTTTTCAAAAATGAATAATCCTTGTTAAAGGTAAATTTAACATTTTTTTCACCCTCAGTTTTCTTTCAGTAGCCAGATCCTAGACATTATTGAATCTGCTACATATAAGTATAGGTAAATACCTAATGTTGTTGGTCACAGCTTAGTAGTGTATAAACTTTGATGTTTTGTAGAATAATATAATTATTTGAATTTATTTTTTCAAAATATAGAATTGCACTGCTGGCGGGAAATCCTAGGGGCCAATTCATAGTTTCCTTAGAGATTTTTCCAATAAATTGTGAGATAAATGGGAAGTTAAATTATTAAAAATATTGAAAAAAAATGAATAAAGTTTTTTGTTAAAATCCCATTTTTAAACGTTGAAATCGAAATGTCTGCGTTTTCTCTTACTCACCAGTGGAAAAAATTTTTCGGCCTCTGTAAGCATTTAGCTGGAGTCTAAAAACTATTCTAGACGAAGAAATAACAATTGAAAAATTCCGATCTCTATGTTTGAGATATCATCCTCGTGGAAAAGATATTACTTTAAAAGCCTTAATGTAATACCAATAAAATTATACTTACCAAGAAAGTTAGTGTCTCCTTTACAACTTTTCGCTTTCATATTTAAAATTTTTTCATTATTATTCTATTATGTTTACGACTTACTCAGAATGCATAATCAATTCATTGATTCGAGCGTAACTTTACCTGTTTTCAAATGCTGCCCAACTAATGTGTTATGTGTTCCACTTCTCTTCTCTTTCCTTCCTATTTTTAATATGATCGCAGCATTGCAATTGCACTCAGTTTGAATGCCCTGTTCCTTTAACGTTCTCTCTATTTGTAGAGTGGCCATTACCAAGCGTTACTGCCTCAGCTCTCCACCAATTCCCTAGGATCTTCAGCTGACATTCGATCTAGTCATCAGAGATCGATGAAGAAGTATGACCCTCTTCCAAACATCTAAAGCTGCAGACGGACAATATGTGTATAAATTTGAAGAATAAATTATCGTATCAGCCTATTTAAAGATTAATAAAATATTTTGTTTCAGTGTATAGAAGGGCGTTACTTTTTTTGACTTGAGTTACTCTGACTGGCATGAAAAAAACATTAATTAATATAATCTATTAAACAGCTGCATTTGGCATATTATTTCTTCATTATTTTTTAATATGCGTTATCACTGAAATTATTTTGATATTTGCGATTTGTGTTGTAGCCGTCTCTACTGTTAAAAAAACTTTGACTTGATATATATTAGAAATAGATAAGTTCTGAACTACCTTAACAGGATTAATCGTCAGAAATGAATAAAAAAAATACGCAATTTAAATATAATATTCAACATTGCAGCTAACTTCAAATAAGGGAGAAATTTGATTTTTGTATGTTTACTTATTTTTAGGCGAATGTCTTCGCGACAAGTGCCTCCGCATTGAAAAAAAATGTTTATTTATTCTTATATACAAGTTAAACAGAATGTACGAATGATAATTTTTTCTTTCGTCAAAATAAATTACTATTAAATAAGCTAATTTTTTCGGATATCTGAAGAAGTCTAAATATCTTCAATCAAAATTAGGCGAAGAGGATATCGTTATTTCAGATCAAAATGGTACCTACGAAGTGTATAATAGTCATAGAAAATATCGAGCGATTCTAATTGCCGTATCTCAGAAAATGTTGATTACGTGCACGGAATATTTATTCGATATGATATATTGGGATGTCAATTTTCTCTATTAAGGGTTCATGAAGATATAATAGACATAATGAAGATATAATAGATCACCTTTTTGATATTTTATACTTCTATAATATAATTTGGATGCTATTTATTGAAATCTTCCTAACAATAAAAATATATCCTGTGAATAGTACTTCAAGGCCCATTTTAACGAAATTCGAATGCCCTGTAATGTGTCATCTTCGTATAAAACAGTTTCCTCTATGGTAGGACTTTCATACAGCAAAAGTATAAAAAATATGAAGCATTTGTTTCTCGCCAGATACTCCATTTACAAACTTCAGTAGCTGGTGTTTAAAAAGCTTTAACCCTTTCTCTAAGAATTCTGCACCCTACGACTTTTATCTCATCAAAACAGCATCTTGGGCATTCTCCCAAATCGTCTACCTCTCAAATGCTCTTTCGGTTTCGAGAACTCCTAAGAAAAAAGTTTGCACCTGTGAATTGAATCGAGTTAGTTTTTCCCCCAACTAAATCATTGCAGGACAGTCCTTGCTTCTCCAAGAAACAAGTCGAAACATTGTAGAGATGGTAAAATCTTCCAACGCATTTTCAAGGTCCTTTTCTCCCCAGTACCAAATCAGACTTTCGTTAAAGCAAAGTAAAAGGATTTTACATAAAGCGATCTTTATGATGCCGAGAGTTCTTACCTGATTTACCACAGTTACATAGACAACAGAACAGACAACGTTAGATGCAGTCGGTGTTTCTAAATATTGCTAAAATGATGTGAACAATATGTTACAGCTAGCTTTCAAAGGATTGGGTTGCTAGATAAGTTTGAAAATTAATTTCTTTAACTCTGAAACTAAAAATGTTGTCATTTGTATTTAAGATTAAAATTAAAGGTTCCATTTAATAAAAGTTTCAAATTAAAGGTTTTTAAACATATTAAGAGAATCAATCAAGGAATTTAGTCCATCAATATGCTTATCTCAACAAAAATATTTTAAATGATAAAGTTAGAAAGATGTGAATTGGAAGAATTTACATTACAGATAAACCTGCTACATAAATTTGAATATCTATATAATGAAGGTGAATCGTAATTTTAATCTGTATTATGAATCATGTAAAATTTAGTAGTTATTCTAATTGTGGTGTATTAAATGCTTAGCAGTGACACTGAAACTGCATCCACATAACACTTGCTAACTTTTGCAACTTCAGTTAACAAATAATTTTATGAACTACACTGAGCCTTCCATTTCATGTCATTCTGTAAATTTGCATCATGTTTTGTAACTTAAAAAAAGAAAATTTTTAATTAAATAAAACATTGGAAAAATAGCAAATATTATTCTTTTGCAAATAATCCATTCCTCAAAACTTATATAAAATCAGCTCGTTTTCAATCCTCGAAAAGTTTAAATTCGCAGACAACGTAATCATTGATTAAATATGTCCAATGCATTACGTATCAGCTATTTCCGAAATTAAACGCCTTTGGTATTTAAGTTCTTTATACTGAAGGAAAAATATCCCCTTCTCTGATTCGAACGAAATTTTAAATTCAAACTACTGGAGTGACATGTGATTATCCAGCTATTCGCGGTATTCACTCGAGCGATTTCCTATTAAAAGACGGAATTAATAAAGATGGTGAGGGACTTGACAAAAACTATTAGTGGATTATAAAAAATAAATTTTCTGTAAAAAATTCTTAAGAAATAGAATAGGAGGATATCTTTCCTTCAATCAACTGACATCACACGTGTTTAAACTGATTTAAAGGTGTCTTCGACATTATTTTTGTGATTGTATCCTCCAGATGGTTATAATTTCGTCCTCATTTTTGATAATTGTAACTTTAACACTATTCTATCTACCTATTTAGTCTGTTTATCTGATTGTCTGTTTAAATTGTTCACTCCTCTAAAATATGATTGTTTAAAATTTTTCAGCACTCAAATATTTTTGTGGCCTATTTTGGATGGTTTCAAGCAACTGATTCATGTAAACATGGAATTCAGAAGAATTTTGCAAACTCAGTAAAATTATTATCCCTAATTACAGAGGTGAAGTTTTTAGTATTTGAAAAAGAAAACTACTGAAATTTTGTAAAGGAAAAAGATTCAATATTCAATACTTTCAATTTTCTATAAAAAAGTTGATAAAACAGAAGCAAATGTTCGAAATACTATATTTGGAAATTAAAATTATAACTTAGCAACTTATGCTTTAAAAGAAAAGGACAGAAGTTTAAAAAAAGTCAATAAAATGGTGCGTATTGGCCAAGATATTCCTGTACATTTTCATTTAAAATTCAAGATCAGTCTGTCTTAGGACAAATATTTTCTAGTATATTTTTGAGCGATCTAGATGTTTCTTTAGACTTCAAGAGTCGATTTCAGATGTCAAACTGTTCACCATCCTTGTTCGATATATGATAGCTACTTTTGAATATATTCATCTAAATGACTATTATTTTGTTTAAGCATTATTTTGCCTCTCCGGGAACATGTCGCTTTGTTTGTCATGAATTATCACCAAGTCACCATACACTCAGGAGGGTTTCATAAACTGATCAATGCTTCATATTGTGTATACTCAAATTAGTACACTGAAATCTGAATCCATGCAAGGAAATGATTGCATTTTAATGAAAAGTTTTAAATATATATAACCAAAAAATTTTAATATACTGTCATGTGTATGAAACTTTGTTTTAAAGGAAAATTTAAAAAACTACAACTTCAGTCAAAAAAACAAAGCGTTACAGGTATTAGACAATGTGTGGGTAGACTTTGTAGCAGTTTGTTGTCAAGCGTATGAAACCTTAGATAACGGGCTATATGCAACTGTTTTTTATTCTCCGATTGTTTTCGTCCATTATCCCTAAAGTTACAGGGGAAGACCACTATAATTTGTTCAGGTACATAGTAATTAAAGTCAAGACATGATCTTCTTACAGTGAGTTGACCCTAAATTTACACACTAATTCTCATTTTCATTTGATCTGGTGAAAACAGAAGTAGGAAATTGTTTTTTCTACGTTCACAAAGGAAACTTGGCTGGTGGCGGAACAGTAGAGTTGTATTCAGAGACCGTTGAATTCGAGGGCTGTTGTGCATTTTCTTGAGGAATTCAAGAAGTAAGACGATTTCATGAGAGTAAGGATTAATGTTTCTATGACAGCAAATTCCCCAATGGAAGCTGAATCTGAATCCTATACAGTATTATTGGGATACTTTGGGTAGATCTTCAGACGGGCCATTGATTTTGCAGAAGCTTGGTAAAGCTACTAAGTGACTCTATCATGGAACAGAATCTCTAAGGTTTAGAGAACTCCAGTTTTCTTCTGATAAATATTCATTTTCATTTCATGTGAGTAAGGGATGATCAAGATTAACTATACTGAGAGCCAGTCATTTTATAGGAATGACGATCAATCAAGATAACTGAAAGAGCTGTAACATCTGCAGAAACTGCCCTAATACGTAGTTTCCCTCAAACCATCTCTTTGAATGTTAGTATTGCGTCTATCTTAGCAGTCCTACCGAGAATAAACATCATATCCCCAAAAGATTTCAAGTGCACTGGCAAAGTTGTTTATATCGCCTAAGCTGTGCTACATACCTTCAAGATTATATAAGGTTTTCTTTTCTTTATATTTGAAATGAGCACATTTAATTAACCAGACAACGAGAAGGAATGATCCCATACTTTATTTAAAGCTATACAGGGTATCAAATCACTTTTGATACTTTAGCGAAGTGTTAGGTACATACACGTCTCTAAGGAAACAAAACACTCACATAGGCAGCCTGATTGGCTATCATTACTGAACTCGGCGAATCGTAAATACTAAGAGGACAAAATACATAAAACCAACCAATTTATCAATCAGAATTCAGAGGTTGTTTAAAATGCAAGCTGACTTCAAAATTACATGGCAATGAAAGTTAAGAGATAATTAATTACTTTAGTCCATTCCTGTCATTCAGAATTCAAGAATCTAAATTATATATGACATATTTTTTCAGAAATAACATATCTGAGCTTAACGAACAATGTTTTTAATGACATCTTTCGAAAATACTCAAATATTTTCTTTCTTTTTCCTTTGTTCTCATTTTCGTTCAGTTACTTGTTATATCCTGTTTCTGCTCATTTCACGAATACTATTTTCTTACAAATATTGCTCTCTTTTCACTGATTTTGATAGACTGAATTACAGACTAATAAATGCAAAATTTTAGGATTATAAAGATTTTTATTTTGGATATAAACAAGGCTACGAAGTTTTTTCTTGTGATATTTGCAACTACTTTAAAGATTTGAATTTATTTCCTCCTATGATTTTACATAACCAAAATAATTTGCTTCAGATAGAAAATATAAAAAGCATGTACAATTTTGATTAGACAGATACATTTCAGATTTTTGCGACACTTCACATCTTTTGCAGTAAAACGAAAATAATTTTGTAAGTAGAAGTGATTCCCATGACGATTTCTAAAGAAAAAGTACTAGATAAGGCTGAATAAAATTTTCACCAATATTTGTTGCAATTTGAATTTTACGGGTAGTTCATAGATGAATTCTAAATATTTGTTTGAATTTTCCTAAGAAATCTATCAACTACATACGAACGTATAATTAGTCTCTCTATTCTACAGAAAACAGACGATCTAATTTGCTGAGATATTTTAATTTCATTTCTTATGTACTTACAAAACAATTTTTTAGGTTATTAAGCAACCCTCAAATTTTTTCTGAAATAACTGAAAATGTTTGAAATATGTTTTGAGAAATAGAAAACTAAGTTAAAAAGAAAATGTAAGAACTAGAATGTTTCAGTAATTAAAAAAAAAAGTAATTATTTTCGAAGATAATGTCGTAAACGCGGAAAGTGTTAGATACGATGAATTCAAAGTGAAAATGGTTCACATGTTCTGGATGCGCTTTATTTTTAAAAGAATATATGAATGATTTTTTACTCAGAATTGTTGAGGTTTACTTTCATATCAGATACTTATGATTATTTTGATTGGTTACTTAAGTTCTTTTCAAGAACAATTCTTTTCTCTTAGAAGAAAAGAAAAACGAGAGAGATTTTTCTGAATGAACAATATGTACACGCAACATATTTCATACAAAATGCGAATAGGAAAGGCTGGGTAAACTTGTGTAGATATTTAAATGAAACCTAGTGGGAAAATATTTAAAATTTCCCTTTTATGATACATGGCATTCTTGGTGGCATTTGTCCTAGGATCAAGATCTGATGCCATCTAGCATCCCTTAGTACGTTCTTGGCTCCAATTCAGTAAATGAATTCCATTCTTTAATGTCTGGCAGAAGATATTGAGAAGCCAAACTTCCCGCAGACGACGAGATGAACAATGATTAATGACTATCAAATGTGTGATATTCCTAAATTAGTTCTCTTGTTTGATTGTTCTTCTCTTGACAGTAAAATGGTAGAAGTTGCGATTCTGCCAACCAATCCTAGATATAAGTGCTCATCTCATGCACCTGCTTCTGACTTTCTAATAATGATTCATGCAATGATTTGGTCTTCAGTTGCCAAATTCGAGTTATTTTCTTGACTTAATAGTAAGTTATACCAGGTTTTTAACCCATATCCCGTTGAGCTATTTTACGCCATACTTTGATAAAATGAAAGTTTTCGAAATTAGAGAACAGCACTGTTTACCATTCAGTTGGTTACCTACCATTCACGTTCTGTCCATCCCTTTTAGGGGTGCTCAGCCCAAAATGAGTTGCTACCTACCTTTACAGATTTAGCTACCTACCATTCCTGTTATGTCAATACCTTTCTGGGGGTGACGATTTCCAAATTTGGTAACCTTTGATTTAATTGTCATTTTTTATTGGGGGACACGTAAAAAGTTAGAACAAGCATAAATGATAGCCAAATGTAATAAGTAGTCGAAAATGCACTCTTTAAAATATCTATAATTCGTTCATTCCTGCCTGATTGTCACGAAATTTGTTTTATACTGATGCTACTTATCTCAGGTGTACATAACCTTAGAAATACAGTGCTGTTTTTGTATACCATTTTTGCTGTACGAAATTACAGACAAGCTGAGGACTTTAGTAATATATTTGTATACCGCAAGATAGGGTTACTTTGTGACGGATTTTAAGTTTTTTCCTGTGCTAGCCGATCAGTTTTAAATGCAGCCCAAAATGAACAATTGCAAAACATTGGTATATCTTTCTCTTACGTAGTAATGTATTGTGCTAACCCGGATCTTTAATTACCATTGATAGATTAAAGTTAAAATGTGTCACAAAGCTGCCCCGCCGAGTGGGGCTACTTTGTGTCATCTGTGTTTTAGCCTTGAAATCCAAGATGAAAAATTACTTGACGCAAAGTTAGACAGTAAAACGCTTGTCAAAAGTTTGATACACAATTATATATACCGTAGATTGGGGTTACTTGGACCCAAAAAGGGAAGATTTTTGTACATTTCTTACCCAACGATAGCCTTAAAAACATATTTGTGCAGATAACCTGATTTGAACAACTTATTTGAAGATTCTCAAGGATTTTAGGTCTTTTTCAAACCAAAATTTTAATTTTATATATAGGTAATAAATTATTAAAATTTCGGTTCAAGTAACCCCCTGATTGGGGTTACTTTGACCCAACCTTCATTTTACATGAAATATACAATTCAAATAAGTAGTGGGCTTAAGTAGCACCTAGGATCTTGAAATAAAAATAGAGACTTATGTATGAAAAATTTATTTTACATTAAAACAGAAAACAAACCCCTTTTTATTTTCAAATCTGATTGTTAACAGTGGATGCGTCTTCAAAAATAATTTTACCCAGTCACGCCCATGAAGGTTGTTTTGAAAACACTTCACTGATCTTCCAGACATTGCAAGGTAAGACTTGAAAATAAATCGAAAGTCCAGTTCGTCTACGGGAAATCCAAAATCACAAATTTTGTCTAAATGACTGGCACAGGCCAACTCTAATTCAGTAGTAAAAATGATTGAATGTCCCGGTTTTTTCAATAAACCATTCTTCAATCTCCTTTTTATAGTGGACCTAATAATTTTAAAATGGGTTGAGGCATCTCTCTGAGACATTTCTCCTGACCTCACAGCATTTAAACATTCCTCTAATTTTTCAGCTGTAAAATCCGCATACTTTCTGCTCCCAGGAGACGTCTTGAATTTTTCGGACATTTTTCTATCAGATCTGCGAATAAATGCACTTGAACCGATTTAACCATTTAATAAAAGGAACCCGACATGAAGTAATGATATTAATTATTTGTACAGTGAAATTTGAGAATGTCTAATCAAAAATGTGACTAGGGGTTAATTGGACCCACTTCCTTTCTTGGGTCCAAGTAACCCCATTTTTCGTTTATCAGCACACTTATTAATACTTATAATTTTTATTGGGTAAATTGATTCTCTATTCATCTAAAACTATTGTTATATTCTTAAAGACTGTATTTGAAATGTAAATTTATCCTTATCTAACGTGGGACTGCAGTGTGTAAAGAAGTGAAGGTGGAAGTTATAAAGTCACAAAAATTCGTGTTTTTATCACAAAACAACATAACCTGAACTAAAAAAAGGCGGGAAGAGCGTGAACCTGGTAAAGTGCCTCAGGACCTAGCTAATGCTCCTATCTGTTGGAGAGATTGTGAATTATATCCATATTTTGTTGACAAGAGACCTAAGGGTAATTTAATACACTTTTTTGGTTTGGGTACAAGTAACCCTCTAGGGTCCAAGTAGTCCCAAGTTACGGTACCTATTACAAATATTGGATAGCTTTATCTATATCATTGATATCAAAGAGACATCGGGTGCCCAGGGCAGCCATCAGTTCTTTGAGAAGATGAGGAAATTCATCTTTCGGCACATTCTGTTCCTTCAGGTAGTTTTTTTCCAGATAGTCAATACTTCTTTCTCCTTTGGTATTTTAGAGGACGGAAAAATGCAACATCGGGCGGATGGAGGAGGTGGGTCGACTTTGTGGGTTATTTAGTGACAGTGTCAATGCGTCAAAAAGTAACCCCGTCACCTTTTGATATTTAGGTTATGTTCCCATATCTCTCGGAAATATCTCTACACAAAAGTTATATTGCTCCATAATATAACCAACATATTGACAATAAAGAATAATTACTTGTGGTAGTTGGTTGTATAAGGTGTTAGTCTTCAGCACACAAAGTTTCCGAAGTTTGAGTCAATAGCTTGACAACAGGTTCGAACAATACACTGACCAGCGAAGACAAATGGCGCGCAGAAGTTTCGGACACTGGCCACTAGGATCTCTGTATGTCGGGCGCGGCGCAAGATCCGAAATACGAAAACATTTTTAGGTGTTACGAAGTTACTCCTGCAGTCACAAAGTAACTTCCCCCCCCCCGTTGTACGGTAAATATTTAAACTCTGGGACATTTTGTACCATTCAAAAGTATAAAACGATGAATCCAGGGAGAACGAGGAAAGTGCATATTTATCCAAAAATAGAGCTGTTTATTAAAAATTAAATATAAAAATACAAATGATTTGAATCTTCAGTCAGTGTAGATGTAAGGTATCGACTGATTCGCTACCAAGATCCTCTTCGCGATGCATCTTTAGGTCCAGAGTTACTTTCTGTAAGTTTTCCCTCATCTGGAGGATGTTTTATTATAGACAGCAGTTCCCTCTCAGAGAACGATGTAAGAAAACACGGATCTATAACCTAGGCAGGAAAAGAAGATTGAATTATTATCTTGTATTTCAAACCAAACATTACTTTGTCAGGGAAATTTTTCCAGTTAATGAAAAAAATCTCATAAAAGAACAGTCCCAGTTCTGTTTTGTTTGCATGTAAGGTAGAAGAAGGTAACAGAGAGGTGGGATGCTTTTTGTAAGAGTTTTGAAAGATAGTTGGATGGGCGTGATATGTTCGTTTTTTCCCATAAATTGTCACCATCTTCTCAAACACCATCAGAGGGTTAAATTAGGGAGAAAATAAACATGGGCAGTATGCGTGGCAATAACAAGTACACTGGGTGCCAAATTAACACAGATATCACAGAAGGTCGAGGAAGCGATGTAAGACTGAAAAGTTGAAGGTTTGCAGATTCCAGTAAAGATCGTTCGATAGAGAAATAAGGTTACGGATCTGTCGAAGGTGGCTTGCAGCACATAGACAGGGTTTACAGCAGATATCTCTGACAAAATGGTGTAGTATAGAAAAGTTGAGGACATACGGACAAGCCAAAGATGGCTCACATCAAGCGGTCGAGTTTTACAATGCGATAAGGGATGGTTTCGAAATGTATGTCGATAACGGATGGGCAAACCAGAGAGGGTTAGGGGCTATTCACATTGCGTCTGTCAGCGTTACTCGTATTGAAACATTTAACCAATTACAAGCCTCCAAACGATTAGCCATAAAATTGTTAAGGTCTGTGGTTGGTTCAAATTCTGTCAATACGAGAAACGCTGACGATGACGGACGCAGTGTGAACAGGCCCTTATCCGAGAGCAGAGTTGTATTTAGGTAACTGTTTCTCAAATTCATCGTTCAAGGGAAGCAGTTTTTACAGTTTGCAGAGAATAGGCTACCAGACGAAAGTTAAGATAGGTCTAGAAATAAGGCTTGGGCTTTGAAAGGATACTTAATAACCAACTAAGCAGAGAGCTTCCAGGCCTATTTAAGCCTAGAAATTTTACCTTGTCTAAGCCTGTAATGACTTATTAGACGATCAAGGCATTACAACATAAATAGTAAGGAAGCGAGAAGTTTACCTGAAACTCACAAATATTTGTTGCGGATGTGTTCTGTAACGTCTCCAGATTACATTTTTTAGAAATCTAAAGAGATTTGATGCTCTGACGATCTAACAAATGAACAGTATCTTCAGAACTTCGCATTATATTTTTGACCTTGATCAAGAAATACGTTATGCCATAAAGTAATTAAATATAGATGAAAAATAAAATTCGAATCAGGAAATATAATGTAGTGGTATTTCCATATAAAGATGTCAAATGTTACTTTGCTTTGCTCATTACTTTTTCCTTTGCTCATTACTTCCTTTGCAAGGTTTTGACTGAATAATAAAGTCTAGTTAAACAATGTCCCCTGCTACTTAACATAGAAACATTGGGAATAATAATAAAATTAAAGTTTTATATTTCTTTTAAATTTTAATTATCCTTAGGATTCTATGTTTAGCTTATAACATCTTTCTTGTTTGAAGAATGCTAATTTTAATTGCAAATTACAATTTTCTTTTAATTTTAACTGCCTACTGTCATTTATAATATCACCTGTATGATAAATATTGAATCAGACAATATCTATTTAAAATGCGTCCAAAATTATTAAGTCAAAACAGCTCCTTTTATCTAAAATGTTCTTGGACCCTAAAATGTTGCATGAGAGATTTATTAAGATGAACATGTTTCAAGGCTATTATGCGCAAGCTTTTAGAGATACATTAAATGAGTAAATAAGGTCACTCACTGATGCAAAGCCTTTTCGAAAGTCTTTTAACTGCGAAAGGCATCTTTCGGCCAATTTCCACTTCACCGCTAGTTCAATGTATCTGTATTTGTTCTTTTCCGTCACTGCTATCTTCTTACCATTCACCATTAGCTCATTATTGATTTTCTCATTTCCTACTTGGTCTTGAATGACGAAACTCATCTTGACTTTGCGAGCCGTGATGTCATTTTCCTTCAGCCACATTAGTTTCTGGTACAATAGGGGGTCAATGCTTTGGAGATCCTGTAGAGCGAGTGGTCTAAATAATAAAAAAGAAACTATTATTTTTATGGGATAAATAAAAGCATTTGAAACTTTTTTTGTTATAAAGTAACACTTAAATGTAATCTTAGTAAGGTAAAGAAATGATAATATTGGCATTAAACACTGAAGCCATTATATGCTTTTTAACTTTTGAAAAATTAATATAATAAATACATGGGATTTCAAAATGGTGTATACAACTCTCGGTTTAGTTTGGAGCACTACGATTAACTTTTGCTACAGGAGGGCTAATTAGACCGGGACCTACTGCTTAAAGTCGATTCCGAACGGCTACAAACGCCTTTACCAAGGGTGGTATTCGAACCCACAGACTTTGGTACCAGATGCCATCGCCCTAGCCATTCGACCATCATCAGTCTTAAACTTTCGGTGACAAGATAATGTAAATAACGGTTGTAGAATGGTGTTGTTGTTGCTGATCCCTGTCACCCAGCAGAGCTAGATTAGGTCCATGATACCGCACAGTCTCAATCAGTGAATGACCAACAATGGCCGCTCTAGAAGATCTTCCTTTTAAAGTCCCAAGCACACAAGGATTTGATCCGGAGTGGCTTGGCCTTTGGAACATTTGATACAAGTTGGAAACACTTTTTCTTTGTCGGTATAAGTCAATTTTCTGAAGTGGCTTCTACGAAAGCGGGTTATTGTAGTTTGCTCCTGTCTGCTGCACAGGAGGGACAGAGAACCACCGGGGCGATTACTCTGGTACCAGTGGTGCACGGGGATAATGCCAACAGTTATGTGTCGAATAATGTTCAGTATCTGTCAGAGGCGCCGGCATATCCATAGACTCAATATGTGGTGTCAGCACCTCTTTTTGCCAGGGTATCAGCAATCTCGTTACCGGCAAGGTCTACTTGGGATCCACTGTAAATGAATCACGAGATGACGAAGGTAGAATAATTTCTATTAATGTATAATTGTAAGGAAACACTTGAAATATATAGGAACCACTGCCCCATGTGCCAATCAAAGACAACGGCAATTATATTTTGGTATTCAAGTAACTCTTTTAACTGTTTACTAGTTGATTTTATCGATAAGACAGAGAAACTTGAATTAAGAACTATAAAATGGGCGTTCATTGCTTTGTAAACAGTCGCAGATCTTGTAAGGAAAGAAAATTAAGTACATCATGAGCCATATAAGGGGGGGGGGAGGAAATCCATATTATGGCTTCAAAATCTTTTGGCTACGTAGCTGAATTTTTCTGATTGCAAAATTGTAGTTAGGAGTTGTCCTCTTTCATCTAAATGCCATGTACAAACATATAAGATCGCTAAAAGGTAACTAATCGGCAGTGGCGTAGCGAAGGTGGGCAAGGGGTCTGTAATGCCTAGAGCGTCACTCGCAGAGGGGCGCCATATGGTCCTTTTAACTAATTCTACACATTATATTACTATATGTTTTTAAAAGGGGGAGGGGCAAAAAGGTATCGTGCCTCGGGCGCCAGTTATGCTCGCTACGTCACTGCTAATCGGGGCTAGTAACTGGAAAGAAAAGTCGGTAATGCTAGGACTGATTTTTGTGAACTTATTTTAATTACGTTTCTATTCATTTCAGGCGTATCACATTCTTTCGAAAAAGGTGATGTTGTAGCATTTTTCCTGTACTGTTTTATAACGAAAAAATACGAGAGTTCTTGTACTATACAGATCGGTGCCTTATATACACAACTTTATATCAAGATTTGATTGGTTTTAACATTCCCAGACTGATATAAAGAGGATCTATGGAGCATCTAAAATCATTTGAGATCTTTTGAATTCTTTACAAAGCAACAAATTGTGAGATTTTTTTTTTCCTGTAAGGGTTCACAGTGTTTCACTTTGTTTTGGAATTTTTTCAAAAACAGCAAATGCATAACTTACCTATCTAACAAGCATTTGAAGAGACATTTCGATATCTTAAGTTTCATACCCTTTTGATGCAAAAACGCTAGCCCTAAAACTGCGCCTGCGAATTCGAACCACTGGGGATGAGCTGGACTGTCTGGATTGATGTACTGGAAGTGAGCTTCTTCACTTGGATAATCAAAAAGATGGTATCCGTCAGAACTAAAGAGCTTATTGCAAAACATATCAAAGAGTTCATTGCTTCGATCTTCCTCAATGAAATTAGATGCGGAACGAATCTGCTCACACCTGGATTGAACATATTAAAAATTAATTCAACGTCAAAAGTGCTTCGTTTACACATTTATTACATCAAATGCTTAGGTAAAATAACAAATTCCGATACAAGCCCTGATTAAGCAAATACCGTCAAATAGAAAGGAACGATAATTAAGGGGAAAACTTCTTGGAAGATATTCAAAATCATAAAGAGTGATGACGATTTAAAACTGAAAAGAATTATATGACATTCTTTATAGATGTCTCATCTATGTGCTAACGGTTAAATGTTCTTGATGGCAACACTAAATAATTTCTCCTACCTCACAAACGCTCGAATATCTTCTTTTCTTTTATACCAACATAGATCAAGAAGAATTGTATCTTAAATTTAACTAGTTGATACCCGTCAAAACATGACGGCTAAATAGTAAATAAATGCACTAATACACAAATTATACTCAGCACATCATTGCCAAATGTTGAAAATCATAATAATGCGCAGAAACAAATTAATGTTTTTAAGCGGCCTCGTGCTTAGTGAGTATCTAAAGCCATTTTTAAAACTGTCACTGAGCATGCTCAGAAAGCAATTTTTTTAATTGTAAATTATCGCTAATTAAACAGCGCAAAATAGACAATTTCCATGAGGTTTAATCTTATATTTCACAAACATAATTATCATAAAAATAAAAATGACAGAGAGAAAGAGAGAGAGAGAGAGAGAGATCTAGAGAGATTTATCGAAATAAACGTGTTTATCATTAAACATATGACTGAGCATGCCCAGAAACAGTGAGTTTCTAAAACCAGATTTAAACATGCAACTGAGCATGCGCAGAAATCAATTTTTAATTGCGAATTATCGCTCATTAATAGAAATTGCGGTTACAAAAACGAAATTTGACAAATCTGCAGATTACAATCTTTCGTTTAAGACTAAAATGAAGTAGATTGATGCAGTAGTTTTCTCTCACGGACTGCCCCAAAAGTCGGCTTAGCAACTTAAATATATAGATTTCTTAGGTAAAATTGTCATAATAATAGTGCATAGTTTTTGCATTTTTATTAAACATTTTGAAGAGAACGATCTGAACAAATGTATTAATTTTCTAAATCCCTCACTATCATAAGTTTTTAAGGAACTACTAAGTTTAAAAAAAGATTTATAAGAAATGGTTATTTATATACTCGTACATTCCCTTTTACTTCAGACCTGACTGTTACTTTCAAGTTAGAGGTATTTTTGCTCTGCTGGATTACATACAAACAGCGGACTATTATTATACACTCATGGACAAAAAAATTAGCGCACCAAGAAATAATTGCGGGATCGTAACGAAACTTGCAATGAAGGTACATGTCGGGAGATATGCAAATGATTAGAAATGCAGCGTGATTGCGCATTACGTATAGCCGGTAGAGGGCGTTGAACATCGTACGCTGTGGAGTATAAAACAGGTAACCAAAGCTTGTTTGAGTGTGCTGAATCATTTACAAAGGAAGAGCTGAGATAGACATGCCATTACGCCGTGTTCGAAGACAATATAAGCAGTTGTCGCACTTTGAGAGGGGGAGAATCGTCGGGATGATGGAAGCTGGGTGGTCAGCTAGGCGAGTAGCTCGTCAATTAGGCCGCTCTGATTGTGTTGTGAGGAGGTGTTGGGACCAGTGGACCCGAGAGATGTCATGTACACGAAGACCAGGCTCAGGACGCCCTCGACAGACCAGTCGTCGAGAAGACCGCCACACCGTAAGAAATGCACGCGTACAGCCAACTGCTTCATCGGCCGCCATCCAGGCACAGGTAGCACTTTCACTAGGGGCCTCTGTGTCTTCTCGAACCATACGAAGGTGCCTGGCTGAAGGACAGTTGGTATCGCGGCGCCCATTACGTGTGCTGCCCTTGACGCCCACCCATCGACGCCTCCGTTTGGAGTTTTGCAGCGCACGAGGAAACTGGACTGCAGCGGAATGGAACCAGGTCGTCTTTAGCGACGGATCCATATTCAATCTCGGCAGTGATGACAATCGTGTTCGTGTGTGGAGATCCCGTGGTGAACGCTTCAATCCTGCCTTTGCTGTACAACGACACATCGCTCCCACAGCTGGTGTGATGGTATGGGGTGCCATTGCCTACAATATACGGTCACCCCTAATATTGTTCCGTGGCACCATGACAGCCCAGCGGTATATTCATGAAATCCTGCAACCACATGTGTTGCCACTCATGCAACGGCTCCCAGAAGCCATGTTTCAACAAGACAATGCTCGGCCTCATACGGCAAGGGTGTCACAAGACTGTCTCCGCACTGTTAATACCCTTCCTTGGCCTGCCCGATCCCCAGATTTGTCTCCAATCGAGCATATGTGGGATCATTTGGGACGACGAGTTGGGCATCCCACGAGTTTGAACGAACTAGAGGCAAGGTTACAGCAAATATGGAACGAAATGTCTCAAGACATCATACAGAACTTGTATGACTCAATGCCCGATCGTATCGCATCGTGCATTCGCGCTAGAGGGGGTCCAACGGAGTATTAACTCCTCTGTTCTTTTGCATTTTTCTCTGAAATAAATTATCCCTTTTCTTTGATTTTCTTATCATTTACTTATATGAAAGTAGTCATTACGTATGTAAAATTTCGTTTCATTTTGACGACTCCTTCTTGGTGCGCTAATTTTTTTGTCCATGAGTGTATAAAGGTAGTTTGAAGAATAGTTAAGAAAATGGAAGATTTTAAATCTTTAAAAATCTATCGTACAGTTCTATGTCAGTTGAATAGAAAACTTACAATTTCATTAAAAAAATAGCAGAAATTTTGAAGCACAGATATAATAATTCCACTACAAGTCTTTCTTGAACATAAAATGTACAAGAGGAATTAGTACTCAGGAATTTGATGGAATCTAAGATAATTAAATATCAGAGATTTAAAAGGATTAATGAGCAGATTTATATACAATGGTAAGGTATTATCAACGCCCATTAATTTATACATGTGTGATATGAGGTATCAGGAAAGATCTCTTTGAAATTTCTTTTTTATATTACGAATTGAACGAGCGTTTCAGATTTTTCAATGATTGTTAAAATGAACAAAAATGAGCGAAATCAACTTATCAACATCAATTATGAATTGATGAGCAGCTTAAGAATGTTGTTGGTTTTAAATTTATGACTAAATCACCGTGACTGATTTCTTCAACCATTATATATTGGTCTTGATCAGTTGTGTGTCTAATTTCAATATAGAACCAAGATAAAGATTTTTTAAGTGTAATATGGATACGAATTTTTATAAAATAAACTAAAGATAATTGCGAAGGAGTAGATGTTGAATTTTCTAATTTTTTTATTGCAGCAAAATAATTTAAAGTTCTAAGTTCATAAACATATTTTTGAAGAGGAAGGTATGACTTACAGGAAACTCGTGGATGACAAACATGAAGTGAACACTTTTTCGAACTGCTTAACAGATCATCATCAGGCCGAGGTGGATTGGTGTGATTGTCGCAATGAACAGTTCACAAAAGCCTGTCATTGAGACAAAATCATTGCGACAATCACAACAATACCCCTCTGCCTGATGATGAACTGTTAAGTAGTTTGAAACATGTATCCAACTTTTTAAATTTGTCGTGGAAGTGTTGAGTACGTGTGATCATTACATGCTTGTTACCCACAAGTTTCCTGCAAGTAATTATTTTCCTAACTCTGGGTTCTTATTATTTTGTAGCATTCATAAATTGTTCATCGCGACAATCACACCAATGCTCATTGGGCTGATGATGAACTGTTAACTAGTTCGAAATACGCAGCAATCCTTTAAAATTCATTGTGTAATTGAAGAAGTGTTCATTATGTGTAGAGGTAGACAAAATTCTAATTTTTCTTGTTTATATATATTTTAAATTTAGGTCCATTTAAAACCAAAATACCTTTTCTTTAATTTTAGATATGTCTACGTTCAATACTTAAAAACGTATTTATCAGTTTCCCCATAAGCAAAAGATTCTTCTTCCAGAAAATGCAAATCAGCATTGAAATTCGGAATGAAGTCATATTTCATCTAAACTTTACCATAATTACTTTGTAATATATGATTATTTTTGGCTGTAGTACCAATTAGCAACATATCACGTTTACGACAATTTAGTGGATGATTTGTCGCCAAATTTGGCAACCATCGATTTTCATTTTAAATAAACAAAAAATGAATCAACATATCTTTTCATTGGGAATTCGTCGAAATTAAAAGGCAATAATAATACAGTTGGCTCTCTTTTTAACGACGTTCTACTTAACGACGATCTCTATTTAAAGACGATATTTCCCGGTCCCGGCTTCTCCGACGTTATGGGAAATGTTATTTTTTAATAAATTCTGTTTAAGGGCGATCTCTACTTAAGGACGATTTTTCGCGGGCCCTTGAAAGTCGTTAAACAGAGAGCCAACTGTAATTAAAAAACTGTTGAATGTTTGATAATTAATTGGTAAAATCTTAAGAATACCTGGAATTTAATAATCCTAGCCCAATTTCAACGATATTTCTTTAATTATGTTTATTCTTTTCAAGAATACCATATTTTTCGAAATACAGGAACACTATGCGCCAATTTTTTTTCTGTGTTGAATTAAAAAAAAATTAGAGCTTTAGTATTATAAAGATAATAAAGTAATTTCTTACTTGTCATCAGCAACAAATACGACCCTAAGATTTCGGTAGTAATGGAGGCGTATCCCGGATTTACACATTAAAAGATTGTGTGCATCATTTAGTGCAAATTTCTTTCGGATTTTCAATCTGAAAATGCACCATATATGACTATACAACATTTATAAAACGGTTAAACATAAGAAACATCTGAAAAGCTGAAATTATGCTGTGACTGCTGAGCTAATATGAGGTTGAACGAACTAGCTCGTTGAAAACAATGAATATTTCTTGTGTGTGGGTAGGTAATAATACGTTAAATAATTAAAGGATCACTATCCCGCAGCAAGTTTTTTACCAGAGGATATCCACCTCTTTCTAATGTTGGTCTGTATTTAAAATTAATGATTAAAATAGATAATATTTCATTATTGTCTTAACACCATCTGTAATGAAAAAGTGATATTTCCTTTATCGTCGTGGAACCATTTTAACATTTTTTACATTTTTTTGTTGTTATTCAGCTGTCTACAAATTAAATTTCTCCAGAACACTCTACTAATTTTATGAAATTTATAGAATAAGTAAACAAGCAGAGCATTCCGGCTATGCTTTTCTTGAAAGAAACACTTCGCAGATTTTGAATTGCACGGGCACTGGACGTGTTGAAGCAAGCATAATTCCATATCGAAATTTTAGTACTTCATCATAGAAATGCCCTAATTTGGTCGTAAGATGACGTTCATCTGTTCAAATCTTTGCTTGTACTTGTTTCTTGTATCCTAATAATATATGTTTACCATTAGTTAAATTTTCAAAGATTTCGATATACAGATTTATATACCCTATATCAGATAATCGTGTATGCTTCTATAGTAAAATCGTGTCAATTAAAGTACAACTGGTGGAGGCAAAATTCTGGCAAGCATCGAGTAGTTGATGCAAGCTGTATGTTCTAAAGTGTTCTTGTTCCATCCGCAAAAATCTGCTGGAAAGGCTCAGTACCCCTTTTAAGGATTTCGATGTATTTTGACGGAAGCATCAAGTCATCCATTGGTTTTAAGCTCTGAATCATTTTGAAAAAAAATACCAACTCTTTTGGAGGGTGTTATAAGATGCAGTGGCGCACCCAAAGGGGGGGCAAGGGGCCCTGCCCCCCAAAGAAATAGAAATTGTATTATGAATATTGATTTTGCATTATAAATATTTTTATCCGTTCATCTCGGCTTCCCCCCCCCCCCCCAAAGAAAAAATCCTGTGTGCGGCACTGATAAGATAAGAAAGTCATATTCATAAATGTTCATTTTAACAACTTTTGCTTTTAAAGCCCTAAACATGATCATATTCTGAAAAATATCCTTTTTCTGCTCGTTTTTCTGGGGGTTACAGATGTAAATCTGAGTTTATGCCAGTCGTTTTTTCTTTGAGGTGCTTTCCCGCTTCCGACTAACTTAAAAAAGCCTACCCAGTACAATTAACAACAATGCTAAGTTTATAGATTATTAATTGCACAACGGTCAACACCGATGGTTAGCCGCAGTAGTGTTCATTTTGTAGGTTAACTGCTTCTTTTCCCAGTCAGCCTGGCCTTGTTTCTCGTTTGTTTTAGGCCATAATCCTTTCCTCGTATCTTTGAAAAACATATTTCTGCTCTCGATGAACTTCGAGCTTTTACATTACCCTATTTTTGCGATTAATTTAATTTTGATGATTTGAAAAGTTCTGTAAAAAGCTTACTTATTGACTCACTGACTAAGTTGCAGATTGCTGATTAGATTACGAACCGATGATAAACATTTTTTGTTATTACAAATACCAGGATCTCAAAACATCTGAACATGTAAATTAATCTACCACCCGGAAACTTTGATGAATATCACAGTTTACTCGTGATAGTTTTATGATGAACTTAATCGAGTAGATGTGATTAAAATACGCATTGAATCATGCTATCAACGCTGGAATGTTTACTGTTACATATTGCGTTATTAAATTTTGTTTATAAATCTTTATAATAATTCTCTAGATCAGCTATACTCAACTTTTTTTTCTCTCGGGCCACATGCATATGTTTGCTACGTTATGCGGACCGTAACATAGTACACTACACTTCATAATAAAATATTGTAAAAAAATATAACTCAAAACCTAAATGTATTCAAAAGTTTATTTAAAAATGAGTGATTTTTGGTGTTGAGACAAACTTTTGACTATTTTAAACAATTCCGGTTTATACTTGCTACACGCTACTCTCAATACGTCCTCAAGGTAAGAATCAGTAGGCCGATTTCTATATACGTTCTTCGCATATTTCATTTTGAAATTGGGGGATTCACAAAGATACTTTGATGCGACAACAACGTGAGCAGCAGATGGTACATTTTTGTATTTTTCAGACACCCATTTCCAAAATTATGTTTACAGCCCTTGCCTGATAATGAATGCGAGTGTCTCGGGCCACACATAAAAGTTTGGTGGGCCACAGTTTGAGTACCTCTGTTCTAGAGAGTTAATTTACCCTTTAGCTTACGGGGCCCATTTTTCCGATTCTTTTTTTAGACCGATAAATTTAATACCCCCTTTGTAAGAACGTTCATTATGGGGGCTATATATACATATACACACATGCATATATATATATATATATATATGTATGTATTTATATATATATATACTATACATATCTATACATATACATACATACATACATATATATATATATATATATATATATATATATATATATATATATATATATATATATATATATATATATATATATATATACTATCTATATCTATACATATACATACATACATATATATATATATATATACATATGTAGGATTTATGCAAAATCTCTTCTTATGCCATAGTAATATTCTCTGTTGCTATGCGTAGCCAGAGACGCACCAAGCCTTTGTCACTGCGACATCGCGGGAGGGGACGGTCGAAAGAGAGGGTTAAATGACCCCGACTCGAGAGAGGGATGTGTTTTCTTGTGATCCATGCGAGAGAGTGCAGGATTTTATCTGGGTTGAGAGGGACAGACCTCCATAGGGAGAGGTTGTGTTTTGAACTCCGTGCGATAGGCACGAGAGAGAGGGTGTGTTGAATCCCCATGCGAAGCACGGGAGAGAGATTGTAATTCCAACGGGGCGAGTCAATGCCTGCGTGTGGTGTATTTGACAGGAGCGAGAAAGCTGCCCGATCTTTTGTTCTGTTGAAGGGAAGCGAAGTATTGCACTATGCTATCTCATGATTATGGTTATATTGTACCGGAGACAGTAAAAATAGGCTCTCTGGCACATCGTAATTGCTATCGCTATTAATAAATTAATATTGTTGAGTTTTACAAAGTGCAGCGTATTTTTGACTCAAGTGTGTAATTATTGGACACCCCCTAGACGCCAGCCAGCTACGTAGACAGGAAAGTCTACACACACACACACACACACACACACACATACATATATATATATATATATATATATATATATATACATACAGAGGTGGTTATCAAAATAATGGAAAAATCTATCAATATTAGTGGTGTTTATGAATGTGCTTCGTATTCCTTAAATAACAAGTCTGACTACCGGTATTTTTTTATATAATATAGTGTATGTATTATTCTACTGTCAGGTAGCAGTGATGAAATGAAGGGAGTCGTGCTTGCGGGGGGAACATCGTAAAATGTCAAACCTTGCAGACCTTGTGAAAAGGGCAAATTGTTGGAGTGCGTTTAAATTGGAGTATCTGTTACTGCAACCCCCACGCTAATGGGTGTTTTTTGAGGTATGGTATAGAAAGTCATGATAGCATACAGAGTGACGGAAAAATATCCTTCGCCAAACAGAATAGTGGACGAAAGGGAGAGCTGAGTGAAAGAGACGGACGAGGTATTGAAGCGGATTGTGAGACGAAGAAAGAAAATAACTGCAACCAAAATAACTGAAGAGCTCAATCGGCATCTGCATGTTCCGGTATCAACCATTAGAGGTAGAAGGGAACTTCACAAACAAAGCATTTACGGAAGTGTAGTTATTCCCAAGCCACTTGTAATAGATGCTAATACAAAATATCGTCCCCAATGGTGCCACGAGTGCAAATCCTGTTCCAGTATTATTTCGAAAAACGGCATTTGGTACGACCAATCATTGTTCACATTGTTCCTCGCAACAGGAAGTGCGTATGTCTGGAGAACACCTACACTAGCTTAAGATTATGGCTGTCTCATCTCAACTGTCAATCATGGAGGTAGATCTGTCAGGGTTTGGAATGGCATCTCATGGTTTTCTTCAGGCCCTATTGTAACACTAAAAGGGAGATTGAATGAGAAGGACTATGTCGAAATTTTAGCTTACTAGTCCATCCTACGGTGCAAACATTGTTTCTTGTATGAGATGGAGTTCTAAAGGATGCTAATCCCCCCTATTCATATAGCTTGATCTATCAAGTATTGGTTTGAAGAGCATGATAAATAAGTCAAATATCTTATCTTGCCCTGTACAATCCCCCGACTATAAATCATGCAACCACTGTGATCTCTATAAGCGGATAGATAAAGGTATCGATATCCACCACAGCATCTCTACAGGAACTTTCAGGTTTTTTCTCTGAAGAATGGTATAATAAATTCTTAACTACTATTTATGACTTGTATGATCCAATTCCAAAGTGAATCAGGCGGTATTACATGAAAAAGGTGATCCTACCCCGTATTAATAAATGTTTTCATGATGTTTCTTAGTGTTTCCATTATTTTGATAACTATCTGTATATATATATATATATATATATATATATATTGGCATTAATTGCATACATTGACGATAAAGGTTGATGCGTATTCATTCTTGGGTGCGTATTCTTGGAATACATATTATCCCACCCCGTATGGAAAAGGTTGGAGGTTTATAAACAAAATCTAATAACGCAATATCTAACAGTAAACTAACAATATTTAATTATTTTATCCGCATAAATATTTGTAAAACATTACATAGCCCTCACTAATGAGACTGGTCAAAGAAGATCTCAAATATATGCCTTTTCGGAAGTACGTTGTAATTGATTGATCGATAAAGGTTGGTAGAAGTAAGGGAGGGAAGAGAATTGACCCATCCTGTTAGCGAAGAAGTTGGACTTGAGGAAACTGTAAGGAATCAACCATCATTCCTACAGGTAGATTTATCAAAAAAGCGATATTCAATTACACCGGTTAGCTCCTCGTAAAGGGAAGTAATGATACATGAAGGTAGTGCGTTAAAAGTTTTTTCATTGAACTTTTGGTTCTGCTGAAGATGTGATCTTTAGGTTGCATAGTTCACTTGTTAGCTGATATTTTATTCATAATCCCTTCAGTTGTTCTCATAAGTACAGCAGTTGTAAATCTTCTGTACCTTAAAGCTGTACTGTAATTTCTTTCCACAGGATCTTTACTTAGGACATAAATTTCAAGGATCATTTAAATTGGTTAACATTTATTTATAGAACTTCACTGCAATCAAATTAATTTTCCTTGTAATCAATGACTTGTTTCGGTGAAAAGTATTAAAAATGACTTACATTAAAGGAGGGCCTTTTCCATATCCAAATTTTAGTACTTCGTCATAGAAACGCCCTAATTTGGTCGCAAGATGACGTTCCTCTGCTGAAATCTTTTCTTGTATTTGTTTCTTGTATCCTAATAAAATATGTTTACCATTAGTTAAAGTTAAAAAAAAATTCGATATCCAATATTACATACCCTATATGAGATAATCATATATGCTTCTATAGTAAAATCGTGTCAATTAAAGTACAACTGGTGGAAGCAAAATTCTGACAAGCATCGAATAGTTGAAGCAAGCTGTATATTCTAAATTTCTGAACCAGAATTAAACTTTTTTAAAAGTAAAAATAAGTCCCGTTATCTAAGACATTGAAAATGTTAAATCAAAAGCAAATTATTGTAATTTTTAGAAAAGAGAAATAGTAACTTCCAGTAGTTTTCAACAGAAAAATTTGATTCCAATTTTATATTTTTTTGTACGTAATTCTGAATAAGACAAAGTAATATATTTATTTGATTGCTTGAAAGCAATTTGTTTAGTTTTAAATTAAAAAAACCATTAAAAAGAAAATGAAAACGAAGCTTGGACTTGGTTTGATTTAATTCTTCATATTGTTAACTGAGATTATACCCGTAATACTCGTATTATCGTTTTCATCTCTGCCATCGTTAAGAATAAGAATCAGAACAACATATTGTTTTATGAAAATTTCCTTTTAAAGCTACATAACGTAAGTGAACGACATTTAATAAAAATAATATTTTAAATTACTACATGGGTATATATAAATTAAGATGTCTGCGTACGAGTTAACGTTCACCTCAAGATTCGGAATCACCCATGTACTACTCATAGATCACGTAATACACTATCTACCAATAAGTATTTGGACACCCATGCAAATGACGATATCTGCAATCCTAATATAGGTCACGCCTTCCGCCGTTAAATATTGCGTAGGAAACAACATTGGCAGTCGCATGCAAGATGCCACGAAGAGCAGAGTTATCTGATTTTGCGAAAGATGTAATCGTCGGGTATCACAGAAATGGCCGATCCTTAAGGAACATATCTAGCGTGCTGAATTACCCAAAATCGTCAGTGGCCTATGTGATTTGGAAAAGGGGGGTGAGCGGTGATTGTCGGAATGTGCCCCGAGTTGGCAAACCCACGAAACTGGGAGATACAGACCGACGGGTGCTGTCCGGAGGAATTCGGAAGAACCGCACCCACCCGATGGCCCACATACTCCAGGAGTTTCAACAGGCATCCGGGAGTGTCTTCTCCAAGCTGAGTGGAAGAAAATACCACTAGCCAACATACAAGGGCTTGTGCAAAGCATGCCCCGGAATGTTGAGGCTGTAATTGCCTCTCGGGGAGACTCTACCTACTATTGAATATAAATAAAGTTCGTTTTTCTTTTCTATTACAGTTGTCCAAATACTTATTGGTAGATAGTGCATATGTCTAAAAGGGAATCTATCGTATGTTAAAAATCAAAAAATTTATAAGTAGTATATCACAGCTATACACTCCAAGGAATTCGAGCACAATTAAAAGTTTTGACCGTAAAATTATTCACCATTCTAATCTTCTTCAATCTGAATTCGATCATGTAGAAATTTTCCAATTTATGCTAATTCCTCATTTTTGGCTAAGTACTTGTCTGTTTTATCATCATCAGCAGCTCGAAAAAGTATTTACACATAAATATGCATGTTATCTAAATTTCCGCTTTTCATTTTCTTATGATTTGATCATAGTTTTTGAATATCAATTACTTGATCATATTTTATTCATTTATCAATTCCATTCTGGATCCTGTCTATCCGTTGAACCCTAATAAAGTCGACCGTAGCGCTCTCAACGAATAAACCGATTTCGCTCACATTCCCGCTTTTGCTTCCCACTGTGCTTTATTATTTTTTTTTCTGACGGGGATTAGGAACATATATACTGCCCCTCTCTTTGTTCTAGAAGATCAGTGGGTCTCAACCTGAATTTAGATGAAAGAGGACAACTCCTAACCACCTCTTATTTCGCCACTCTCCCACAAACATGAAGTTCCGGTAAATTTTGCTGATTCCTTTCTAGATAAAGAGCTGAATGATTTTTGCACTAGCGACTAGCGAATAGTCGATATAGGTGATTACCCGCATTGCCCATAAACACAAATCGTCAATCTAAACCTAATGCTCTGCAAGTAGAAGAAATATTCCAATTAGTTCCCATCTAGTTGCGATTTTTATCCTACTGTAAGTTTTATGCTATTTTCTCCGTTTTTTTCAGTTTCTTAAAGTTTTATATAAATATCTACGTAAAAGGCAAGATTTTTTAGTCATAGGAATTAACTTGTATTACTAAAAGAATTTTAATTTTGTAAACGAGTAAAAAACGGGTTCTATCAGGATAAAAGATGATATTTTTGTGACATATGTATGTAAACATATTATACAATTGAAGAATCTATTAACGTTTAGTTTTTTTTTTTGGCATTTTTCTAATTATTGCAAAAAAATTATACCTTGAAATACCAGAATATATAATTTCTGTGTAATAAATTTCTATAAAATATCAAATAGTTAAAACTTGAAGTATATATAACTAAAAATAATTATTGTATATTACAGCTATCTTAAAATTCCTTCATCTCCAAATTTATTAAAATGACACAGTACTCCTCGCTGGATACTTTTTATCTCCAATGCCGAATTTGAAAACATTTTATTATATCAACTTAGTTAATCTTTTTATATGGTAAAACAACTATGAAAGATCAATTAAAATGTCCCAGAGTTAATAAATAGACCACCATTAGCAGTAGTAGACACTAAAGATAGTATACTAGGCGACAGGGTATCCAACAGTATTGCTAGATGCTAGGTATCACGCGTTCTTGCCCATCGAAATCTTTCAGATCAAAATGGTGATTGGGCGCTAAGTGTAGACAAAACAAAACAAAGCGGTGTCTACTGTTTTGGGAGCAAAATAATTTCTTTTAGTGGATATTAGATGTTTTCTGTTTACAACGAGACAGGTCTGACACGCTAAATTGCCTACAACTGTTTTAAGGCGACAATGGACCTTCAGATTGACAAAAATATGTTCCTAAAACGATTTTTTTTCTTTCAGAAAATGATTCTGCAACTCACCAGCTTTAAATTAAAAAAATATGTTGATCCGATTATTATTAAACGAGTTATAAGTATTTTTTTCAAACGTAAACAATGGAAATGTTAGTCAAATTAAAACTTTAAATGCCATTTTCTCAAAACAAGTTTTCATGTCGTTTCGGTAAGTTCAAAATGTTCCATGCGTCATAATTTTTCTTGAATTTTCATACAATTTCATGAAGTGATTATTTATATATGTTAGAATAAAACCGAGTAATCAATTCATTATACTATTTTAAAACAACTTAAAATTTTTACAATAATAAAATTTTTTGATAAAATTTAGCATAAAATGACCTATTTTTATCGATTTCTTTTCTAGTTTTTATAAATATGACTGTAAATCAAATATTGATACTAACTTTTATTATAACTATATAAAGCTAGCTTAAGAGAAAAAATTTGATATCTGGGACAAAAATTAATGCTAATGGAGCATTTGTAGAGTATATAGCTCACTTCTACCCAGACTTGGGTGTATATAATTTGAAGTGGCACTCTAAATGAATTTGATACAAACACAGTTTATACATGAAACAATGTTTATTGAATTCGTTGCACATATAGAATTTGCTTTTACAGCAATAAGCATACGTACTACTTGTACGGAATATATATTATCATTCAATAAAAATACACATTGCAAATACTCACAAACCAGCAGAGAGTCAAACCAGCAGTACTGCCACGTAAACTTTGGGCCCCCTAAGCACTGGCGCAGGATAGCACCTGGAGCTGCTTTCCTCGTAGCTCCCTTACGCTTATCTATCAACTTTAACAACCTTCTTCAACGTCTTATTAATCAAGCTGCTTGGTATTTATACCAAGCGCTTATGCCGAAATTAGCATATCGCAAGCAGCTTCTTTAATTCATTCACTCAAAAGTTCGATTCTTGTGAATCGAATCTTGTGTATACCTTACACATTTTTAAATAGAGTCATTAACAAACTGATTTTAATTAATATCTTAATTAATTACATACTTTTTTTTTAAATTTAGAATTTCCATCTCTAAACAACACGGTATAAGTATACAAAATTTCATAGCAATTAGTTAATAAATAAAAAAAAAGTTTTTCATGTTCCATTGTCGCCTTAATGAACACGTTCCCTGATACTGACGAAATGCTGATGAAAATCAGACCCGGTCGTCTCATATAGATTGCGACAGAAGCACACCCACAGAAGTAGAGATGACTGAAGCTGCAACAGGATGTACTCCCGGTGTAAACATCACCACAAAGGAAGACCAGACCTCAGGGAAAACGTTTTACGGACACTGAACTAGTTGAACATTGAATGCGATCACGGTTGAAACAATAGACTAAAGACTGCAGAGATGTTAATGTCGGCACCCTGATTAAGTAAAGCGATAAATACTTGAACACTTGTAAAGATTATGTAAAATGAGGGGGGATATATCAAAGAAATAATTAATGATACGCAAGCAAGTATCTCTTTTGTCAAAGTTGATTCAACAAGAAATAGCAGATTAGCAGTGTGGATAAAAGCAAAGCACTCATGAGCTCTTTCTTAAAGTTTCAGAGAAAAGATTGAGCCCAAATAGAATTATCAGTGACATGAATGGAAAGATTTTTATTTTATTCTTAAACAGACCCCTAATGTTGGAGTAATATTCGAAATGGTATAGAGTAATAGAAGACTTAAATGGTCTCAGGTAATTTTAATAATATCTCTAATTCGTCTGAGAATTTTGATAAATAAAAAGAAGGTGATAAGAAAAATGCTCTAATATTTGAATTATTTTTCACGTCATCAATCCCAGTTTTGATAAAGTTAAGGTTTTTTTTCATCATGGAATCTAATGCTAATCGGCTAAAAGTAACTAGAAAGTGGCAGAGAGTAACAGAAACAAATTTAAAAATTGAGATTTTTTTATTCCAAGGCTAAAATTTATTTTTTTAAATCCACCAGTCACCCGCCAGTTCTTTTGTCATTCCCAGGATTTTGAAGTTTAAATATTGCTATCAATATTGTTTGTAATAGCAACCTTGGGCAGTGATAGAGCCTTTTTAGTTGAGTTGTCATCTTTCAATTTTTCTCGAACATTTTGCCTCATATTTTTTTCTCGACTTAGGGCCACACTATCTAAATGAAACTGGTTTGGAGTTCAAAATTCCTCTAACGATTGAAATGAAACTATAATATTATTATTTTTACTTAATGATGAATAGACTATAAAATATAATCAGAAATACCTATAATTTCATTTTACAGGGACTGGTTGTCGCGAAAAACGTTTATTCTATTTTACTGCGTTATTCTGTTTCTAATCATTTTAATTTCTTATCATTATGTTTTTGCTGTCTTAAAATACAAGAAAAAAAGATAATCAGCATTATATAGATCCATGTAAATCAGCTAGCATATTTATATTCGGCTTTTGACGTATTTTTACGTATGAATCAGGCAGGAAATATATATAATAAAGACCACTGTCGTATTGCTCGTCCAAAGTTATCTTATCGGGCGTGAATTAGTTGGGTAGTACATTAATTATTTATAAAGGGGTAGTTGGGTGCGTTGTGTTTTAAAATTATTTGTTAATAACCCGTAGTTAAGGACGTAATTAGCAATTGACGAACAAGTGAACTAAAAATATGGAAAAACAATTAAAACAGAGAGTTGATTTAAATTTAAATTAAACTTTTTTTTTTACAATTTTTATACACTTGTGCATTTTATCTTAAACACTTTCGTAACAAAAACATTTATCCATATATAAACCAAATTCTCAACTAAAAAGTATGGTTCTAAAAGATTACTTTTAAAAAACAAGGCAAGGGAGCACAGGATAATTAACCAAAATATCTAATACCACTAAATTCTTCTATCAATTATTTCCACACCTATTCGTAGACCAAACTTTAAAAAAGAAAATCAAAACCTCTACCAAAAAGAAACAGACTGATCTTTACAAAATAAATTATTTGGACTCACTCAATGCGTTGTATTTCGGTGCACTTGTAGATTCCCTTCTGACGTAGGCCGGGGAACTCTTGCTTCTTTGGGCTGGGGAGTTTGCTGCTGCCTTTAAATCACTTCGCGCACATACACACCAATATTTCACTGCACAAACTATATTTGGGGAATTTAAAAATCTTCTCCTCACGTCGTAGCTCACCTCTCTCAATAGGCAACGGGGAACTTCAGTTTCCGTCCCGATACGCCAAAAATCAAGAAAAAGGTCTCTCCCTGAGAGATCGTAGAATTGGCTATCTCCGAAAGAAAGAGGAGAAAGAGCGAGAGCTATAAAGAGAGAGCTCTTGAGTTTTTCCAAACTCCTCAATTTATCTATTTTTGAAGCCCATCCTTCTTCCTTGGCTTCCCCTTCTAAAATTCTTTTAGACCAATTCTGAAACATGCCATCCCCTCATTCGCTTGTTTTACTCCGCCATCATTTAAATTGCCGCCCCTACTCAACTAACGTACGCCCCCACGGGAAACAAGCTTGCAAAAACCTCCCACGACGCCCGTGGTTCTCACATGCCGCCGTTGTAAATCCGAAAACACAGTCCATTGTCGTGTAATGTCAAACCCTGGCGACATCTTCTCTTAATCTTGTCTGGCGATCAACCTCCCAAGTTGACCACCGCCGTAGGACTATTCAATACCTTACATCACACAGGACCGGTCCGTTCTTTAATTAACGTACCGCCTTCAGCCGTCGTTTCCAAATTTGTCAAATAAATGTAATGATGACAGCCTTCGATCAACTTAACCTTTTCATATTTTTATGACATTTTTACATATTCGAAGGCGCATCATTACAACCACTGTCGTCCTTAAAAAAGGTCTTCCACCTATAGATTTCAAATCGCTTAGTTATGGGCGTCTGTGTGGCATCAACAATATGTATAGAGTTTTTTATTTTATTTGCGCATATCTTGTAATAACATTCCCCCTCACTCAAATGTGCCTTTACAGAATGATAATTATAAGTATAAAAACTTGAAATTTAAAGTTTCGTTTTAAAAATATTGAAAATTGAATATTGAAAGCTTGCTCAGTCTGTGACATATATGCTGAGAACCAATAGCTTTACTTGCAGAATATTTTCACTTCTGTGCATAAGAAGGATTTCAGAATAATTTATCTCCAGCATTTATTCAAAATTTATTACTTTAATTTTTCTTTCTCGAGGGATTTTAGCTGTGGAAAAAATATTTTCGGAATTTTTACTCTTTTTCAAATACCCTGCAGACAGTTTTATGAAAACAGAACAAACGAGCTCTGAAAATAATTTGAAAGTGATACCATGCCAGGAATTAAAAAAAATATTCTTTTAATAATGGCGAATCGGGAATAATTCCTTTCTGAGACAAATAGGCCTCTAAATGGGAAAAGGCAGGGCAAGCTCAGACAGTATAGCATAAAAAATGTTGCATAGAAGTTTTGGCAACTTTATCATCTTCGAAACAGGCAGTTTAAGCCTAAATGATGAAAAGGTGCTTTATTTTAGAAATATGCGTGTCCTCTGAAATCTATAAAGTGTCAGTTATTAGCATTTCAACTTACTTGTACCTATCACCCCTCTGGCTGTTTCTCCAAGTATGGTCAGGGAATCACTTCTTATATTCTTTTCGCAATCAGACGATTTTTGTGCTTTAACACTTTGTAGACTTGGGGAACAAACACCGATGGTACTAGAGAAAAATAAAATTTTTTTTTTTAGACTCTAAAGAAACACAATTTTTCTCGGTTTGTCACAATAAACTTTTCTTAAAACAGTAAAAATGAAGGAGGAAAGAAAATCTAAATATGTGCCGGTGATTATGAAAGTGGTCTAAGTCATATATTTTTCAATTCGGGATATTTGAAGATTTGAGTTTGAACATGAACTCGATTCTGTTTAATGACTAAGGGCCTGTTCACATAGGAGTCCGTTGCGTTGCGTTAAGGAAAAGATGACGTTGAGACGAAAATAAACCAATCATAGGCGTTAAAAATTTCATTGCTAATCGTTTGGAGGCATATGATTGGTTTATTTTCGTCTCAACGTCATATTTTCCTTAACGCAACGCAACGGACTCCTATGTGAACAGGCCCTAACTCAATCGAACGTTTCAATTTTTATAATTTTGCAAAGATTGCTCCAGATTACAGTAACGCAAAAGAGTGCAATACGAAATAACTGATAAACTCTTTTTAGATTCTTGATTTAGGTCACCTTCCTAATCATCGGCACATATAGCAAAATTACAACAGATTAGAAAATTCTTATTTCCTTGATATGAAATAAGTAATTAATTTATTTTTTTGTTTTTCGATTTCCCTTGTTAAACACACTGGTATTCAAAATTAAGTAAATTAACGCACATTGCATAATATTACAAAAAAAAAACACTTGGTGATATCGAATGAAATATGGTGTGGGGAGACTTCATGACATCAGGGGTCAACATAGCAAAACAAAATAAAAACGGATGATTATGTTCCTACTCTACGCAAACTTACTGAAAACATAACTTAGCAGGAAGAGAAACATAATGGGAAAAAGTATCACCCCAAAACAGCCTGTAGCTATCACCACAAGCAACAATGCGATGACGTGGCTGTTGAGAAGTGTTTGTGACAATAAATCCTACATTTGCTGAAGATCTCATTTATATGCCATCTCGAACCCTGAATAGGGCCTTAAGTTCCTAAGTGGCATTGTCAAGAGAATTTAACACGTGTTTTACAGGACTGAGGTGTGAGGTCAAGGTTGGGAACTAGTTGGATATTCCATTCTGAAAATATCATCCTAAGAAATCATGGACTAGCGGAACTCTGGTAGCTATAGAGTTATCGCACATGAGAATGAACAAGGGTGCGACGTCATACCTGAAAAGCCTTACATCGAATGCAACATTGTCATCCCTGACTCCCTTCATTTAGCTGTTATGCTGTCACTTGCCAATGGTTCCTTTCGTCAAAAATCAGCTGACACTCTTGACAAGGTGTCGTTATTTTCGAACGACCGAGATCTGACCTTCAGGCGAGGCGTCAAGTTTCATTGGAAATCCGGGCACCTACCGCTATCAGATCATATTCGCCTGGGACTAGCTAATCCTCCTTATCAGTCCATTATAGAAACGATTGTAAAAATTCGTTTTATTAAATTATGGTTTATCTAACCTAATAACTACTCTATAAAGTAGTTTAGAGAGGTCACTGCCTCACAAAATTATAGTTTTTCTGTTTGTTTCTTTTATTTTTTTTGCCAGTTTCTTCCGTTTTTACATCAAATGAATTCATGATGTGTATTTATCAATCAATATATGCATATGTTTATTGGTGGTTATTTCTAATATTAGATAAACACCTTTATTTTAGAAAATAGAGTAGTTACTAGTTGATGGAAATTTCAGTATATCTCTATTTTTCAACAAAGCCACCATATTTTAGAAAAAGTTCTGTAGGGCTAACTGTACAGTTTATTTATCTTACAATTAAAAAAATTGCAGGTGAAAATAACTTTGGAAGCTGACAATCGAACTAATGTTTCAATACTAAAATTTTGCAATAATGATTAGATAAAGAAGAAAAACTAAAAGTATAATTATTTTAGCAGGTATAAATGTTAGAAGTTTTCAAATCCTTTTGTTTACATTTTCTTATCTTCTATAATAATAATTTCATGAAAGAATGAATTTACAACTAGTCTACGTTTGACTCATCATATTTTTTAAAATAGTTTTTTTTGTAAAATTTATATGAAAACTTAGTTATCCTACATCATAAGAACAAAGGTTCGGTTATTTATTACACATCTCTAATAAAGAAGTAAAATTTAAAAGGGGGATAAAGCTTATTAAAATCCAAAAATGGAAATTAAAAGGGGAAATGTATTTGAACTAATAAGTATCTTTCTTCTACAAGCCACTGAAAATTAGGTGTTTGCCTCTATGGACAAATGAAAGATAACTAGAGTGGTTCATCATAGAGTATTTGAGGCTACGTATAATCACGAGTATGTAGTACAGAATTGACAGTGACTGAAAATTTGAGCAACATTTATCGGCTGAGAGAGACAAAAGAAAATATGGTGGCGCCATGTATAAGAAATTTTGAAGAAAAAGGGCAAAGCTTGATGTCGATTTATTGACATCATCTACATTTTTATATTATACGTACTTAATTTTTTATTAACATTTCAGACCTTTACATTTTTAAAATGATTGTAATATGATAGAAGAGTTATCGTATTATGATATACACTGTCATACAAGGTGCGCACATAAAGTAACCGGACAACTTTTTATAAATAAGAAAAATATTACTCACCTTCAAATAAATTTGTCTCCTTCAAAATAATCACAAAAGTAGTCTGTCTATACAATTTTTCCAACGTTTCTTCAAATCATCGAAACACTGTTTATAGGCGTTGGAACTAACAGTTCGCAAAATACGCGTAACATTTGATTTAATATCCGAGACGTTTTCAAATCTCTGTTCTTTCATGGCCATCTTAAGCTTCGGAAAAAGGAAAAAATCAGCTGGTGATAAGTAACAACTCAGCAACTTTCAGACATGCTTGGGATAAGCAAAGAAAGCTGTAGATTAATTTTAATTGAAAATCTGAAAATGAAAAACGTTTGTGTTCGATTTGTGCCTCGGATTTTGACAAAACAGCAAAAAGATGACAGAAAAGCTTGCTGTGAAGATTTGCTGACTACTGCGCAACAGGACAACGATTTCTTAAAGTGTATTATAGCAGGAGATGAAACCTGGTGTCTACAATACGACCCAGAAACAAAAAAACAAAGTGCACAGTTGAAAGGACCGTCTTCTCCCATTACAAAAAAAAAAAACAGCACGGATGTCAAAATCAAAGACTAAGGTGATGCTGATTGCATTTTTTGATTACAAAGGACTTATTCACCACGAATTTTTTTCCTGAAAATCAAACAATTAATCAGTATTTTTACAAGGAGGTGCTCTTTCGATTAAGAAACAGAATAAGGCGAGTTAGGAAGGAACTGTTTGATTCTGGGCAATGGTTTCTTTTACACTATAATTCTAGGCCCTGTACAGCAATTTCTGTACAATATCTTGCTAAGAATTCAATCACAGTGATAAATCACTCACTATATTCTCCCGACATATCACCAGCTGATTTTTTTCTTTTCCAAAGATGGCCATGAAAGGACTGAGATTTGAAAACGTCTCGGATATTAAATCAAATTTTACGCGTATTTTACGAACGGTTAGTTTCAACGCCTATAAACAGTGTTTCGTTGACTTGAAGAAACGTTGAAAAAATTGTATAGACTCCTTTGGCGATTATTTTGTAGGAGATAAATTTATTTGAAGGTGAGTAATATTTTTCTTATTTATAAAAAATATTCGGTTACTTTATGGGCGCACCCTGTAACAAGTTCTTTCGAGTGGAGACAAGGGGGGGGGGTTGTTTGGACTTAAAAGTTATTAAATGCTCAGGACAAGACCTTCTGCAAGCCGTCAAGTCCTTCACGGATGCCTCGGAGGTCCAAGTGACCTCCATTACATTAAATTGGCGAGGCATCTGGTCGTGACATTCGGCTGAGTCGCTTCAAAGATTTGGTATGCTTGGTGGCCGAGACCTAAAGGTATTGGCGGTGAGGGTCTTAGAGACGACGGGGGACGGTTTCTGGTGGCTTAACAGAATGACGACCCGCAATGGAGTGATGGCCCGGGCCGTTGGGTGAGGAGTCGATGGCATTTTAGGCAGTTTTTGAGTGGGCCCTCCCCGTAATAAGACGCCAATGTCTTGTGAAGTTGTCCTTCCCTTTGGTTTTTATTGTTTAGTTTTTCGTTACTTCTCTGTCTTTTATATGTTGTCAAGCTTCGCATGATAATAGCCAAATGCTCGGTGAAACACGATAGGAACGGCAAGAATATTTCTCCTGGGCTCTGGACGCTCAGTTTGAGGTAATATCTTATCTTGGCATCAATGGGAAATGTAAATTACGAATATTATGGTGGGAACTTAAAACGGGCAGTGAGTATAAGATTTTTGGATACAGATTACAGAGAGGATGTAAGGCCAGATGGCTAAGATTAGACGTCCAACACCTGACATTTGCGTAATCTTTACAATATTTAAGACTATGGCATATTCACTTAATAGAAGTCTGGGCTAATGATTCTCTTATCATGTTTCCTTCGTCACCATAAATCACCCTGACAACTGGATCCTTGTTCTCATCTGCCTGCTCTTGTATCTCCACCCGAGTTTGATCAGGAAACAGATTTTTCTGCCATCTCCAGTCGTCGGGTTCTTTGCTTCTGACCCACTCGACGAAGCAAACAAGTATATGCCCCGTGGCGTCCATGTGACGAATCTCCAAAACTCCTGTTGGTATTATTATATGGCACTGGTGAATGGCCAGCCCTCGCTGGCGGGCGTTCCAGCAACGGAAGCAAGTGTCTGTAATAGATTTTCTCCTCCGCCTTCTCTGAAAGGTTCATAACAAAGTGTTTTTTTCAGTATAAGTCGTTCAGTATAAGAAATAAAACTAACAGGGGAAAAGAGCAAAAAGCTCAGGATGCTGGAAGATGTTAGAAAAAGGGAATTTACATAAAAATATAAATCTATTTCTCAGTTCCCTCTACATATATTACTTTATTAGTCATAAAGTAATATATGTAAACAAGTTGGTTCCCGTCATAACATGACGGCTAGATAGTAAATAAATGTACAAATACACAAATTATGCTCAACACATCGTTGCCAAATGTTGAAAATTATAATAATGCGCAGAAACGAATTAATGTGTTTAAGCGGGCTCGTGCTTAGTATCTAAAGCCAGATTTTAAAATGTCACTGAGCATGCGCAGAAAGCAATTTTTTTTAATTGTAAATTATCGCTCATTAAACAGCGCGAAAAAAAACAATTTCCATGAGGTTTAATCTTTTGTTTCACAAACATAATTATGATAAAAATAAAAATAGCAGAGATAGAGAGAGATCTAGAGACACTCCTCGGAATAAACGTGTTTATTATTAAAACATGTCACTGAGCATGAGCAAAAACAGTGAGTTTCAAAAGACAGATTTAAACATGCTACTGAGCATGTTCAGAAATCAATTTTTTAATTGTAAATTATCTCTAATTTATAGAATTTGCTGTTACAAAAACCAAATTTGACAAATCTACAGATTACAGTCTTTCGTTTAAGACCAAAATGAAGCAAATTGATGAAGTAGTTTTCTCTCACGGACTGCCCAAAAAGTCGGCTTAGCAGCTATATAGATGTTCTTTCCCAAATGTATTGTCCTAAGAATTAGTTGTCAATTTATTAAATTTATCTTTAAGAAATAAAGTTAACATGTGATTAAAGAAAGTTATATGGTATGCTGGACAGAGCAATAAAGAAGGAATTTATGAATGTAGAGCTATGAATTACGTTAGAAGTAAATTAGAATGTTACTTCTCTCAGAATTTGCCATAAATTATTTTGTGAGAGTTATTTGTAAGAAATGAGGTATTCAGGGGGAGGAGAGAAACTGAAAAAATGATAATCTTTTTAAATCAAAGAAATTTTAAAAAGGATTGCATTTTTAAAGAAAAATATATTAATTGTTACAAAAAGGATTTTCAAAATGGCTCAATTAGAGTCTAAAAGAAATAAAGTTGACTGGTGAAGAGAAATGATGTTTTAGATTCAGCATAATGTCAGAAAGAAGAAAATTAAGAATTTAGACTAATAATCAAGTAACATATAAATATATATAAATAAAATCTGAGGTATAATTTTCTGTTTGCTAACTCGTGTTTTCATTTTACATACCTCTCATCTGAAATCTGCTAACGAATCCCTAAACAGGGAAAGTGGTGATAGGTAAAATGTTGATTTCCTAAGATAGTGAAGGTCCCTTTTCTAAAATCTTTCACAGAAAACTTTCATATTCGCCGCAGTTTGGAGTTTTAACCAAATAAACGGAAATTTTAATGCCTACTGGAAAACATTTGGTTTTAATTGGTGTGAGCTCCCTAGTATAACACTATTTTGTAGTAAATTTACCATCTTACATCATGTACGGTTTAGTTAATATAAGAATAGTGTAATTCTCTCTCTATATGTATTAATATACACACACATACGCATATATATATATATATATATAAAAGACAAAGTTGAAAGTGAAAAACCAGTATGAGCTCTAAAGCTACTTGCAGACAGGAAATAAAAACATGAAAAGATAAGTATTAAATATGTTTTAGACAGCATCTCGTCATCAGCGGTGCTGATACTGTCTAAAAACCAATGGATTGTTTCTGATAAGTACGATCTAAACAATAAACATACTTAGACAGCGTACAATCCATTAGAACCAGAAGAATTGAATAATTACTTAATAAAATATATATATATATATATATGTATGTATATATACATATATATATATATATATATATACATATATATATATATATATATATATATATATATATATATATATATATATATATATATATATATATATATATATATATATATATATATATATATATATATATATATATATATATATATATATATATATATATATATATATATATATATATATATATGAGGGCCGTCAGGAAAGTAGTACCCGATCTCGGCGTGTACAGAAGTGGTGTATCAAGTAGCCTCCACACAAGGTCAGCTAACCTCAGTCGGCTATCTGCTTCCTACCCGCGAGGTTACGATCCGCCATTAATGCTTTTCTTTTTTTCCTGTGAGTGTTTAAAACGTTTAAAAAAATTGAGAAAGCCGCCAATTCTGAGGTGAGATCGGTTATTCGATTCCTTAACGCGAGAAATGAGCGACCATGTGAGATTTATGTTCAAATCAAAGAGTTTTATGGAGATAATGCAATAGATGAATCATCATTTAGGCCAGGGGTTCTCAACCTTTTCAGGCTCTATGCCCCTCCTTTGAACACTGATGTGGGGTTACGCCTCCCCCCCCCCCCCCCCACCACCACAACTATATGGGGTCAATACAAATATAGTACAATCGGAATTTGAAACTGAAACTGGTTATTAATTGAAAATATAGAATAGATAATTTCATACACAAAATTTATTACTGCACATACCTTAATTTGGAACATATTATTATTAAAGCATATGAAATCAAATAATTAAATACAGATCAAATATATTTGAGGTAATCATGGATCTAGGTGAGATTGGCATGTAATAAAAGTCACTTTCCCAACATTAATGAGGGGGCTGGCACTGTTTGTCCTTGACAAGTGTTTGAATATTAGGTTGTAACTGTGACAAAGAACACCTCAGGTCACTATCAATATCCAGACGTACGAAAATTATCGTATTTTTACAATTACGACAATTATCGTGTACGACAATTATAATGTTCGTGTTCGTATGTCGAAAATACGTTACGGTTACATTGTGACCGCAAAATTGAGTACAATAAATTAGGTTAGTTTTACTTTTTATTTTATTTTTTTTTAAACTCACGCCTCCCTTGAAATTCTTCTACGCCCCCCAGGTTGAGAACCGCTGATTTAGGCGATGGTGTCGAAATTTTTACTCGGGATGGGAGAACGGCCATGATGATGAGCGAAAAGGGCGCCCGTCGGTACGGCCTCGTGTCTTTTCTATGACAATTCCAAACCTCACACTGCTTTAAAAACACAATTTCTGAGCTAGTTTAAAAGGGAAATTTTCAACAACCTGCCCTACAGCCCGTATCTGGCACCTCCTTATTTTCATCTTTTTTCCAAAATTGAGATATTTTTTTTTAAAGGAAGAAGTTTTCAAAGTGATGAAGACCTGAAAGGAGTCACTGCTTTTCTCAATGAACTAGCGGCGACTGAATACAAGACAGGGATACAAAACTTATTACATGCTATGACAAGTGCTTGAATTTACCTGGTGGCTATGCTAAAAAGTTTTGCAAGTTATATTTATGTAAAAAAAAATTTTCTTTCATAAATCCTCACTAGATGCTTTTTAATTATTAAACGCGCACAATTTCCCGGACGGCGCTCGTAAATAATCGTGAAATAATCGTGAAATAATCGTAAATAATCGTGAATTTAGGGAAAGCCCTCAAAACTGTACTTATCTTTGAAATTGCACAAAGTACTTAGTTACAAAAAAAATCCCTTTTTAATGTTTTACTTACATAGAAGCTATTTTCTGGACTTCCATTTGATTCTATGGAGGCGGACTCTACCATATTCATGCATGAATTGCAGGCAGGTTCAACGTTGCGTAGTTTCGTTCCCTTTGTACGCAGAAGAAAGAAGAGGCAAAGATGAAAATTAGGAATTATGCATTAATTAAAATTTTTAATGTGAGCATATGATTTTCCAATTAAATGAAATTAATAGTTAAAACACCTACATCACACACACACACATATACATATATAAAGCTTGAAGCTTTTAACCACTATGCCACCGGGCGTCATATATATAAATATATATATATATATATATATATATATATATATATATATATATATATATATATATATATATATATATATATGACGCCCGGTGGCATAGTGGTTAAAAGCTTCAAGCTGCCTCACCACAGGTCAAGGGTTCGGACCTGCGACTGGAAAGGTCAACTCAACTTTCATCCCTCCAGTGGGTCGATAAAATGTGGACCAAGCATGCTTGGGAATTAACTCTGGGGATCCCGCTGCAGGCTTACCACCTGCCCGAGACATATGCTGTATGGAACACCAAGCCCACGGTCAAGAAAGCGGAGATGGGCACCACCGGACTTGGTCCACATGAACTGTTGCGCCATTGGTTAGCTAATTAGTTTATATAAATATGTTAGTTAGTATATACAAATATGCATACGTACTTTACAATGTACATAATCGTGTCGGCCGCCTTCGGTCGAAAAAATATACATTGACTCTCCGAGGCATGCATGCAAGAATTGTTGAGAAATTAGCTATAACAATAGGTTTTCATTCTGCCACTAATACCACTGCCGAATTTTGCTTAGTTGTACACCTATGTTACTAGTTCGCATTCTGTGTTGCGATTCATAATTTCGGTGTTCTATCATATTGAAATCAGGGATCTGTGTAAGCAATTCAAACATGCTCTGATATGTCCCTTAAATCTAAACCATTGTTTACAGATCTAGCTTTAAGGCTAACTGCATAATCGGGCTGGTACAAACGGGGCTGCCCTCTGTAGTTTGTCCTATAGGTGGCTGAATCTGGTTGTGAAGGATATAAATGATAACATTCGTGGCCGATATTTGTGTTCACCAGAGTCAATGGGCCAACGCCATGCTCGTGTAAAATAGCTCCAAACAAAAGCACTGCCATCTCGAAATGTGACAGTTTGAAATGGATACACTCCGTTAAATACCGTGTTCCTGGATATTGCTGTACCTTCAAATGACCATCAGAGCAGTGTAAATTGTATATGAATTTGTCGTTCGTATGTTCCGTTTCCATTGATGTCCAAAAGAGATGTACACTGTCTTTCGAGCCTAATGAACAACTGCGCGATGGAAACCCATGAAATGAATTCTTTAGAAAAATTGCATGCATACAGAGTTTGCAGAAGATTCACTCATCTATGAGCTCAGTTGTAGCGTAGTAATAATTCGATTAGGCGTAACGTTTCTCTTTAGACTTCAAAGTCTCCAACTATATATTTATTTCGTCTTGTACATTTTAATAGTTGAGGAACACTATTCTTTCATCAGCAATTCCCTCCATTCGAAACCGTTGACTTTAGTGCGTTTAATATTTTTGCACCTTCTTTGATGCACAAATCACTCGTGTAACATTAGACAATGCTCCTTCGTTTCAATCCCTTTCGATATTTTCGATCAAAATTACAGAGACCGTGAACGCTCTATGCTTGCCCTTACAGCAATAGCAAATACACTACGTAATTATAGACCGCATCAGATCAATGAACTTTTTTTTTCCAAAGCGGAGGCCTTGACCTTTAAACATTCGCATATTATCCCCGTGGTTTTGCTGGCCTCTTTATTATGGGGGTACCACTTAGGTGAATCTGCATTGACCCCTATGAAGGGACGACAAAAACGGAGGCATTTTTCGTGGTGCATGACATTTATGTGATGTGTTTATATATATATATATATATATATATATATATATATATATATATATATATATATATATATTATATATATTAGTAGTAATTATTATTTTTAAAGACTCGTCCCTCAGTTTGAGTACGACCCCCGACCAATCGGAGTCAGGAGTTTGTAGGGGAACCGGTTTCGTGCGGAATGACCTGCTGGACACGTTTTGGCTGTCCCGGTGTCGCACTTCTAGTTTAGGAAGATCAGTGTTTTTCAGATTTGCATTGTACTACTTGGTGTTGGGTCGTGACACGTGCTGTTCGCTAAGTTAGAATGTTTGTCTCGAATTTAATGGAATTAATATGCTTATTAAATTAAAAACGAGTTGATTTATGTCTTGAATCCAAATCACGACATATATATATATATATATATATATATATATATATATATATATATATTATATATATTAGTAGTAATTATTATTTTTAAAGACTCGTCCCTCAGTTTGAGTACGACCCCGACCAATCGGAGTCAGGAGTTTGTAGGGGAACCGGTTTCGTGCGGAATGACCTGCTGGACACGTTTTGGCTGTCCCGGTGTCGCACTTCTAGTTTAGGAAGATCAGTGTTTTTCAGATTTGCATTGTACTACTTGGTGTTGGGTCGTGACACGTGCTGTTCGCTAAGTTAGAATGTTTGTCTCGAATTTAATGGAATTAATATGCTTATTAAATTAAAAACGAGTTGATTTATGTCTTGAATCCAAATCACGACATATATATATATATATATATATATATATATATATATATATATATATATATATATATATATATATATATATATATGTATCGCATGGCTGCCTCGACTGAACGATTACAACCGTCTCTAAACCTGTACCACAGAACTTAAGTCGCGAAAGGATTCAGTTCCATCTAAATTAGGCCCCATAAGAATTTATGTGATCTGGGGACTTTAAACGATATGTACGCAGTCAATTCGGATAGCTTGAATCATTGAGAGCTGTTATGCGTTTAAACATTTTTTGTTTAGTGGAAGATAATACTTTTGCAGCTCAAAAATGCTGAAACGGAAAATATGCATGTGCCTAAGGCAATCCACAAAAATTTGAGAGAAAGTGAGAAATTATTATTATTATTATTTTTTTCCCAATGCGGAGGCACTTGTTGTCAAACATTCGCCTATACTGCGCCTCAATTTTACTGCCCATTTTATTGTGGAGGCACCATATAGGCGGAAAGCATTACCCCCTATAAAGGGACGACACGAACGGAGGTATTTTTCGTGGCGCGACGCTAGGATTCGATCCGAGCACCCTCAGCACCGAAAACCAGCGCGCTCTACCACTGGGCCACCACAAGCCCAGTGAGAAATTATAGAAACTGGAAATCGGATGCAGCTGGGAAACTATGTTAAAATCAAAAAATAGTGTACAATAAGAAATTTAAGAGGTACTTTAAAATTAAATCCCACACCAACACATATAATAACACTGAGAAACATTGTACAAACCATATCGGAAGATTGTTCTGGGAACACAATTTTCACAGTCTCGTCTCCACTTCTTCCAGTGCTGAATGTATGCATGTCGGAATCCTGAATGAAGAAGAATACCCTCTCTTTATTATATCTACATAAAGGGTTGTCAGATTGTGAAAGAATATAAGGAGAATTTAACCAATATAAAAAAAGAATAAAAAGATGACTGTGTATTGAAATATACAAATATAATACCTATCAACAATAATTTATTATATCAGTAAAAGTACAATATGTGAATAAAGAATAATTTTATTTAAATAGAATTCCCTCTTTTAAATAAAATAGAACATTTATAAATGAGAACCAAAGCAATATAGGCTAGTGCGCTGAGGGGTGCGGCTCCGGTTTATAATGGCAACACAAGGGTAGGAGTCCTATTTAGCTAGGTGATACCTCAATTTTGACAGAGCAACCCCAGTTAGAGATATCTGGCGGATCGTACCTTCCCCCACTCTCTCTGACCTCATAGATAGACTTTCCGGGCTGCGGATTTAAAGTGCTCATATCCGGCCAGACACGGAGGTATTTAATGCTGATTGTCGGGATTCAATCTAATCACCCTCAGTATCGAAAGCCGACGCGCTACCCCTAGGCTACCTGAAGTCCGCTGGCTAATAGTAATCTATATATATATACACGCCAAATACCATTCACTGACTGTTCCTTTTATCTCTGGAACTATAAGGCCTAAGAAGCTGAAAATTTGCATGGCTTTTCCTATTAAGCTCTAGGTGCTCGCTAAGAAATCTTTTTAAAAAATTTGAACTTTATGGGGGTTAAAAGGGGCTATAATCCCCCCAAAATTCTAAACTCCGTATTTAACATTGGATTTCAACCAAATTGCTTTTAAATGAATCTACGGCTCAAGAAACGTACACATACCGAGTTTCATTAAAATCGGCACAAAACAGACAGAGATAAGAATTTTAGAAAATTCCAAATATTTCAAATGTATTCCAATGCAATACGTTTTTCCGTTTTAAATCTATGAATAGCAAAGCGAAATACCACTCACTCACTCACTGTATCTCTGGAACCATAAAGTCTAGGACGCTGAAATTTTGTATGGGTGTTCCTCTTAGGCCCTATGTGCTCACTAAGAAATCTATTTAAAAAATTGGAGCTTAAGGGGTTAAAAGGGGTTTTGCCCCACGGTCGTTAAATTGCACGGTGAATTCCTCTGAGGAATGATAACCCGTTATTGCTAAAGATAATTTAAATTTGGATGGTATTCCGTGGCGAGGCACGAGTATTCATCTAGTAATTATATAATTATGAAACAAAAATCCCAGTAAGGTGTCTTTAGTCACAGGTCTCTCTACTTTTTGAGTCAATAATTTCTGATAGCAATTTGTTATTACTTTTTATCTATATATTTATAACAGTTTTGTAACTGACTGACTGACAGATAACGCACAAACCAAACCGCTGGACCTAAAGGGCTGAAATTTTTTGCATGGCGATTCTTTTTAAAGTGTAGGGGTGCACTAAGATTTTTGAAAATTCTTCTTAGATTTTTTTTAAATTAAATTTTTAAGCTGTTTTTGTAACATTCTTTAAAATTTTCATTTGAAATAATAATCTGAGGGTTTTAAAATCTATATCACAAAAATGATCATAAAAATTCCTTTGAAATGAAATTTGTTTCGAATCTTTACCTTTTTTTTCTGATTTTTGGTGAATTTTTAAAGATTAATTTTTAGAATTTCATTTATTAAATGCTGATCACGTGGTTTCGTTTCTTTTTTTTATACTTTAAATTAATTTTGCGCCACGTGCATAACAATGAAATAAACTGACAAAAAATATTAAAATAAAGTAAAAGATAAAATTTAACCACTACACTAATTTAAGATGGAAGTTTTTTAAGAATTTAATTAAAATTAGTCTGTTTTATGGATATTAAAAATACAAATTAATTGCATACATTGACCATTGCATTTAATTTGAATATTTTCTTCTACATTATTTTGTCTATAAAAATATCCGTTACAATTTTTTATGAATATATTATTTTTTTGGCATTAATTGCATACATTGACCGTTGTATTTAATTTGAATATTTTCCTCTACATTATTTTATCTATAAAAATATCCGTTACGATTTTTTTATGAATATATGAATTTTTTTGGCATTAATAGCATACATAGACTGTTGTATTTAATTTGAATGTACTCCGTAGCGAAGTATGGGTATTCAGCGAGTTTAATTATAAATTTTCTTGATATTGATTTAATATCCTCCTCTACGTTGAGTCCGTTTTCTCTCCTTTTTTCAATGAGCTGTGCAACACTCATCGAAAGTAACCTGTTTACTTTTTCATTACGTTCTGGTATTAAAAAGCAATATTGACAAATTTTGAGGGTATATAAAAAAGATTGGTTGAAAAGTAACTAAGGGAAAAGGAGGACAAAAAAAAAGAACAGGATAAAAAAGAGATTGAACAAAAATGTATGCCTGCGGGATTAAATATATCAAACAAAACTGAATATGCAAAGTAACCTAATCTTTTTCATGTTTATTGAAATCAGGACAAGTTATAAGTTGCCCAAATTAAAAAATTTCCTATAAAACGTTTTGCAAAGAAAAGTATCTTAAAATTCAAAGATGTGCTGATAATTTTCTGAAGAAAGAAAGATATTTCTTATACTTTTCTTTATAGCCTTATACGGGCATGTGGTTTATAAAATAACGTACTTGTTTATCCCTAGTGATAGAGACATCTTGAATTATATGCACAGTATAGACAAGGAAGAGTGATAATGCATAGTTTGAACAAACTTAAATAGTCCTGGTTCATAGTAGTAAGTCTAATGCTCTCCCTACTTCAATAACATTAGAATAAATACTTGATGCTTTTGATTTGGATGTCTTTCTTTATATTAATAAATCCATCCCGTAAAGAATATTAGAGAGCAACAGGCTAGGGTAAAAGTTCTGCATTACTCTATAATGCAATGTAATAGCTTAACGAATGGCTTAGTGAAGGATAGACGAGTATTTTTCCTAACAGGGTGAGAGGGGCATAAACACCTGTTAGTTAGAGTTTGACTCCTTAGAGTGCAGTTTTTACTCGAAATAACCATTTAAGTATCGTAGGTTATTTGATATAGGTAAAGTAAAAAATTCTCACATCCTCATGAAAATCATCCTCATGAAAATCATCCTCATGAAAATAATCTTGTGGACCAAATATCTTCTTGGGCTCTTCTTTTTCTGTTTCGAGCTCTTCTATTTCTGTTTCAGGCTCTTCTATTTCTGTTTCGGGCTCTTTTATTTCTGTTTCGGGCTCTTCTATTTCTGTTTTGGGCTCTTCTTTTTCTGTTTCGGCAATCTTATACGATATGCTTATAATGTCATCTACAAAACTGTCCACTGCTTTATCAGCTTTTTCTTCCAATTCCTCACTTGTTTCAATACTTGTGTCGGACACAGAACGTCTATCAACAATTTTTTCGCATATTTCCCAATTGAAGACTGAAGACTCGTCGAAGGAAGTCACGACTATATCTAGTAGTAATTTTGACTCAGATTTTCCCTCGGTCTCTAAAAATTACAAAAGAGGAAGTGAAATAAAGATAAAGGATGAAAATGTTTTAAAAGAAGGTACTATTTTTTTTTTAACCAATTCGGAGGCACTTGTCGCGAAGACATTCGCCTATAATACACCGCAGTTTTGCTGGCCATTTTATTATGGTGACAGCGTATAGACGGACTAGCATTACCGCCGATGAAGGGACGACACAAACGGAGGCATTTTAGTGGCACGACGCCGGGATTCGATCCGAGCACCCTCAGCACTGAATGCCAGAGCGTTGTACCACAAGGACGCCACAGGCAGGTACTAAAAAAAAAAGAGTAAAAAGTAGATTGAGAAAGAAAGAGGGGACGAAGAAAAGGAAGCTAATATAAGAAACTAAATTTTTTTAAAACAAGAGTACGCGAAAGAGAAAAAAAATTAAAGAAAATATATATTATAATAAAATTCTAGGATTGTTTGTTGGCAATGCAATATAGCAAAAGTCTCGCACAATAGAGGGTTATTTGTAAGCAACAAGTTATTTTGATCGAAGCAAAAACAGATTAAAATAAATTTCTATTATTAAAAATATTTAAATAAAACTTGAAATTACTGAATTACAGGTATATTATTAAACTATGGTTTAGATTTCTTATATTTCGAGAATTTTTTAAGTTTGCATTAATATATGGACAATGTATAATCAACAGAAACCATACTGAAGTCACTGATATATAATATCATTTATCATAATCAAAACAAATATAAAATAAATTTTTACCAGATTTCGTTGAAAATTGCCCCGGAAAGTGATAAAAATGGGAAAGATAATTAACTGGAAAAACGGCATCGTGTTCGTATTTCATAATTTTAAAGCAAAGGCACAAGATTAGTTCATTTTAGGTGTCATTGATGCCATATGTTGGTAGAAAGAGGAATCTTTTATTTCCAAAAATACTTATTTTTAGAAGAAAAGGAACTAGCATGGTAATTTGGCTGCAATCCCCTTTCCCTCTAGAGTACAAAGAAAATAATCCAGTAATTTTGAAAGATGGCAAATGAACAGAAAATGTCATCAATTACACTCTTTGTTGAGCCCAGATTTACCTTTCAAAGTAATGAAAAATAATTTCATTTCTCGAAGCATCAATGACATGAATGTATCTAATTGAATATTCATAGAGTAAACCTGCTTTTTTTGGTTTGTTATCAAAATTAGCTCCCATTATTCACATTATATGTCTAGTGGGTGATCCAAAGAGTTAAGGGTAGTCGAATAATTATTAAATTTTGTAATTTTAATTTTGAGATATAAATGGCTTCATTCATAAGTTTAATATAGGCGGATTTACAGCCTTGCTACTGGTGTGTTATTTGACTATTTGATTATGTAAGTAAATAAATCTTGTCGCCAGCACATGAAAAGAGCTTCTAATAAGCTGTAGTATTTAGATTTAAAAACTAGAGGTAAAACATAGAAGTGTATTGGGCATTCACAATCGGTAAACTTCTCCTGAAGTAGCGTAAACTGTACTTTCTTAGACGTATAGTTTTTGTATGAATTTTTAATTTATAAGTATACTAGCGGCCCTTCCCGACTTTGTCCGGGTTGAACAAAATATTATACCAATAAATTTTCAGTTGATAGCCAATAAATTGTAAATCTTTTTTTACCTTAATAATAACCTAAATAATATCTTAAATTAATTTTATGTTAGATAATAATTAAAATAAATTTTTTAAAAGAAAAAGGCGTGCCGGAGAACGGCTAGGTTCGAACCGCTAGCGTCAGAACAGAAGCCCACCGCGATAGCACCACGATTAGGATCGTTAAATCTTCGGAACAAAAAGCGGTAGAAGACAGTAGCGGAAACAATGGAGATTGTTAGGATTAAGCCCCTAACTTTATTTCTACTGATCAGATATACATAATATATAGCCTATGTCCATCTGGAATAATGTACCTTTCAAACAGTGAAAGAATTTTTCAAATAGGTACAGTGGTTCTGAAGATTACCCTCCACGTACAAAATCGCTCTCTCTTTATATATAAGTATAGATATAACTGAAATTCTGTATATATATTTTCTGTACATTCCTTAAACTTTTGCCTAACTTGCTCCATATTTCGCAAAGGACCCGCCCCCCCCCCCCTCTAAAGCCCTGGAAAGTGTATACTACATTAAAACGTACGGATTCCACCCTTTTCACTTTATTTTGCATCTGTGACATTTTTTGGTCTCTCTGTATTAAGTAATAGAAAAATCTCAAATTTTACAGCATTTTTTCCAAACCCCAGTGGCTGTTTCCTGAAGGCTAACTGATGGTTTCTTTTATGGAGGTTTAACTGCGCTGCTGTGGATTATTTTTAATTATGACAAGGATGGTTGGCATACCATAAGCAGATGACTTTTCCTTCGATCTTATTTGCATTAAGAGTTTATAATACCAATTTAAATTCTGCTCTCCATTTATGATAAGTATCATCATAACGTTTAGTATAGACTAAATAATTTTAGAGCTTGTTTTGAATGCTCTCTATCAAGCGAGCAAAGTAAATGCGAATAAAGAACTACAACATATCACTAATATAACCGACTCTAAATATGTATATTACTTTACTAAGCTTCAGAGTTTAATAAATGTTGATGACATAGTTGGATGTTCAGTTTGAGAAAAACAACAAATTTTGATCTAAGTATTTATAACTTATTTGGTATAATAGCATCAAATTCCCACGTTGTACAGCAGAAATATCCAAAATAAAAAATTAAATAAATAAATGTGTTGCAGAGGTAATTTTATGAAATTGTTTTGAAATCTAAAACATATGCTAAGTTTATCAGGATGCAAACATAATTTATTTGCTTTAGACAATCACAAAGGTGTTTTAGAATCCGCAAGTCAATTGCAGAGTGTTTTCAAAGTATGCAAAATGATAGCAGACGATTTCTAGAGAATGTATGTCGATAGCAGGTTCCTTTTACAACATGAAAGTCAATCTCAGCAGTTGACAAGTTATCTTCCTTGCAATACACAATTGTTTCATTTTCATATTTCCAAAATTGGTAATTCTCTAAATCAGGTGTGTCCAACCTAAACGATCATAAACTTTATAAGATCTATCTTCCCAAAGAAAATTATAACTCTCTACACAATCACGCCCTATTCACGTCATAGCTTTTAGGCACGAGCTACATTTGTGAGCATCTATTTTTAAAGAGGAAGCACTCGAAGAGTGAAATAAGATTAAATTTTTCTGATGAGAAACATTAAGGACTCAAGAAGAATTGCAACCACTCCAGTGAACGAGACACTGAAGCATTAGTTTCCCGAAAACAAGGTTAAATATCCCACTAGTTTTATGTTACTCTCCTTTATACGATATAATACACAATAAAGGAAGTTTTGTTATTTCTATAAATTAACTGTATTACATATTTTATACTCGGATCAAGGATATTACTCCTCACTCAGTGTGCTATAGGTAAGCCAAAAGGTTGGACACGTCTGTTCTACATGTATAAAAATGCTCTAGATATATAAAAGTACAAAAAAAAATCAGACATAACTTTACCCGAAATTCTTGTAGAATGACTTTTAAATTTTTCTTTTAACAATTGAGAAAACTTTTTGACATCAAATACAATTGTCTGAGGGTAGGTAAAATCTTCAATCTCGAGCTTGTTCAATATATCATTTATGGGGCTTGTTTCAGATCCGTTTTTCACTTCTCGAGGATGGTCGCAATCCCTTAATGTAGCTCCTGGTTCTTCTTCACTACTAATAATTTGTCTGCGATCTCTGGTAATCGCTAGTGGCAGATCACTTTCTGAAGATACCTCAAATAGAGAAAATAATATAAAGGAGATTGAATTTCAAAAGAACTTAAACGAAAGCAATATTTTCTCAACATGAGTAAAATATGAGAAGGGAGAAAAAAGTATTGAAAATTAATTTACTACAAAACTTCTGCCACGAACTAGAAATTTCTGCCACGAATTGAAGTTTTACCCAGATCTTTTCATTCCCTCCTGATATACCCGACGTTGTAAGGAAATTTTACTTTCGTCCACTTTTCTAATAAGTTGTAAAAAAGAGGAACAAAACAGGCCATTAAATACACCCCTCTTCAACACTAACACAAGAATTTCCCCTTGAGACTGAAAATCTCAGGGAATAAAACATAAAATACGGATAATAAAGTGCGTTTTTAATTCGTATTGGCTTGTTTTATGTGTTAATATTTTGGTTTAAAGCATGCTGCATCGTACAGAAAATTGTTAATTTTAATTAGTCTTGAAAAGAGATCAAGCAAATCAAAACTTGCGGGCAAAAGTTTATTTTCGCATTTTTTACGTAACACTAAAATTAAATTTGTTTTTCTGTTATTCAATTCAGCAATAATACAGTGCGGTGTAACACCATATTTTTAAGAGTACGTTACCTTTGAAATTAAAGAAACATAATAATTCCTGAAAACTGGTTCAGGTGTTACCAAATTATAGGTACATTTAAGGTACCAACCCTGATGAGCAACATTTATATTCGTTTATGCTAGTTTCTGACAAATGTCTGACGAAACAAATTCTAACCATGATGTACGTCCAATCTTATGAGCAAAAATGGAAAACCCATAAATAGTTTTGAAAGACAGAAAATCCATCAAGGATATCAACAAGGTTATCGTGATTAGCCGTTGTTAGAAAGCATAATAATGGACCGTTATGTAATTTAGAATTAACATTCAACGGAAATTCTAAAGGTTCCGCCGACCACAGCGATAAACTTAAACGGCTAATTTGATTGATGCCAAGTTGTCCTGCCGGCAATCCGCTTAGCAGGGACCCATTGGCTCGGGGGGAACGGCTTACTACTAGCAAGCCGGATTCCCCCCCCCTTTACAAGTCGTAAACTAATCTATCTATTTAACCAATTTGTAATGGCAACCCCGCTTAAGTTCCACACCTGTTCCCTGTTGCTTTCCATTTTTCCCCTTTACTTATTTTTGCATTTATTTATCTTTTCCATACCCTGCAAACTAATTGCACTTTACAATTACAATTTACAATTTACATTATATAATTGCCATTTTACATTCAAAATGCAATTCAATTACAATTACACTTTTCCTAACATTTAACAATTGCACTGCAAACATATTACAATTTAACACATTCAACGGAAAAAACAACAGAATCCCGGGAAAGTGTAAAATGGCCAGTATCCTGCGTCGTTGGTACCAAAAGCCAACCAACATGTTATGCTGGCCGCAAAAAAAAAAAAAAAAAAAAAAAAAAAAAAAAAAAAGAAAAAAAAAGAAAGAAAGAGAGATTGGGAAGAATGAAATTAGCGACACAAGAATCACTTGCATCGACTTCCGTCAGCAAGCTGGCTTTAGGGATCAGAGAGGAGGGTTCACTTTCCACGCCTAGCAGACGGCGGTCTACACAGTTAAAACATGAGAATTTTAGAACAAAATTTGAAAGTAACGATACTTAAATGGCAAGGCCAGTATTTAAATAAGATGAATAGATTAAAAAGTGAGATAATATTTACCCTATCAAGATTGTCTTGAGGTTTATTTTTCTCAGACGGTAAGTCCATTTCCTCTTCGTCTGATTTTTTTCTCTCGGTTGAGTCTGATTTTAACAACATCCCCGGAAGTTCCTTTTCTAATAAAGAGTGTATTTTCCTTCCAGAAGTATGCTTATGTTGTTCAGATTTTTGGTACGGATCATTTTCATGGTTCTGCTCTGTTTGCTTTTCTTGTACTATATTTGAGTCATGGTCAGTGTACCCTTTAAAATCTGCACCCCTCGGATCCTTTACCATACAGCAAGGTTCAGAATGTAGTTTAGGTGCCATATGATCATGCCAGTCTTTTTCTTTTTGATACTTTTTACACACTTTGAGATTCTGGGAAGAACAGGAAAAAAAGTTCATATACAGCAATTTTTATTCATTGCAAAATCATATCCAATAATTGTTTCTAACTACGTTCAAATCTCTTTTTTAAAGAATGCCAATGAATATGATCAAAAGTTTATTTGTACTAGCGAATTATGATTACATATGTTTTATTTGTTATCGGTGTTTTGCTTCCCGTAATTTATGCTTGTGACCTCCCGATTTCCTTTTGGCTATTTCAGCCCATGCGTGAAGGATCCGATAATTTTAATTGGGAGTTGTCTCAGGGCGTAAGAAATTTGTAAGTGTCTAACTTAACAAACAGTGAAGGCAGGTTACCAGCGTTAGTACCAGAAACCCGTTTTCAAGAATATGTGCATATTATCAATAGCTCTTTGGGGAACAATAGCTGTACCAATTTGTCTAGACAAGTACCTAGATAAACCAGCAACAGCGTCTTGTCACCACGAACTTGCTGGTAGGAATATATAAAGTCTTTCTGTACGTAGACAATGGCTGTGAAGTAAGGAGTTGTGTTCAGGACTCGGTCTCTATTTTTGGGGTATTGCGATTTCCTAATTTTCAAATTCTTTTAAAACAAAGATCAGATTATTTTGTTCCTAATCATGAGTCATTAAACAGACCTGTGCTCAAGTTGTCGGCGCCATATATGTAAAAAATAAGGAGATAGTCTCGCGGTTCATAGATTATTGTGAAGAGACTGATGAATTTTCAGAAACCACTTGACAGTGTGACGAATTAAAATAATTCTCACAATTAAAATATACGCAGCACATGGCTGGAATTTGTCGCAACTGACCGACACGCCCTCCTTTAACGTATAGCAGGTGACAGAGAGCTGGAACGAAAGGAACACAAAGCGGTTGGAAAAACGTGACATCTTGGCGGAACAGAAATTCGCCACGGTGCTCCAGATTAATGACGCGGGACCACCGTGAAATCACTAGAATTTCAACCTTGCCTGCCAGCAAATCGAAAACTCTAGAATGACATCACGAGTAGCAGATCCAATAGAGACGAGTTCTCTGGACGGAGCGAGAGAGTCCAAAAATTAGACGGGGCGAGAAAAAGTTAGTTAGCGACCTGCTAAGCTGTGGTAGACTCCTCCGACCATCCAGGGTCGAAAGAAAACGGCTATACGCGGACTTGCGTAGTCGGCGGCTTATTTCTCACGAAGAGAACTTTTAGCTTCGGCTAGGAAGCTTGGCTACAGTTCAACGAGATAATCAAGGCCGGATCATCCTGATTCTATAAAGTGCCTCGCAGTCATCCGCCCTGCAGAGAGTGAAAATAGAGGGACTTTCTCTAATTTCAACGAACTATTCGATGATATTGAATTAGCGGAACTCCAGGTGGTAACTCCTCCTAACGGACTCAGTCGACATTTTAGAGGACTTTCATGAACTGTGTAACGGATCATCAATCTCCAAATTTTCTCCTCCGAATTGAAATAAATTCGTCGATTTTAATTTATTTGGCTGTGATTTTTTGTTGAGTCGATTGCTACCTCGATCAACGCGTTACAGCCTTATATTGGTAGCAGCGAAGTAGGATCAAGAATCGTCGTTTAATCAACAGCGACGGCCCACGACATTGTGCACATTATCGACGAAGATAGATGTAGGACACCCTGTCTTGGAAGCACCCCTGTTAGGACACCCCGTCCTGGAAAGTAGAAGTACCGGGAGCCTCAACCGATGGAAACCGCCGTGTACTAATATCCGTTGCCGTGCTGACAAAATTCCGCAAAGGAACCACAACATTGAGCTGACCGACATCGATTGCAGAACGAGGGTCGTCAGAGAAGGTAAGCCTGACTCATTCTTAGAGGCAAAGAAATTGTGTAGTATAAAAGTAATATATGCTAATTTTAAATTAAAGACTATTCTTAGTTTGCATGTATAATTGTTGAACGGTGCTGTAAGATAAATTAGTAAATGCACTTGATTCTAATCGAAAAGTAATTGTGTTTGAATTAAAATATGTGGAAAATATTACAAGTAAAAATTTAGTAGAATTGTGTTTTTTATGTGTAGAGCAAGAGTTACGCGCAAGCATCAGTAACTGTTCAAACAGTATGCAAGTCTGAATTATAAAATTAATTGAGTAAAATTTTAAGGTGGTCTTAATTGCAAAAGTTCTGAGTGTATTTTTGAATTGTGTATATTACGAATTAAATTAGCCAGTGAAAGAATTGAGTTTAGTGTCGTATATGAAAAGTGTTTATTGCAACTAAGTGTTATATTGATGTTGAAATGATATTATTATTGCTAGTAATCGAATTATTGATTCTTTATGGTATGTTGTAAGTTGAAAGCAAACAACGATTGTAGAGGTTAAGCTTTTCTACCCTACTCAAAAGCAGTTGCGATTGTATGGAAAAACAGTTCCTTTTCTTCTGCTAAGTCGATAAGAGAATTGTGTATTATTGTATTTCTGTGTGTATTGTATTTTGTGAAATTTTGGAAAGGGAAGCTAGGAGTGTAAAATTATCTAGTAAACTTGTGTCCAGTAAAATTGTAAGATATTAATATGGCTTTCTTAAAACGGCATAGAAAAGCCGATCTTCAAAACCTCGCTAGGGAATTTCGATTGGAGGTGGGGGATGAAGAGACGATAATAGACCTCTCTAAGAAAATCGTAGGGAGCGAAGATTATGACGAAAAAAGTGCCAAATTAATGTTGGAAACCATAATTGAGGATAGACTAAAAGTTGAGGCTAGAGAATTAAAAGTTGAGGCTAGAGAATTGGAATCGCAAAAGTTAAGGGACGAACGAGAATTGGAATCTCAGGGACTAAGGGAGGAGCGTAATTTCGAACTTGAGAAGTTACGGTTAACGCAAAGCGCCGAAATCGCTAGCGTATCCTCTACGAGTAATGAGAGCGCGAGACCTCGCAAAACCCTTAGAATGCAAAAATACGACCCAGAAAAGTCCGATATGGCTTTATTTCTTTCATTATTTGAGCGCCAAGCTCGGAAAATAGGTATTGATCAGGATGATTGGGTAACCGACTTAATTGAATTGCTACGCCTAGAGATTGCTCAGTTAATTATTAAAATACCGGACGATAAATGGGATGATTATGACCATGTTAAATCTGTGTTGTTAGAAAGATTTAAGCTTAGCTCAGAGGCATTTAGAACGAAATTTCAGACACACAGGAAACAAGAAGGGACGCTATGGCAAGATCTCATCTTTGAGTTGCGTAGCTACCTAGAAGGTTGGTTAGAGGGAATTGAGGTCATAGATTATGAGACTTTGAAAGACCTGATGATAGCGGATCAGTTGAAAAAACGCGCCCCTAATGAAATGAAAGAACATTTCATAGATGACTGGGGAAACTTAAATGATCCGGATGATCTAGCAAAGAAACTAGACCATTATGAAGCATCTAGACGCTTCTTAAAGAAACCCCAAATTTTAAACCTACGGAAAAGAGAGTCGTAGACCGCCCGAAAACTGAAAAACCCCAGGTTGAGAAAAGAGTTGAAACTAGCGAAAGCGGGCAAAACAATGGACATAGTGCTAGGAATATAGATCCTGAATTTCGAACGAGGGAGTTTGAACGTAAGAAGGAAATCGTATGCTATAATTGTAATCAGCCAGGGCACATTAAACCAAATTGCCCCGAACCCAGGAAGGAGGTGGGAATTATAAATTATCTGGCCGTGACGAAAACTTTTGATCCCTCTTTTAAACCCTATTTAAGCCAGGCCAAGGTAAATTCTAGGGAAATGACTATTTTACGGGATACAGGTAGTAGTCTTGATTTAGCTCCAGTACTCGTGACTAAACCCGAGGATTTTACAGGGGAAAAAATATGGGTAAGGCAGCCCCTAGAAAATGAATTGAGGTGCTTACCGCTAGCTCGGATAAAATTAGAGAGTCCCGAATTTGGAACCATTTTGACGAAAGCAGCTATCGTAGGGAAATCCGTAGAGATGAACCATTATTTATTGGGGAATTCCACCCAAAAATTAATTGACTCCCGTAAAAATAATTCTCAGAAAATTAATGCGGTAGTGACGCGAGAAAGTCGACGCAAAAAGGAAACGAGTCAAGAGACTGAGTCAAAATTTAGCGAGGATATCTTTAGGGAATTCGTAGGAGCCGAAACTCTGAGGAAACCAAATCAATTACTCTGTAAGAATAGAGAGGAATTTCGGTCAGGCGAAAGGCCAGAACTTGCGATTTGTCACAGGATTGAAACAGGAATTGAGGGAAGTTCCCCTGCAACCGTTTTTCAGGGATCAAATTCTGACCAGAGGGAAACTGGTTTCGTGAAACCGCACTCACTTTTGACGAAGACGAGTTCAGAGTCTTTTGTGGGCATTTCTTTCCAAGTGGGGGGTTTAGGAAAATTCATTGTTAAACCTCCAAGCCAGAGGAGGAGCGCTAATCCGCCCACCCTTGATTGCCAGGTTTCGACGGAGGTTAAGGGAAACGCGAACAATAGGGTCGAGCGTGGTATATCTCCCCAGGAGAATGGAATAACCAGATGTTTCAGTAGTGACGCTCTGAAAGGGGGGTTGCATAAGACTGAGACAGCCAAAAATGTTGAGTCCCCAGGAGTAAATGAGAAACCGAAAGAGGAACTCAATAAGCTATTATTAAGAACTCGAGGGCGACGCGAAATGCGTGAGGAAAAGTTGTTCTGGGCTTATGAGAGCTCAAAATTTGGAAATGAAAGTAAATTAGCCACGAAGGCGCAGATTTGTCTAAGACTTAGGCAAAAGAGAAAGTTGAGGAAATTTCCTAAGATAAAGGGAACGGTTGACTTACCGAGACCCAGTGAAAAGTTTTCTTGGGCACTTCACAACAAGTGGGATGTGAGTCAGAAAGTTACATCCAAATTTAAATGGTGTAGATTCGAGAAATTCGAACCTTTCAAACAAAATTCTTAGGGTCAAATGTAGATATAATAATCTAGGTAATCCGTGTGAATAGGAAACCTAGGAATTTAATCGTAGTACTGTGTTGATTTTTTGTGTTGTTAATTGAATTTTAAATTGCTTATTTTTATGTAGGGAAATTACTTAATAATGTGTTTTTGTTAAAAATGAGACGGTTGTTGTGAACGCCGCTAGGCTTTCCGAAGGGAATTTAGTTTAAATGACTTGTATATGGGATGTTTTACTAGAAAAGAAACATACACGAATTTTGGTTAGTGATAGATTTCTTCAACGGAAATTAGTTAAAAGGATTTGTATTTTGCTATAATTCTCTGAAAAGGAAATTGAACGCAGACTGTTTGAGCAGGATGCTGTCAGAATAAAAGAGTAATTTAATAATGTGTAATCAATTGAATAATTTAAGAATTTTTAATTAATTGACTAATTTAGTAGTGTATAATTGTATAATAGTGTTGCAAATAATGTTTTTTTTAAAAAGTTTTTAAGTACTTAATTTTGTAATTTTAAAGATTAAATTATGATTGCCTCTAATGATGTTGTCAGGTGAGCCATGTTAACCCTTGTTTCCAGATTTTGCCTGCAAGACAAAATCTCCCCAACGGGGGAGGGATTGTGACGAATTAAAATAATTCTTACAATTAAAATATACGCAGCACATGGCTGGAATTTGTCGCAACTGACCGACACGCCCTCCTTTAACGTATAGCAGGTGACAGAGAGCTGGAACGAAAGGAACACAAAGCGGTTGGAAAAACGTGACATCTTGGCGGAACAGAAATTCGCCACGGTGCTCCAGATTAATGACGCGGGACCACCGTGAAATCACTAGAATTTCAACCTTGTCTGCCAGCAAATCGAAAAGTCTAGAATGACATCACGAGTAGCAGATCCAATAGAGACGAGTTCTCTGGACGGAGCGAGAGAGTCCAAAAATTAGACGGGGCGAGAAAAAGTTAGTTAGCGACCTGCTAAGCTGTGGTAGACTCCTCCGACCATCCAGGGTCGAAAGAAAACGGCTATACGCGGACTTGCGTAGTCGGCGGCTTATTTCTCACGAAGAGAACTTTTAGCTTCGGCTAGGAAGCTTGGCTACAGTTCAACGAGATCATCAAGGCCGGATCATCCTGATTCTATAAAGTGCCTCGCAGTCATCCGCCCTGCAGAGAGTGAAAATCGAGGGACTTGCTCTAATTTCAACGAACTATTCGATGATATTGAATAAGCGGAACTCCAGGTGGTAACTCCTCCTAACGGACTCAGTCGACATTTTAGAGGACTTTCATGAACTGTGTAACGGATCATCAATCTCCAAATTTTCTCCTCCGAATTGAAATAAATTCGTCGATTTTAATTTATTTGGCTGTGATTTTTTGTTGAGTCGATTGCTACCTCGATCAACGCGTTACAACAGATACTAAAATGCAGGTTACCATAAGTTACAATTGGCGCTCTTTTGACGATAAAAGAGGAAAAAATGACGTATGGTTCTGGCACCAACTGATTTTTTTTTTACTATTTTTTTCTGAAAATAACATGTATTTTTTGCATGACAGTTTATCGTCTTCTAAAAAAGACATGCTGAGGATTTAATCCTATGATCAAGAAATCTATATCAGGGGAAAAAAGATTAATTACAGCTAGAGAAAAGAAAAAAAATCCGTTTCCACAGTTAAATGTAATTTTATGATCCTTTTCAAGCATATCAAATAGATAAAAAAAGAGAGAAATGTTTTTAGTAAGGTATGAAAAACAACAGTTTGGTTGAAAAATACTGGACAAATTGAATCAGATAAGAACAATAGAAAATTCTTAGAACATCAGCACCAAATCGCTATTAATTTGAAAAAATAGGGGTCTAGCTATCCAATGATTGACAATATCACCGCCAAAAATATTATACCATAGCCAATTAGTTTGTCCAAGAACGACGTTCTACTATTTAGATCATGGGTTCGTAACCTGCGGCTCATGGACTCTTCAGCCAACTTGGAGGAGAATTCTTGCTCATGCGGCATAACATAAATTTCGAGACTATTTATTTGAAACTAAAATGGATGCATGCGTTCAATTTGAAAATTTAAAGTGCCACACAGTAGCCTCTGAATTTGAATTCAATCAAATGTACAACTGTTCAGTAGTCACTCGGTAGAAAGCGTTTTCTAAAGTGTAACTATGACTCTACAGTTTTTGTGTTTTCTTTTTCCGTATATAAATGATCAAATGATTGATTAGTGACATTTTAATGTGTATTTTATGTACTAAAATACTGTGTGTCATCAACAGCTGTTATATAAGTGAGTCGTAATCATTTTTTGAAAAGAAAAATTACAAAACTGATTAATTTAAATTTTGAGTTTTCCCATTCTGTCAGATGGAGGGGTCCATAGCTTTCAACAGATTTTTAAAGGGGTCCATGACACCAAGAAGGTTAAGAACTAGTGGTTTAGATACTCTTGCTGCGTTTCTCTCCGACCACAGGCAGATCATCGCACAGGCGCATGAAGCGTACGCTTGGGGACACTAACTGTCGGACCTCTGAAATTTAGCGGCTTCAAACAGGAGATACATTCTGCAATTTTTTTAATGAAATAATAAAGTGATTTAATATCATTTCTTAGTATCTATACTAATATATAAAGAGAGAGAGCGGATTTTGTATGTGGAGGGTAATCTCCGGAACCACTGCACCTATTTGAAAAATCCTTTCACTGTTTGAAAGGTACATTATTCCAGATCGACATAGGCTATATATTATGTATATCTGATCAGTATAAAGAAAGTTAGGGGCCTAAATGTTGAGCTGATGCTTCACCTTTACAACTTTTCCTTTGTCAACCATAGTCAAGTAACCTTAGCAACACATCAAACGGTATTTTCATTTATTATCAGTAAAACTCTTAATATTTTAAAGATTCAAGTGGAAGTATTGATAAATACAAAAAGGATTTTTGAAATTGGCAGCGTTTAAGGGTTTATTGAAGAAAATTACATTTGGAACTACGCTTTTTATTGGACATTTAAGGTAAAAAAAGATTTACAATTTATTGGCTATCAAATGGACATTTATTGGTATAATATTACAGAACTTTATTTAACTTATAAACTTTATGTTTTTGAATTTATGTACAATTTTATGCACAATTTGCGTAAATCGAACTTGCATACATTGACCGTTGTAATTAATTTGAATGTACTCCGTAGCGAAGTACGGGTTTTCCGCTAGTTTAGAATAAAGGGGCCACAAACCCACGTTGCCCACCAAATACTTGATCCGCCACTGCCTCGACTGTTCCTATCACTGCAACTACTTCCATATCCCTCCATTGTACGATGGAAATTGGGGGAAATAACTTCACTCATCAGTAATAATAATTTAGAGAAATTTCAAAATTAAAAACATATTTAGTTTTTCATGTAGTTGCTAAATCAATAGCTCTATTTGCACAATTTTTTTAGTATCGGGAAGAGGAAAAGTTTAAAATAAATTGTCTTGGATTTATGAAAATTTTATTTAAAAATTTTTTTTATCACCTAAGGATTATTTTTTTGGCGATTTTTTTTGCTATAGGGAAAATATTTTCAAAAATTTTACTCTAAAAATCCCGACGACAGTTTCATAAAAATGGACGAAGGTACGCTACTCAGAATTTCAGAGAAATACTTTTCAAGAAATTTTAAATCCATCCTTTTATAAATGAAAAATCGAGAAAAATTCCTTTCCCAGATAAGTGGACTTAAAATAGTATATGTACAGGAGGGTTCGAAAGGACAGTTATCTCTGTAAATAATTATGTCTCTGAGAGCAGTCATCATAGAAACAAGTGATTTGGGCAATTTAAATCTAAATGTTCTGTGGCATGTTTAAAGCCAAGAAAATGAAAATGTTTTCCTTTAAGAATTTTCTGTTCTGGACCCATTAAAATTTTTTTGGTAAACGTGAAAAGCATGATACGGTTTCCTGCCAAGCCCTTTTTTACGCCAAAGGTTTGTCGCGTTTCGGGATTTGCTAGAAAAATTACTGTTAATTTTAACTACATGGTTCTTCAATTTGTAACGTCACATTGGCGTCATATCGCTTCACGTTGGCGACAGTATCATGTTCTACATATTAACCACTTTTTTATACAGATTTTTTGCCAACATAGTTTTTCAAAATAAATTAACTTAAGGGAATAAGGGACTTTCAATAATTTTAATATTCAATTTTTAACTCCATAAGGTAAGTTGGTGTAACTTGGGCCCATGGGGTAACAGGGCCATCCCCTCCCAGATTTTTCCTTTACATATCAGAGGGGATTTTCTCTCTGTTGTGGCAACACTGGTAAGGAGAAGTCAACAAAACAACAGCCATTTGGTCTCCAGCTTGGTTGAAGAATGTTTTATGGCTGCTAATGATTTTTGTATTTGTCATCACAAAATCTATCTTGCATGTTAAAGGTTTGTGGAGGGTCATGACCCAGTTGCGCCATCAGATTTAGTTATTTGGGGCAAATGGACCATACCTGCAGAGGAACTGTGTCCAGGTATGGCCCAGTTACCCCACACTGATCTACTTTTGCTCATATTAACTATTACTAACATAACCTAAGTAACTGAACTAGTTAAGTTATGTAATGTTAATAAGTTGCAATAAAGTCAATCAAGACAAAGGTCCTTATAGATAGAATGTTTTTGGATAAATTTATACTTTTAAAGCTTGTGAGATTTCAAGCATCTTATCTTTTTCTTTCATATAACTCACCCAAGATTTGCATCATATTTACATAGAAAAGAGACAGGAATAAAAGAGGTCGGGAGATTTGGCTTTACAAAAAAAAAGAGAAGGAAACTCCTAAAAAAACAGAAAAAAGATGACATTGTGAAGAAAAAACTTTAAGACAAATTTGAAAGTAAAAATAAAGGGAGAAACAACAAATTGATGATGAAATGCGAGGAAAAAAGCCAGAAAAAGAAAAGAAAGATTGGATTTAAGCCACTGACTTCAGTACATTCAGAAAACCCATTGCTTTCAACTTCTGGCCTCTTCAAGTTTAAAAAGGTGAAACCTGTAGTGAATTCAGACTCTGATGATGATGGCTCAACAGGTATGAGCATTGCGGACTGTGAATCAGACGAAGTTGTGCCTGGTATCACTGTTATCAAAGGACTATGTTATTGTATCGTATAATGGTACAAAATATACCTTCAAAAGCTTCAGGAAGAGTAGTGGTAACTACAGTACACGGGCCGGGCCCTCCACTGTAATACAAAATATACGAGACAAGTTGTAGATTTATATAGAGACCAAGTGAAAATAAAACACATGAAAAGTACTGGTTTAACTTGCTGGCGATGGCCAGAAAAGAAGGACATTTTGTGGTATGAAGATATTTTAAGATTGATTAGACCCCCAATCCCCACGTGCAAAGGTGAAATTTTTAGTGTTCTACAGTTAAGAGGTTGTTTATTTGAGTATGAGTAAGTTTAACTATTATAAGTTAAGTATTTAAGTCACTCATTTGTGTTCTTTTTCACTTGAGCTTACTACTGGTTCAGTTATTACAAAAAAGATTTTTTGCAAGTGACACACTAATTTGCCCATTAACTCATTAACTAACTCAGGACTTGTTAAACTCAAATTAATATTGCATTTTTCAAGAGAAAATGTCATTACAGCTACTAACTAAGCTAGAAAGTATGTTTGTACCTATGAAGATATGTTTTTGATAAATTGTGTTTTTTTATATAAGTTTGTGTGCTATTTTTTCCCCGGTGTTCACAACAATCTATCTTGCAACATTGGTAATTGCTTTGAAAAATAATTTTTAAATGGGGGAAATTTTTTTTCTTTCTAGATATATAAGCATTGGACCCAGTTACCCAGTCACAGATTCTGTTGTTTATTATGAGAAATAGACCTGGGTGGTCCACTTACTTCTAATTATATATATATAATAAAAACCAATATCATAGCTTAAACAAACTCCTTAAGACTTACTAAAATACATGTAATACAAAGATGTTTGAAAATTATACATATTAGTATAATTTTAACGTCTTAAAAGTATAGTATATAAAAAAGTTGAAAATCTATGACCCAGTTACTCCAACTTACCTTATACAGAATAATTCATGCTATTTTTTGCTACACTGAAGACCTACTACATTAAAGGCAGAATAATGTCTGTTTTTCAAAATGCTCCATGCACATTCCATATCATTTAAAAACGTTAATTTTGTAATATAAATTTACCATGTACATATAAACATAATTGTGCATTGAATTTTTTTCTATGAATTCAAAGCCATAGATATTAATTTTAATCAAAGAATTATGTACAGTTTTGGGATAAACACTTCAATTAACAGTCCTGAGAAATTTGGAAGAAAATCAGAAGAAAATTAATGCGCATAGAGCATTTTGAAAAATTCTAGCATTTTTGAAGAATTTTTTTCGATAAACAGGTTTTATTCTTCCAGAAAATACTTATTTGTGAATTCTAAGTGTCTTCAATGTAGCAGAAAAGAATATCAATTGCTACCATTTTGTATATAGGGTAAAATTTTGAAATAAAACAAAACAAAACATGACGTTGAATGTTACTTGTCCTCTTAAATTCCTTACCTTACATTTGGATTCCTTATATCTAGTATCGAAATATTTTCCGCATTCTTTACAACTTAGAGAGCAAGAACACGGGTCTTCATGTTTTGGTCTGTATCCACCTGCGTCTTTACGGACAGGAAGGTTTGACTTTGCTTGAGTAGGCCTTGCATCAGCAGAATTCTTTATCTGCAACAAAACGTCTTCTATGACTGAAAACAGGGCATTTAATGATTCCATAATGCAATTAAACACTACACTTTTTCTGTGTTCTCTTCTGTTGCACTTGAAGCATTTGTGAAATTGGCATTCAAATTCTGCATCCGAGGACATTTCAGAGTCCTCGGGTACAGACAGATCGCTTTCATGATCATCCGAAGGCAGTTTCAAGTCGGGTTTGCAGTTCCGAGGATGAGCAGGCTTGTAGATCTTGTCATCTTGAGTAAATAGAGTCGCGGGCTTAAAGAATTTGAATTTGAATTTTGGTTTCTTTCCATCACTGGGTTCTGAAACCTTTTGTTCAGCCTGCGGATCCGATTCGACAGACTGGATGAGCTCTGCAGATAAGTTGTTCAAATTTTCTTCTAGAATCTTTAGTAAATACGCTACCACCTGATAGACATATTGGTTGTAGTAATGGTTTACCAAACAAGAGGAGGAATTTTGGGGATCTCTTTCATTCTCTGTAACCACGGCAGAGAATTCATCAAGTAGAGTGTGCATTCGGTGTAGGATTTTTTTTACAATTTCGAATGCTTTAGGGAGAGCATAATTATATGAGACATCATTCTCGTCCTCAAAATAATTTCTTGCAGTTCGCTTTTGGTCATCTTTTCTGGAGGTTCCATGCTTATGGGGTAAGATTTTGCCATAGTCGTCCTCCACCCTTTTAACAAATTTCACAAATTCCAAAAGTTCTCTTTCGATATTACCGAGTAATCGACAGATTTCTTCGTTCAGCATAATTATCAGAGCTAATTGCGCTTAAAATCATTCTCGATAATGATATTATTTCTATTACGATTGAAACTATCTTTTGATATTTTCATTGAAAATTTTCTCCTTGTTTCTTAAATATTTTTTTTATTCTCTGAGATTCAATTATATATATTAATTTCTTAAAAGCACCTTTTCTTCGAGAAGCATCCAACTAATCAGTCGAGAATCACCAGTTCCTGAAATTTAATTAAATGTAAATTTCTCCCATCATAAATCAATAAATCAGTGAAATGTCAGAAAGGAAGAAAACGCTGTTGGTAAGTATCCGCGAGTCTCTCCAAAATGTAAATAATGTACCTATACCATTTATTGGTGATTTTGATGTTTTATCTTACGCAGGACCTATAAAAAATCAGTTCTGTTAAAAGAAATTTTCGAAACTTCTGTTTATAATATAATTTTATGAATATTTTAGTATTATCCGCTGAACTACTAAGATGAAATTTTCTCTTTATTTAAGCATATTTTGATGCCACAAGCTGAGTCACAAACTATTCTTAAAAAGATAAATTCTTCCTTTGAGTATTGAGTAGTTGAAGATATCTCTTGAAAAGCTTTTTTCCAGAGCAAACGAGGGAGAAAACCTTTTTGTTTTAAATTTCTGTGTTTTTAAATTACCTGTACTTTAAGGGCCTGTTCACATAGGAGTCCGGTAGCGAAAGCGGAAAAGGAAAGATGACGCTGAGACGGAAATAAACCAATCATAGACGTTAAAAATTTCGTTGCTAATCGTTTGGAGGTTTTTCATTGGTTAAGTATATTTCAATACTTTAACTCTTCCGCTACCGGACTCCTATGTGAAGAGGCCCTTAGTTTTGAACATCCGATAATTTCAACGGAGTACGTCACGCAAAGTGTAAATTTAGGATATTAAATATCAAAACTGCAGCATATGGTATTTTCTTATCTATTCATGCCAATTGAAATCACCATTATGGTCTGATACTTATATATGCTTTATTTTATCATACAAACTTTTATCAAATGGTCTCATAAGTAAAATCCAACAAATTTCTTAAATTTTGTAAAGATCCATGGAAAATTAAGTTCAAAAGTATATGCCTTTCGACCATCTCAAATTTGAATAGTTTGAATAATAAATTAGTATATCTCAAAGTTCACTTCAAAGAAATATAAATATTGATCTTTGACTTGTATGTTCCCGTGTAACTACGCAACATTTTTGTTTAAAAAGATAGAGAGTTCTCAAAGTAGTAGTAAAAGGAAATTTGGTGCTTTTCCGTTAGCCGGGCGCAAGTAATATATCGCCAAACAGGGTCCACAAGTCACATTTTCAGCTGTTTTGTTTAATTAACTGTTAACTCCCGTGATACGTGTGAGTGAAAGAACATATATGTAAGTAAACGTGAGTTTTATTTATTAAGTAAATATTTTGGTAGAGGTCAAAATCTTCAAGATGTTTTTAAAAGGACCCTCTTTAAGTCGTTGCAACATAAATTCAGGTAGGTACGATTGCAAATGGAGGAGTACCGTTCCTTAATGTTTTTTATACCGCTATTTGGGGCTTCATCTCAAATGCTCAATAATTTGTGCGATTGTGAAGAAAGCGAGTATAGTCTGTGGTTAATTTGTTTCCAATTTTTATTTATGCGAATTTAGGGGTCATTTAGCTGGGTCTCCCAACTTAATCATGTTATCTCACATGATTTATACCCGCTGATCTTCCTTCTTCTTCCAGCGTGTCGTGTGGGACAATTCTTCTTCAAAATTTACCCTATTTATTATTTACTAAACCGTTTACCTAGGATTGTTAAGTTGGAGACTTTTCATTCTCACCGATGGCTATACTTGTTAAGGCAAACGCCAAATGAGCCAGGCTAACGGGAAAGTACCGGAAATTTTAGATCGATGTTCTTATAAACTAGCGAAAAACCAGGGGAAGGGAATGTTATTTATACATTGAATGTCTCCTGGTGAGACTGAAAATCAAGATAGACTCAACTTAGATGATGACTTCATTTTCACATAATGAGACTAGGGATTTTAACCTTTATATTGTTAATAATATCTCAGAATTTTTTGGTAATAACGGCATTTCTTCAAGTGTACAACCAAGGCTTTTACTTTGCAAAAATAACTTGAAAGAGAATATGCTGTCTATCAAGGCTGAAGTCATCTAGGCGTAAGTCCCCTAGGCCTGAGAAACGTTGAATGACGTCACATCATTCCCACATTAATATTGCATAGCGAAACATTGTCTTTGGAAAATTGGGAGGTAAATATATATTAGAACAAAATTAGTCAACAACAAAATTTACAGCCACACATTGGATAACTAGTCCAAACACACCTAAAGCTGCCGTATGTCCAATCTGACTCTCAGCAACCATGTTGTTCCATCAGTCTCTCTAAAATACTCAACATGCAACTTCCTTTAATAATAATAATTTTGTTGAAGTTTTATTAGAAGTTTACGAAAGCATCGATTTAAATGTCTTTAACTGGCCTCTTATAGAATTCAAATATTTTTCTTGCTAAATTAATCTTTTGGGATATTTATTAAGCGAATATAGTATAAGTTAAAGAATAAATGTTTAATGAGAACCATAATTAAAGTTTAGGAAATATACTCATTTAATATTAGTTTTTGAGATAATGGGAAAAAAAGACTTTCAATTCCTCTCCTCATTTATCATTAAAAACTTCCATTAAACGTATTATTATTTTTTACCAAAGAGACCATTCAAGAAAAATTGAAAAGAGAAAAGAACATTTTAAAACTCATAAGATCAAAATGGCTTCTTCACTTCGTGACAGTGGGTTACAAAATGTTTGATGAGTCATCTCCTATTTAGGAGCCTTAAAAAACGTTTAAAATTTCGAACCATAACGCGTTCTAACACTGACCTGGTCTTGGGGTATGCAAAAATTCGCAGTATAAAAATGACATTTATATACGCCATCTGCGACAACGTACATTGTTAGATAGGGATATACATCACGATGATGTCATTTTCGCATGGCAATATGTTCGTATACTTCCAGACCTAGGTTAGAGTCAGTGGTCAGTGGAAGTGGTCTTGGGGTATGCAAAAATTCGCAGTATAAAAATGACATTTATATACGCCATCTGCGACAACGTACATTGTTAGATAGGGATATACATCACGATGATGTCATTTTCGCATGGCAATATGTTCGTATACTTCCAGACCTAGGTTAGAGTCAGTGGAGATTCTATGCCATCCCTATTTGATGCACAACTGGCCAAAAACTGGAGTCAGAAACTTTAAAGAAAATCGGGTCAAGAAAAAAGACATTATGCTTCTTATGCTTCTTGAGCATAGGCCCTTAGCGTATGATTCGATCATGGTCCAGTGCTCGTGGATACAAAAGATAGAAACTATTCTGATTCTTATATTATAATTCTCTCTGAAATATGGGCTATAAGTTTTAATGTTGATACATAATGCCAGGCTTTGATCACCCCTCCAAGTCCTGTCTGTTGTCCATTGTGGCGGAGGGGTGTTCCTGCGCGGAATGGACGAAGTACGTCGGGAGTTTAACTCCTGGAAGGGTCACCCAAGGCGTGAAGGCCATTCTATTTTGCGCAGCTAAAACAGACAGGCATCCGGGGCTAAAGTTAGTCTTCTCCCTATGATGCCCCAGGCCTTTGGGGCAATTGAAGCTGCTCCTTTCCATTTGAAGCTGCTCCTTTCCTGGATGACAGATCTGTACTGTTTGTCCGGCATCCTCGAGCCCCACAGCAATGAAAATTGTCACCGAACCTGGGAAATTAAGCCTCGACTGCGTATTCAGGTATTGCTATGCAGCGGCTGGTCTTCAGTGATTCATGGGCTGATACGCGAAAGCGGGGGAGCCGAGGTGTCAATTGAGATTTCCCTTTACCATGGAGATTGTCTAGCCTTCCTAGACAATCTGGGATTAGTAACAACAACAATAGACTTTCATGAGTTGCAAAACGTCGTCTTTCTGAGTTGTCGTTGTAGCGTCACGACAAGGCTGATAAACTCTCTGAGGCATTTTGAAGAAATTTCACAACTATTTATCCATACCAAGAAAGACAGAGATCTTATTTAAAAACAAAGGCCAATTTTTTAAAACAAAAACTTAACAAGTAGATTTATTTACAAAGAAAATTAACATTTAAACAGTGCAACATTTTCAATTAAAATCCCGTGTAGATTCACAACGTACAGAGCCTAAAACACACACGTCCACACAGGCCGCGTTCTCTAGCGTATCTCCTCAATGTCTGGATTTTTAGCCGGGGTGGGGTGGGGGGGGCGGCAGATTATCGGCTGACAGCTCTTCTTAGTGTCGAAACTTTATTACATTGCAGAAACGTTAGGATGACAGCTTTACTGGCTGCATCTGTGGGAAAAACGTTTTTTAATCCCCCCACGTGTTCCGAACTGGTGGAAACGAGCAACACATTCCTTGAAAAATACGCAGCTGTGTTTCAAACTCTCTGGGGTCTTGGGAAAAATAAGACCATACATCCAGTACCCTACATCGTCATTTTCTATAATAAATGGTACAATATAGCATACTTTCGAATGGGGTATTCTGACCTTTTGATTCGAGCCGAAAAATTATTTTATACTCTGAAGGTATTTGAATATCTTTACCGACACACCTTCCCAGGTATGTTAACGGTTCATTTCAGTTGACATTGACGTTTCAAGCCTGATAAGGCTCATACCGTAGGGGTAACATTCTATGTAAGTGGTATCAGCAGGAGACGGGGATATTTTGGTATTTTTGATTTTCAATCCTCGAATATCTTTAAAATTAAACATTCATAGGGGGAAGTAGAAAGAAACCTTTACTGGGAGCTTATCTTACTTCAAATACGCATTTTCTGTTGGACTAAAATTCTTTGTATTGGTGTTACCGAAGAAACATTTTGATACTTGATAAATCATATACAGACGAAATCAAGCAATATGAAGGAGAAAGGAGATACTCAATAAATAATTAAAAATGCGGTCATGATAATTTAACTGTGTAGAAGCAGTAAGATTTTAGAGCATCAATAGGCCCTCTGCGGGTGCGCGGTGGCACCCAATCCTTATTTAGAAGAGATCGTTATACACAGATCGTAAAAAATTTAGAACTCTCATGAAGGAGAAGAATTCAAAAGAGAAAGAATGCTATTGACCATTGGCATTATTTTCGAAATTACATTGTTTGGGTGGCAGCTGTGCAGTCGCAGTAGATTATCAAAAGATCATCGGTCGCTCAGTGCCACCCTTCATTATTAAACAATGCTAACCTAAAAATACCAAGCAGTGTCGTGATAACGTTTATTTATGATGGAAAAGTTGCCACATCTGGGCAACGTATTTTAGGGTAGAATTTATTTAGATCTGTATCTGTAATATGCCACAAGATGGACTTTTTGCAACGAACTCAAGGAATAGACAAAGACGTTTTATTTAAGTGCAGTTCCTCTTATTTCCTAATATTTTTCTGTATTTAAATCTTAAAATCTTTCATTTTATAAACGTAGAATAAAATGGCCTGACTTTTTATTTTTATATGATAATTTTAGGAAAAGGAAATTCGTGTACTACTAAACCTTACTACTAAGAGGCTGAAACGTTAAAAGATCTTTTATACTTTTCTTCTCCATAGCCTTTGAAGAAAAGTTTTATGGATGAAGCAGTATCATTTTGAAAATTTCAGGAAAAGATTTATTATGTGCAACATTCAGATATAGCTGAAGAATCACAACTGAAAAGTAAATGTGAAACGATAAAGAGCATACTTTGTAACAAGAATACTCTCTTTTCCATTGGCTCAGGATATTTAGCATAAAACATTTAGTATAGGGTGGTCATAAAAATACTTTGCCGATATACGGACCTCTAGCGACTGTCCCGTTCAACCGATCGAGATGTCAGATATAGTTATTCTGAGGTATGAGATCGGGATTCTGTGAACAGGAACCAAGTGACACTCACGGTTACGGTTATAGGTACAGAAACTCGAAATTTTCGAATGGCAACGCCCACTTTTTTCCGTCGAAAAAGGCTCAGCGCATGCAAAATCTCTTAAGAGCGTTCGAACGGTACGTGTGTATCACAAAAAACGGATGCATTATACATGCACAAACAAAACCCTCTGGAAAACGGCCTGTGATGGTACCCATGTGGAAATTATGTAATCCAAATAAAAGTTTTCTTTTGTCCGATATGTGTTGTCATCAGTGATTGGTGTCTTGCCTCTGTCATATGTAAATTTCCTCCGTGCGCCCCGATCGTATTTTTGTTGGCCTTTTGCAGAGCTATTTTTTTGTGCGTGTATAACGAGTCCGTTTTTTGTGATACATGTACCGTTCCAACGCTCTTTAGTGTTTTCATATGTTCTGAACATTTTGCGATGGGAAAAAGTGGGCGTTGCCATTCGAAAATATCGAGTTTCTGCACCTATAACCGTAACCATGAGCGCCACTTGGTTGCCGTTCACAGAATACCGAGCTCATACCTCTGAGTAACTATATCTGAAATCTCATTTCTATCGGTTGAATGAAAATGCCGCTAAGGGTCCATATATCGGCAACTTTTTTTATGACCACTCTGTGTATTACTATACTACACGTAACCCTCTGAGTAATCTTCAATTTTCCATTTATGAAGCATTCAAGCTAATATCGATGCTTATAGATACGTAATTTTCGTATTTACGAAATAGCTGCGAATAAATACGAAAATTGCCGATATGAACGAAAAAAATACGAAAGATATTTGTTTGCTACTTTTCGACGATAACTCCGCAATTTCGCTCTAAAAATGTCAATGATTTTTTAAGCGAAATTGGGTAACAATAGTAGTAATTTATTAACATTATATGATGCTGAAGACAGCAGCAGAGAACAGTTTAAACAAATTGACTCTACACATGACGACATCCAAAGCAACAAACGAAGTCTAAGGGCCTGTTCACATAGGAGTCCGTTGCGTTGCGTTAAAGAAAAGGTGACATTGAGACGAAAATAAACCAATCATATGCCTCCAAACGATTAGCAATGAAATTTTTAACGCCTATGATTGGTTTATTTTCGTCTCAACGTCATCTTTTCCTTAACGCAACGCAACGGACTCCTATGTGAACAGGCCCTAACAGAACATTGGCAGATTGTTTTGTCCATCTGTAGCCCTGACCACAACCACTTCATCCTTGAGCACATATTTAGGTACTTTTCGCTTTAGTGGGACCCCACGCAAAAACCTGCCAAATCTAACACCAGTTGTCGCCAATCATAAATGCTGTCGCTAAATGAAACACTAAAAAAAAGAAATAAAAGACTTTCGCAAATAAACATTTTATTACACCCCGCTGAAAGAATAGTACCAAAACATAAATGGCCGCGATAGAAGAAAACATCGCACATGGAAGTACCATGTTTTCAGATTGTTGGAAAGGCTACAAAACTGACGAATTGCAAGCTACTGGCTTTGATCACAGATTAAATCACAGTTATAATTTTCTTGACCCTGTAACTTGATTTCAGGAGCTTCAGGAAGAGTGGTGGTAACTACAGTACATGGGCCGGGTCCTCCACTGTTTTGATTTCACACCCAAGGAGTAGAGCGGTTGTGGGGCAGGGCGAAATGGCGCAATAAACGCCAACAGGGAACTGCCCGCCAACGTTTATATTCATATCTGATCGAATTTATGTGGCGACGTTTGCATCCTAAAACGGACATGCTTTCAGCAATACTAAAAGATATTTACAATTTAATGCCTACTTTCAAAATTGATCTTTTATTTCTTTAGCATCTGTTTTATTTCAATATTTTCTTCTCCGCTATTTTATAATTGTTTACGAAAGTCTTTTATTTTTTTCAAAGATCAATTTAGTGACAGCATTTATGATTGGCGACAACTGGTGTCCGCCATCGGTTTAGCGCCAACATTTTATCTTGGCAACAATTGGGGACCCACTAATGGAATAGTACCCAAGCTTATTACTGGAAAACTTCTCTAAACTACCATTTTTTTAAAGAAATACCACGGGATGAGCTCTTCGACGGATACAACCATTTTCACAGACAGCTACTTGTAGTAGTCAACCAACAAACTCCTGTTGATGCTATACTGATTCTAAATGCAACAAAATGCTTCTACCTTAATTTTGCAAAATCAGCTACACAAAGCCTCTATAGCCCCGTTAACAGCGTAGATGCCGAGAGATATTTATGTATGTACAACATATTAATTAATGACAGAAGGCAAAGACTTAAGAGAAGGTGGAGACTATTTCAATAACAGCTTTTAACTAAGAATTTTTATACTTACCTATCCAAATGAAAGTAAAATTGCGATTTTTTTTAATAAATGCTAAATTTTTGAATTTATATATTTTTTGCGAATAAAAGCGAAATTTTATATATTGGGATTTTTTTGGCAAAATTTCGACATTTTTATGCGAAATGTAAGTACCCCTATCGATGCTATATCGAAATGAACTGTTATCTTCAGATAACACTTCGATAAATCGACACTTAAGTGAAACATTTCAGTCTTTTCGTGTTGCAGATATTTCAAGAATTAGGGTTAACGTTTTTTTACTATTATGGGTAGTACCTTGTGTCACTCATAAATTGATGATATTTTTCAATAATTTATCATCTGTTGAAAATACTCGAACATTTCCCCCTTTTTTTCTTTAGCATCTATCTACATTACTTATCTAGTGCTTTTTTTTCTTTAACTAACACCATTTTAAGCCATTTTACAGGATTCTGCGGTAAATATAAGTATTCTCTGGTCAACGGGCAGAAAAGAAATTTAAAATAAACACATCTTTTGTCTTTATACACGATAAAATGGGATGAAAAATGATTGAAGTACCATCTTACCACTATTCATATTATAATTAATTCATGCGTATTTTAGCACCTAATAAGTTTTAATACTGTGCTAAGAATGAATGATGAATGGCATCTTTTTGTCGGGCATTCGCCGAAAAATAGAGCGAGCCCTGACCTTCAACTTAATGCATTTTCAACAATTGCGAATTACTGGGACTTGCCTAGCACAGTGACTTCTAAAAGCCCGTTGTAAAATTCTAGCAAATCGTGTGGGGACTATAACAATCGCCATTTAAGAAAACAATTCTTTGGATGTTAAAGACCATTGAACAAATCTGATTTTCCCCACTTTCTCCTTTTCAGTTAAATTTGGGGCCAATTAACATCAAATCCTTAGAAACCATAAAACGAACTGTTCTAAATTCTCTTAGCAGGAATCTCTCAATTGTCTTTTTTATGATCCTGTTTTATAAATGTGACAGTTTGATTGCAAGAGCTGATTATACCTTGAACGGAAAGCTTCTGGCTTCGGCTTTACAAATGCGCTGTTCCTGACAATTGCATTGAAGCAAGTAGGTTTATAATCATCAAAAGAACTAACTATTTTAGAAATCCCCCAGTCATCCTTGTGCGTGAATTTTTTTAAACGAAAAACCGACTTCATCATGTGGTGTGATTTCGCGATAACTATGTTTTTCGGAAAATAATGAAATTGTTTTATGTATTTGGATACATATTTTTTGTTTGTAAATGTTGTATGTCGTGTCTCAAATCCAAGGGTGACGTGCTATTTCTTCTTTTCGGCAAGATGTCAGTTTTTGAGCTTTTCGTTAGTATTCGCCGTGCAAGTCAAAGGTAGATAAAGTAGGGCATCGTGAGCCAGATTTTAAGATTTTTAGTTTCATATCTGAGAAACAGTTTGTTTTAAATTAAAGTATTTTACAACCTAGTATATAAAACACTGGCTTTCGATCAATGGCTGGTAACCACTAAGATGATTGTATAAAGTTTTCCTTCCAGGGGACTTTAGGTCCCGGTCTAATTAGCCCTCGTGTAGCAAAAAATTGACCGTAGCGCTCCTAACCAAACCAAACCAAACCAAACCTTCCAGGGAATACTACTTAAGAATTCAGAATTTTCATTTATATCAATATGGTAACACTGTGATATTCTACTAGTGGTTGAAATATTTATTTTTCTAAATGAAAAGAATTGAAATAAAGATTTACAGTTGTATTTATTTAAAAATATTAAAAGTCAACTGTATTCGGAGAGAGTACAGGATTTAGGGCCAGGTCCACCATTTGGGAATTTTTGGCTTTTATCCACGTTTTGGCGTGATTTGTTAGCTTCTCTCTCAAAATTTTGATTTTAGTAGCTTAATTACATGCCGAAATACTATAATGTAAATAATTTCACATGTCTTTATAATCTACTTTTATTATTATTTTCTTTTCAAAATAAGTTTAAAAGTAAACAAATGATGTAAACAATTTCAAAGTCAGTCTTACAAAACTGATTTTATAATATATAATTTTTATTTATATTTAACTGCATACCGAAATATGATAATGTATATAATTTCACATACTGTTGTCTATATAATGTAGCTTTATTATTGCTTACTTTTATTATTATTACTACAGTTGGAGATAGAGTTTTTCAGATTTGCTTGGTACTTTTTGGAATGTGGTCGTGATACGTGCTGTTCGCTAAAGTAGAATGTTTGTCTCGAAGTTAAGGGAGTTAATAAACTTATTAAATTAAAAACGAGTTGATTTCTGTCTTGAATCCAAAGCATGACACACACACACACACACACATATATATATATATATATATATATATATATATATATATATATATATTTATATATATGTACGTATATGTTATGTATATATGTATCTATATATATGTACGTATGTATATATATACATATATGTATGTGAAAATTTTAATGCATTTTGGTACTTTTTTGTTTAACTGTTTACTACTTGTCGAAACGATACAGACAGGGTTTGGCACGCTGCCAAAATTATAACTCGCGAGGACGGATGGACGGACGGTTTTAGCGTCTGAAATTTTGCTTTCCGAAGGACCGTTATGGAGGAATGTAATCCTACGTTAACAGTGTAAAAAAACAATCGGTCCTTTTTCATAGACCGTCTTATTCTAAAAGCGTGCATAAAGAGAATCGGGTGAAGTTACATTCTCCCAAAATTTGCAGTAGCAACCACATTTAGCGCCAGACCACCGCATTTGGCGACTGTATCATGTTCTTTAAATTAATCAAAACTTTATTGTCCATGAATACAAGGGACTTGTTATTTGAGTGTTATTTGAATTTTTTGGCACACGAGCTTGTTCAATATTAGTTTAAAATTGCATTCAGAAAAATCTAGTTTTAGCCATTTATTATCACACTATTAAAATGTCTTTTGTGGCGGATGTTACAGGGAATTAAACTATTAGAGTACATCGTGGGCTCTACGGTTATCGGACAATAAAAGGGGGATTCGAAAAATGTTAGGAAATATTGTTTTAGAAAAAAAACGCTAGAAAAATGTTATTTATTGAATGATTTCTGCATTACGCGTTTCTTTGTTATATATTTTGCTTTTAACAGTTCCTTTTAGAAAAGACTATTAAATTACAAAAGTGTAAATACTTTTACATTTATGAACTCAGTTTCATTCCTTTTGAGACATGCTCTAAAATGCCGTCTATACCTGTATACACAGGTTTATCATATCATGGTGCAAATATAATAAAAATCATCCTTTTTATGTCGATATACCTTTATTTATAAATACGAGTACATCAAGTAAAAACAACAACACGAATGCTAGATGATATTCACAAGTAATTCAATACTTATTTACTTCAGTTCACAACATTCTTTTACAAAACAAGACAGGAGAGTCATACGAGAAATCTTATTTTCTACATTTGGTGCCTGTGTAGTGATAGAATCGCTTTCATATGTACATATATACAAATAGAAAATTTGTTTTTCAGGAAATACACTCCGTATTTTCAGATCCAAGTTTAATGTAATTTTTTGGCTGTTTCGTTATAAATACTGATTTATTTGACAGACTAGTACTGAGTCTTTCAATTTTAAATGCAATGAAAAAACAGTTGCTATTTTGATAACATGAGACATTTTTAAAAAAATATTAATTCATTGTATGAATAAATTTCAGGAAATGTGATACTTAGACTACAGCTGAACGAAATTGTTAAACTTTGTTTGTGTACGTTTTGATAATAGTTTAAGTGTATTACTTTGAATATAATAATGATAATTCGCAATTCAGAAGTACTTGGAGAAATTCTGATTTAGACAGTGTTGTTATCTTTGACACTTTCATGAACACTATAGAAAGAATAAAATAAAATTTTAATTTTTAATGAAACTAAGTTATATTTATGTAAAAAAGTTATCTGAATCACATCATTGCTCTAATAATTGCAAGATTAACATAATTAACAACTGTAAATCCATAACTGCATTCAACATAATTTTAGGGTAAATATAAGTATTTATCTACGTAAACATAAATTTGGAAAATATTTTAGCATTGTTGGTGCGACGCTTGTTCCATTTTCTTGCTTAAGCCTTGCTTGCCATGTTTCCTGTAAATCCTAGTTCTATTACAGTATAATTAAAATTTGCTGGAGGATGAACTTGAAGGCTAGTTTAATTAGTTTCCACTTTAGATAATTCGTTTAGATTGCCGGGATAGAAACTCGGGGGTCTGCATTTTAGAGATCTTAGTAACTGTTGAAGTGGTACACCTGTTGGTATATTAGTCTCAAAAATAAAGTGATTAAAAACCAAATAATTTCGACTAAAAATGATAATAAATTCATATAAACAATTGGAAATATAAAAAAGATGGAACTACATGACTTAAAATTTTTTAGGGAAACTATTTATTTTTAGAAAGCTAAAACTATTTACTTTTAGATTTACTTTTAGAAAAACTCAAAGAAATGATCATTTAAAAATATTATGTAGTTTACTAAATGGTTGATAAAACTGATTTGAGGGAGGAGTCTTCTCTAAATCTTCAGTATCCAACGCTGCATGCAATTAAGAGCACAGTTTTAATTACGTATAGGAATTTAAACAGAACCCAAAGGCTAAGAAACAGACAATCACTCACTCTTCGTTTTCAAACCACTCAATACTTTCTTCCATTTACTTTCACAAAAAACATTTCACCATGGTAATACTAACCATTCTAAACAACAGAAATTGTCTGTCTTTCATACGTGTACCACTTTCTCCAGCCTTGATCTTGACTCGTCTTGCCTATGAAATAAACTACCTAAAAGTTCTTGTAATTTTACGGGAATGCAACAAATTAAACCCAGTTGAAACCCTCAGCCGAGGATGTTTCCTGGCATGACTGCTTCACCACTTTTCTCCCCTTTTTCACAAGATGTCTAAAACTATTAGCTCTTTTTGTTTAAGGCTGTCTTTAAGGCAATCACCAGAAAAATATTTCGTTCTATAATGGATCCCGCCTCATTGAAATTCTAACTTTTTGTTGATAGACGTTGGGGTTATTTACTTTAATAATTGTAAACGTAAATTTAGCTACCTAAGACCGAAACTTTAGTTCTCCCTTCTAAAACATATGACCTAATTTTCTAAAGAAAAATTAAATTTCCAAACCTTCTACTACCTCATAATCTTGGACCCTTGGTTATTGTTTTAACGTTGCAAATATGTTTCCTTTGCACACCCTCTTTAGCTTCTGAACTTCATAATTAAGAGAGTTTCCATATTATTAAAATATACATTTCCAGCGCCTTGTCTAGGTAGCCTTGGATCTAGGTTATAGACTCCTCAGCAACCTAGTTATAGACTCCTCAGCAAGAGATAACCGATGAAGGAAAGGAATCCCAACGCTAGAGGGAAAGGAATCCCAATGCTAGAGGGAAAGGAATCCCAAATGCGGAATATCTCAAAATTTTTACTGATGGCTGACAAAAAGAAGTCCTTCAGCCCACTTCGGAAAGAATCATCGTACATCACGAATTGTGGTACAAAATTAAGAGCGCACAAAGATGACAAATGCATAGAGCACACCCCTTTATTACTTACAAATTCATTATTCATGTTAGTTACACAAGTTCTATATTCCCTATATTTGCTAAAACTGCATCTACTTAGAGCTCAATTGTAGAATAATTGTCCTTCTTAGTCATTTTATTTATCGTAAGACTTTATTTGAATTTTATTTTAATTAAAAATGTTTTAAACTGTTCTTTTATTTTCTTATTTTTGTAGTTTTTGCTTTTTTGCATATGACTATTTTACTTGTTTTCTTTCTATCTTTTTCTTTTTCTTTTCCTCACTAATTCTTCATTTTGCTCAATTATTTTTTTCTATATTGTTTTTGTTTCATTATGTCTCTCCTCTTCAATATTTTTGTTGTGGGAAGTGGCAATGTTCTCTGGCCCAATCTGGAGATTTTCACTAAATGTTGTTGTTCATCAACAACACACATATATATCTATAGTAATTGATATATAACAATTGTAATAAAATTATATACTAATAATATATCTTTTGTGTGTTATTTGAAGCAGATGCAACCCGGAGATATTTTAGATAATAATACTATAAAGAAATTTTTGATGAACGTTTCATATGTTGTTGTTGAATCTTTCTGGAGACTGATGTTAGTACTTAACGGTAGTGGTCATCATTTGGGGCACTGTGAAATACAATAATTAACAGCTCCATAGTACTTCTGTTGTATATTATTAAAGTTACTAAAAACGTAAAAATTCCTAATAATTCAACACTGCCATTATATTTTGTCGATCGAACTTAATACTTTTCAATATTGAAACCGTGAAAAAAAAAGAGAAATCAAAAATGTCTTTATAGTATTACTAGCGGCCCGGCCCGACTTTGTCCGGGTTGAACAATTATCTATCTTAAGTAGATATTAGGTAGATTTAATTTATTTTAAGGCCTCATGGTATAACACATTTTATGTTTCGTTTTTCCGAGGTTTTAAAATAAACTGATTCTCCGCATTTCCTGACCTAGAGAGACCAACATATAATTGTGCATGAGTAAAGCAAACTTTCTGTAAGTCAAGTCCAATATATTTGTATGTTTGACCTTGGGATTTGTTGATGGTGATGGCAAAAGAAATTTTTATTGGAAACTGTAACGTCAGGCACTGAATTGTTTCCGGGGGCCACCCGCATGTTGATTTTGATGCGATTCGGCCCCATAGCCTATCCCCTACAGAGTCCACACACGAAAAAAGCACCATAAATGTTACAAAAAATTTAACTTTTTTTAAAATTAAAAATTAAAAAATCCGGCTACGTCAGGCACTAAATCGTGTCACCCGCGTGCCGATTTTGGTACGACTCGGCCCCATAGTCTCGCTGTCAGCGAGTACAGACACGGTAGCTGTCGAAATAAGCAACTTTTAGGGGCAAAATCATTAAAACATTAATTAAAAATACTCCGGGGCCCTATTTTCAAAAAATAATATGCCTATGTTTTAATCTGAACTATCAACTATATCTATACACAATTTCAGCTCAATTGAAGCAATACTTTTTCACTTATAAAGGAACAAACATAGTCCTATTCGAAATAATCAATAAATTTTACAGTTTCAATGAAACACCCTAATTTTTGAATAAAGTTCAATAATTCAAGTTCGATTTACGCAAATTGTGCATAAAATTGTACATAAATTCAAAAACATAAAGTTAAATAAATAAAGTTATATAATATTACACCAATAAATTTCCAGATGATAGCCAATAAATTGTAAATCATTTTTTACCTTAAATGTCCAATAAAAAGCGTAGTCCAAAATAAAATTTTCTTCAATAAACCCTTAAACGTAGCCAATCTCAAAAATACTTTTTGTATTTATCAATACCTCTTCCACTTGGATCTTTAAAATATTAAATGCTTTACTGATAATAAATGAAAATGTAGTTTCATGTGTTGCTATGGTTACTTGACTATGGTTGACAAAGGAAAAGTTGTAAAGGTGAAACATCAGCTCAACATTTAGCCCAACATAACTCTCTTTGTACTGATCAGATATACATAATATATAGCCTATGTCCATATGGAATAATGTACCTTTCAAATAGTGAAAGAATTTTTCAAATAGGTGCAGTGGTTCCGGAGATTATCCTCCACATACAAAATCGCTCTCTCTGTTTATATATAAGTATAGATTATAGAAGTATAGATACACATTGGTATCTCAAAATTAGAGTAAGAGATGAAATAAAAATACAAAAATAAAAAAAGGATTTTAAGTAAAGAATGTTTTTTTAATTATTTTAAGCACCTAAAATAATATTCAAATTAATATTACGTTACTTAATAATTGTGTGCACGGCCGCCATCTTGGATTTTTTTGCGCCACTTGGCAATTTTACCGTGTTTTGAGGAGTGGAAAATTTCTCGCCAATGTGTTTTAAGCGGTGTTTTCAAAACGCTGGACTTTGAATTTTTTTAGCTTTTTTAATAAAAACCACCTGTTTAAATTATGAAACTTAGAAAAATTTTTGAAAAATCATTTAAACGTTGGACTTAGATTTATTTTTGGGTTTTTGATAAAAACCACTTTTTTGAAAAAATCATTCTCAAATATTGGAAATTTTGGGTTTTTCTTTTAGCTTTTTTAATAAAAACGACCTTTTTAAATTGCGAAACTTAGAAATATTTTTGAAAAATCATTTAATCGTTGGACTGAGATTTTTTTTTTGTCATTTTTAATTAAAAACTGCCTTTTCAAATTATGATCCATATGAAAAATTTGGTCAAATGAATTTTACTTACAGATAAAATTTCAATGCCATCTATTCAGTTTGCCCTAACTCTTTGACTAATAGCAATGAATCACCAAAATATTATGCCAATATATTGTTAATTAGAAAAAAAATACAGCATTTTCGTACCACCTAAATAACTTGCAATTTAAAAATTATCTAAAATTCAGCTTTGAAAAATGTAAAATAATTATGAACCCATAAATTTATGGTGAGTAACCAGATCCTTTTTTTTGGGGGGGGGGGTTAGGGCATTGTGGTAATGAAATTTTACTTCAGATTTGACCTTAACCAAATATTTGGTGCATACAATAAAATCGGGACAAGGATTATTTGACCATTTATCCTGCTGTGTTGGAAATTAAAAAAAAAACCCTTTTCCTAAACCAATAACTTAACCTTAACTAACTTTTTAACTTAGGTTCCTGGGGAGAGAGAAGTTGAACTTCAGTTATTTAAATTTATTTGTAATCCACTACAACTTGGAATTATAAAATATTTTAAAATATATTGTATTTAAAATGTATACTGTATTTTACATTTTACGAAAAAATGATGGCAAATAATTTTTACTTCAAATAAATGAAATAGTGTATCATTATAGTATACTAATTGACAATCGATAAACAAAATTAAAACCAACTTAAATTTAATAAGTTAACGAAAAACTGATAATGGATTCAAAAGTTTTTAACAAAAAGACTTAGTTTTAAAAATAATTTACTCTTTTGAGTATAGTCAATTTGACTCAGATTTCCAGGTCAAGGCCAAGATCTGACCTAAAATTATTATACTTTAATTAAAAGATCACATCAGAAATAACTGTTTGATCTTAAAATTAGAGAATTTGACATTGGGTTATTTTTACCAGAACGCAATAATTATCGCCATGCGAAATGCGCCAAACCCTGGCGGGAAAATCCAAGATGGCGGCCGTGCACACAAATCTAGAGTATCCACCCTAACTTTATTTCTACTGATCAGATATACATAATATATAGCCTATGTCCATTTGGAATAATGTACCTTTCAAACAGTGTAAGAATTTTTTAAATGGGTGAAGTGGTTCCGGAGATTACCCTCCACGTACAAAATCGCTCTCTCTCTTTATATATAAGTATAGATTATCTAAAATTTCTCCGGGTTGCATCTGCTTCAAATAACACACAAAACATATATTATTAGTATATAATTTTATTACAATTATTATATATCAATTACTATATATATACATATATATATATATGTTGTTGATGAATTGTATGTAAAAAAAACTTTATCAATCATCAATTATTTCTTATATTTGAAGTAGTTTTATTGAAAACAGTTTATATTTTAACTGAAGTATTAAAAACTATTTGTAATTATTCATGAGAAAAGTATTTAGAAATAAGAGGTTTCGAGAAAAGAAAAGACTAAATCAGGGGTGTCACTACTAGGAAAAAGTTTAAAAACTTTTTATTTGACAGCGTCAGAAGAAAAAGTCTCGTGTAAGCTTTTGAAATGTAAATATAAATATGACTGAAATTTTTTAAATCACGTTGGGTTTATTTTTCAAAAGTAATTTTTTTGAAATTACAGAATTAGAACCGAAATGTGCCATTCCGTGCTTGGTTGTCACAGGTTTAATTACTATTAAATACTGAAGTAACATTATTTCTCTCCAGTTTATAAACTGTAACACTTTTGACTTTTTTGTATTCCTTAGGGCATATGGTAACACAAACTGATATCGAGATATCTACTTAATATCTCACCCTTTCGAGGAATCACCAAAAAAAAGGAAATTGAATTGATTCACTAACTCTTGATTTATAAACTATGTTCTTTTTGTCTGTCTTGTTCATTGTTCGGGGAATGTAAGGAACACAAGCTGTTGGAGAGATGCTTGGCTAGCTTCACCTCCACTGTTCTCTCGCCGTTTTGTGGATTCACCGGCAGAACGTATTGGATCTTTTCGGAGCAGACGCGTTTCTTGCGGACGACCAGTTGCATCACAGTGTTCTCGGCTCTCGACGACCCGCTGCTGTGAGTTGGGACTCTGTGCCGGGTAGTCCCTCTCCGCAGATGGAAAGCACCGTAGATGAGGGGGTTGATCATGGCTGTGGAGCTGCCGAAGAAGAACACCGCGGACTGGAGATCTTGGCTGAGTTGGCTGTTCGGCTTGAGGAAGATGAAAATGACCATGGTAGAATAATACGGAGCCCAGCAAATCACAAACGCCACCATGATGACCACGGTGATCATTAACGCCTTGGTCTTCGCTTTGCGCAGGAGGTTTCGTCTCACTTCATTCATGGCTTCATTCGGATGATCCGAGAATGAGTTCTCTTTCTCTAAAAGTAATAGATGAAAGATAAGTAATTACTCTACTTGTATTCATAAACAGCGTGACATACATGGTCACGTATTTCGAAGAAAATTACTAAAATTTTGGAAAAAGTTTTATTTTGACTAATGGGGAGGCACTTGTCTTGAGACATAAGTACTGAATCATGGAAATAATTGACTACTTTTTGTGTGGCCGCACCATACAGGGAGTCAACATTGAATGTATTAAAATATAATATAACTATACCTGGCCTGAAGTAGCCTAGTGGTAGCGCGTCGGTTTTCGCTGCTGAGGGTGCTCGGTTCGAATCCCAACAAGTGCCATAAATACATCCGAGTCTATGCCGGATATGGGTACGCTAGACCGGAAAGTTCCTCAATGATGTCAGAGAGGGTGGGAAAGGGGGTACGATCTGGGTACATCTGGGTACGATCCTCCCAGATGTCGCCCCTTGGGGTTGTCGGTCTAAATCGAGGTAGCAATTAGCTAAGACGGACTCCGACCCCCTGTGGTGCTATATAAACCAGAGCCACACACTTCAGCCTGAAGCCTATTTAGACTTGGTCTCGAAGCTCCCGCCAGAGGGCATTAGAAACAACAACAACATCTATAAAGAGGAATTTCAATTTCCTAAGTGTGGTCTCAGAATAAAATGATTAAAATCATTTCATTTTATTGTGCACGTTGAGGACTTCATTCATTTACATTAGGCATTATTTCACTTACAGAAATTTTAATCAATTAAACTTGTCAAACCTATGACTTCCTGAGAGAAATTTCCCGTAAAATTCTACCTGAGAAAAATTTCACGTAAAAGTAAGTCTAAAAAAAGTTAGAGCGAAGTTTATCCATAAATTTATTAAATTTAAGTTACCACTTACTTGCAATGGTGTAGAAAGTGCAGATGTAGGTGAACATAAGGATGAAGAGAGGTAAGAGAAACATGAGAACCAAGCTAGCCGTTGTGTACAATTGTTCCTGCCATTCCTCTGTATAAAATCCGTACGTCACACACTGGTAAAAATCTTCGATGAATGGACCCTTCACAACTCGAAATATAATAGCCTGAAATGCAAAGGAAAATATTGTTAGGTATTAAATTTATTTAAGGGTTAACCTTTGTTTGTGTTTGAAGTTTAGTCGTAAGGTTATTTGGTCTTGAAGCGCAATGATCCTCTTTTGACTTACAAACGCTAAACAAACCAAAATCTTACAAGGATAAAATCATATATAAAGTTGTATATAAACAGGAGAGAATAATAATGAAACAATGACTTAAAGTTTTGTTGATCTTTGAGCACTAGTCATCTTTTGCTACATGGCGACTAAGCTCGTTGAAAATTGCTAAGAATTAATCGATTTACGGATAGCTCTTGGAAGTGTGTTTGACAGCTTATAAGGATTTGCTATGAAACAAGCTGATATATCACACACGTTTGAATTAACGAAATGTCATTATTTATAAAAATGTGTAATACTTCCCATCTGCATATCCCTCATTTGATATGTCTATAATACTTGAAGTCTTCAACAATATTACAACTTCTTTATACTTCTATTACCTCATTGGAGATAACATTTTATTGCCTAATTTTCTTTTTAAACTTATATTTAATTGTATTTTAAGGACTTGCTCGCTTCTCATCAGTCCATGTAGCATCAGCTATTAAAATCCTCTAAGTGAGTTGTAAGAATAATCAAAATTGCGTTTTTAATTTTGGTAATACTGCCATTAAAAAAAGACACCACCTGCATTTTCCGTGCTAGGAAAAGTGACGTGTAGCTAACTGAGCAGTATGCTTAAAAACAAATTTACAGCTACAGTAATGAAAACTGATTTATGTCTAAGAAATACAATCAAAAAAGTATAAAATACAGGGTGTCCATAAATTATTGTCGGGGTTTCCTTACGTTATAACTTTTGATTTAAGAACATGAAAAATATTAATATATATTCATAAAGTACAACTCAAAAAGTTTTTTAAATAGCCCAAAAGAAGTTATGAATACACAAATTAATGATTTATGAGCACAAAGTTAGATAGTTTTCATATGGCAGCTTTTCGTGGCATGTAACACTATCGTGGCATGTATTCTATCCGACGTTGGTTAAATAAATTTCAGGAAACAGGTACCGTCCTACACCGAAGAGAGGGAAGACCGAGCACTTCACAGGAAGATGTTGATCTCGTACAAGAAATATTTTTCCGCAGTCCAGAGGGGCTCAGAGAACCCTCACACATATCTGGAACTAGAAAGTGATGGCCCGAGTGTTAATGTTTGGTGCACTTTATCGTACAATGAACTTATCGGGCCATTTTTCTTTATTGAGAAAGCAGTAAACGCTGTGAGTTACATGGACATGCTACAGTTGTATGAGGTTCCCCAGTTGCAATGGTGCCAGCTCCATGTGATATTCGAGCAAGATGGTGCACCACCACATTGGGGCAGAACTGTACGTGCGTTCCTGGACGTGACCTTTCCCAACAGATAGTGTGGACGAGATGGACCATTCCATGGCCTCCGATATCACCGGATATCACACTACTGGACATTTCCTTGTGGAAATATATCAAGGACATTGTCTGCAAAACCTCTGTGCCCTCACTGCATGAATGCATGCACAGAATTGCTGCTAAAATACAAAGTGTTTCACCGCAAATGCTGTAGAACACTTGGCGGGAACTAGAGTTCCGTCTCGGTGTGTTGGGTGCCACGAAAGGCTGCCATATGGAAACTATCTAACTTTGTTCTCATAATTCATTAATTTGTGCATTCATAACTTCGTTTGTGCCATTAAAAAACTTTTGAGTTGTACTTTATGATATGTAACAAAGTTTTTCACCATGTTCTTTAATCAAAAGTTATGAGGTTAGAAAACAATAATTTATGGACACCCTATATATTAGAACAACTGTCACTATTTGATGAGCTATGATGTTACATATGAAATCTGTAAGCAAAATAATGAAAAATGATGAGCAGGATGATAGCAAAAACTTACTGAGGACCACTGAATATATAATTTGTGTAAATGTAACTTTTACTGAAGATAGGAAAAATATAAAGCTGGTAAAAATTACAGTTACTTTACTAAATACAGTTACTTTAATATTTATTTTCATTCTCTTAAAAATATTGAACAAGTTATATATATATATATATATATATATATATATATATATATATATATATATATATATATATATATATATATATATATATATATATATATATATATATATATATATATATATATATATATATATGTATATATATATATATATATATATATATATATATATGTGACGACCCTATCGCCGTGCACCCATCTAAATACACTAATTACTCCAATTGCAGTCATCAAACAGTAGGCCAGTGGAATAACTAATACTTAATTAACTTTTAAACACCTCTTTATTAATTAACATTAATCGAAAACCCAATTAATCCAGCTAAATCGCCATTTTCAATCATCTCACAGAGCTCCCGACAGACGCACGTCTTGATTCTATCAAATATTTCCCCGAACTGCGTAATTCTTTCTGATCCGTTATATAAGTCACATAGGCGTAGGGTCCTCTTCTAGAGCCCCCGCGAACATCCGATGGTCATGTAAGATACGCGCGTGTGTGAGCGAATGACCCTGAACTCTTTCACTGCGAAAGACAGTCTACTTCCTGAATTTGAAAACACACTAGGACTTTAATAGAATTTACTGTTTAACGCTCATTAATATAATTAACTATAGCTTATTCTTTAATCATCACATATATATATATATATATATATATATGTGTGTGTGTGTGTGTGTGTGTGTGTGTTATTACACAAAACATCCGAAGTGTATTGTGTACCTTATTGGACTCATTAGCGTGAATAATGGCAGACTGTCATTGTACTCTTAGACCCAAATGTCTAGAGATGTGCCTAAAAGACATTTTAGGCTCTTAAATCCAATTCGCTTAATATCTGCTGAAGTCATCCAGTAATTTAAACTATTGTCTGTGACTTTGTCGAGGCATCTTCATCCATGCTTTGTGAAAATATCTTTGTTTCAGAGTTCAGTCACAGCTGTTTTGGGCGAGTAAGAACCTCTAATTATATTTCGTTAAAGGACACGTCTCACATGCGAGTGCTAGGTGATTGTGGTTGTTCCTTTAATGCTAAACTAATGATCTCTGAATAAAGATATTTCCTATAACCAATTTTTTCTTATTAGGGTGCTTTAGCTTTCTTCATCACAATCCATAATACTGCAGAGAACAGTTATTATAATGCATACTTACAGGTAAGCAATTGAGCTACAAATATAGGTTAGAAACAAATGGGTGAAAAGATCTATATAAATGTCAAGAGTAGAAATAAAAGCATAGGTGTATAGATATTTCAATTGTTGAGATGAAGCCTTGACGTTTTCGCTTATCTATATATATAAAACAATTCCGTAAATGACTGACTGATAGATAACGCACAGACCAAACCGCTGGACCTAAAGGACTGGAATTTTGCATGGCGATTCTTCTTATAGTGTAGGGGGGCACTAAGAAAGATTTTTGAAAAAAACTTTCTTATATTTTTAAAATTAAATTTTTAACCTGTTTTTGTAACTTTTTTTAAAGTTTGCATTTAAAATAATAATCTGAAGGTTATAAAATTTATATTACGAGAAAAAGCATACAAATTCCTTTAAAATGAAATCTTTATCGAATCTTTATCGATTTTTGGTGAATTTTTAAAGATTAATTTTTAGAAATTAATTTATTAAATGCTGATCACGTGGTTTCTTTTCTTTTTGTGATACTTTAAATTAGTTTTGCGTCACGTACACAACAACGAAATAAATTGACAAAAGAAATATTATAATACGGTAAAAGATAAAATGTAACCACTAGACTAATTGAGATGGAAGTTTTTAAAGAATTTAATTCAAATCAGTAAGTTTTATAGATATTAAACATACAAATTAATTGCATACATTGACCGTTGTATTTAATTTGAATATTTTCTTCTACATTATTTTCTCTATAAAAATATTCATTACTATTTTTTTATAATTATATTTTTTTTGTTTTTCTTTTACATTAATTGCATACATTGACCGTTGTATTTAATTTGAATGTACTTCGTAACGAAGTACAGATAATCAGCTAGTTTTATCAAAAAATAATTCGCGTGATATATATATATATAATCATGAGATGAACATATACAATGATAATGTTTTCGTGATGCCCTCTTCAATCCCTCTATGAGTTTTCCTGCCTTCTTTTTTATTGCTAACGGTAATTGGAAAAAACGCACCATGGAAGGAAACTGTTACTATAAAGGGATACTCCGTAGTAATCGAAATATTTGAATTCGAATCCCAGATACAAAAAACTTTCCAGGCATGTAAAAAATAGGATATAATTAGTAGAATACTTGCATGAATTAACATACTTGCTGTTTACCCGTTCCACGATGCATTTAATTTATAAATTGCATGAATAATCGAGCAGGATCTAATATTATCCTCTAGTAAATAATGAGGAAACAAATTAGATAGTTTTATTTCTGGAAACTAAACAATTGCATACAGTGTGATGTTTCAAAGGAACATGGGGCGTAATGTTATATGAGGCGGTGAAAGGCAAAGTAGTGTAAGTCAGTAAGGCAAGTGGTGTAAGTCAAAACAGTTTAACTGCCAAAACTACAAAAAATTCCACAATAAATTGAACAAATTAAAATTCATAACAATTATTACAATATTGCAAATAATAACTATTTACAATTCCACCATAAATTGAACATGGAGATTACATATTTGACCCCAAATGAAAAAAGTTGAAAATGTGACTTACACCACTTTGCATTTCAACGCCTCATATTTTAAGAGAGTAATTATTTTGCCCTCTCACCCAGAATCAATAAATATCTTACGTACTGTCTTGCTCTCGTGAAACAGGGAAATGTTTATATCAGGTCGTGCTTATATAACAATTTCCCTGTTTAAATTTTTATATAGCAAAGAAATTTTTATATTTACTCTTCGCGTTTTACCCACGATTTGTAATACTTGAATTATTCATTTAAAGAACTACGAAAGTAATTATAACAGCAAAATTTACAAATTACAGTTTACAAGTTTCGGGTTATAAAAATAAACACAATATTGCAGCTTATACCAGACAGCAATCTTCTCCAGGGTTTTAATCTTGTTCTTGCAAATATATATATATATATATATATAACATTAAAAATCCCATACCATTTTAAAATTTAACATTATTCTAAATTCCCTTGGGCGTACGAGCTAAATTTCGCTTTTGATTCTAAGTTCTAATAACCTCGAGAGAAAATATTAAATGGCTTCCTTTTTCAAATATGCGCGGCGTGCCCCAATATTTTAGATAAGCTCTGCGCAGATTACATAAAACCACATGTGACTTATCGACAACAGCAAATCCCTAATCGCTATCCTGATCACATGACAAAGTTTATATATACCGCCTGAACGGAAACCTGTACGCTTTTATGATTTGTAAGTTGCCCCGAGAAGTTGTATTGTGTATCTTAAAAATAAAGATGTAATTAAATTAACGTTGCGGTGTTTTATGTGTCCGAGGGTGAGATGAAAAGCGGGAAAGAAAATTAAACATATGTGATGCACGGCCGGGCGACAAGTCATCCATCTTTACCTCAAAAAGAAATACCACTCAGGCCTTCCTTCGTCAGCCCGCGCCCGTGCCATTACATAAAGTCGGCTGGAATACCTCCCCTCGGATACAGGCAGTAATTTTAAGCCGCCGTTAGTCGATTCCGACAGGAAAAAAAAAAATCCCTCGACTTTCAAATGTGAGATATAGGACTAACCTTCAACCTGAATGGATACCTTGACTGGAAAAAATATTGTGCTGCGTGTGTCGCGTGAAAATCCCGTGGATTCCCACGAAGTAAACTTTCATTGAATCTGAAAAAGTCGCTGACTTCGGAGTGTGGATTACCTGCTATTAATGATTTTCAACGACGAGTTGTCGACCACCAGTGTTAGTTTAGTTTACTGCAATATGAATATTTTTTAGTCGTCGAATCATGTGAACTTCCGAAGTTTCGTGGCAGAGATTTCGTGAAAAAATATTTTCAGATTATGTGAAACGTCGATTTTCACTAATCGTTGACCTGGGGATAAAAATATCCCGAGAAATTCTGCGAAAACATATGCTGTGTGCAGTGGAATAATCTGTTGGATACAATGTGCGAAGTTTTGAATTTAATTGACTGGAAATTCACTTTTATGAGAGACTGTCATCTAGTGTCATCTCCAATTGGGATACTGAGTTCTAGGATTATTTCGAAATAAAAACTGTCACCTTGGGACTAGCTAAGCTAAGAACTTCACCAAGATAAATTCAGAACCGAGCTGCAAATGTTAAAATTATGAAGATATGTAATGATGAAAATTAATAAGGATAATGGTAAGGAATGCGAATAACCACTTCAATTGGTAAGCTAAAATTTACGAATTATTTTGTTAAGGGTGAAAAATTTTAATATTAATAGATACTGATAAAAATTTATTATAAATGTGTTTCGGTGAAAGTATTTTCAAATTGTTGATTTAATTAAGTACCTATGATAAAAAATAAATCGATAAAGAGTAAAACGAAAGTAAAAATCATTGGTTTAAAGCGTGTATTTTGTTTTTGATTTTAAAATGTTTCATTTTGATTTGCATTTTGATAGAATTTTAAGAGTATATTTTTTCATGTTATAAGATATTTGAATTTAAAGAAATTTTTGAGACTTATATGTGATAAATTTATTATGAGTGTGTGTTTTTAGTGTAATTTTATAATATTTCCATGTTCTTTTTCTGATAATGAATATTTTAGTGTTTTAAGATAATTAATGATCCTTGGTTACATTAAACTGAAATATTAAATGAGTAAAGTAATGTTATGAGTATCTAATTTTGCACGCAGTTCAAAATCGTCGCGGAGAAAAAGAAAAAAAAATAACGTAAATCATTTCCGTTTTCGAGCGCCGTTGTATTACATTTCGAAGGTCGCCTCCGCAATAAATTTGAATGCTCAGCATTAGTTTTGTAAACACGATCATTAAAAGAGCCAAACTTGTTTTGATTCATTTAACCTATAATTTTTGCGGTTTTCAAATTGAGCTTTTCTAAATCTAAACATCAGATGCTTGTGGTTTTGATTTTGGAAAATATTTACAGGGATGACTTAGTAATTATTTCAGACTTCAAAAATTTTTTATAATTTAAGTACTTTGACATATTACATTTGATTTTGAGCCCTCGAGTAGTTCTACGAATTTAAGTAAAGGAGATTTCCGGAGGTTTTAGTCGAAAGTTAAAAGACGTTTTACGGTTTTCATATAAACGGAACGTCTTTATAACATGACTTAGGGTGCCAAAAAACCACAATTGGAGAATTGAAAAACCATTGTATGTTATATTTGGTTCATCCGCCCCAGAAAATTCTCCAAATAGAAATAATGAAGAAAAATAAATAAATAGAAAAGAGAATATTATAATGAGAAATATGTTGTGAGATATTGAATACAAATGATGAATATTTAGGAACTACAGCGAAGATTCATACCAAAATGTTATATAAGAAAGAAAGAATAATTTAAGAGTTAGAGATGGATATTTTTGTGGATAGTATCTTGTATTCAAATTTTAACATTAAATTTAAATTACTGAAAGTAATGGATAAATTTGACATTTAAATATAATAGATTTGTGGTGCTAATATCGATTTCATACTTTTAAAAACCAAGGTATTTTATTATTGTGTGTTTAATAATTTCATATTTTGTGTATTTTTGATTCTATTGATTAAGGAAGCCAGAGATCCACTTTCATTTTTTTTTTTTTTTTTTTGCTGCTTTTCTGGGTTTTTTTTTTCCAGGATCTCGTAATTACATTTGTATAATTATGTTGTTATTCTACAAGAATAGGAGATTTTTTTTCTGTGTTTTGTGTTTACATTTAAATAGGGATTTTTTTTCGTTGTTTTGTCAGTTGTCCAAGTGGATCACTACTATATTTTAAAGTGTATTTTTACAATGTGTATTTACAATATATTTTTCAAGTAAATTCTTTTTGTAATTTTAAAAATTTTTACAGTAGACTTAATTGATTTTCTGCTGGGATTTTTGTTGTGTGGGGACTGCAGACCTACACCTCATTCTTTTCAGCTGGTTATGTAGATTTTTAAATTTAAATTTAAATTTAGTTTTTTCCTCTCTTCAAGATATTGATTCTTTTTATGGTTTCAGAGAAATATGTTATTTGGTGGACCGACGTTTTATCACGTGATCTTTAAAATTTTTTTTACAATTTAACTTTAATTCAAAATTATTCGTTAACTTATTCCAAATTTTTTAACGCCTTGTTCAGCAATTTTCAGTTGATGATAAATTTATTTTTAAGTTTAATTCTTTTTCAAAGCAACAATACAGGAAGAAATTTACACAATTTACAATTTTCTATAATTGATCATTAATTACTATAATTTTTTTGCTTTTATTGTGTTCATAAATTAGTAAATCATTAGTGTATTTTTGTGTATTCAATATTGAAATGTGCAATGTCTTGTCATGTGATCATCATACTAAATTAACTTAAAATATATGTTCCTTTTCAAACTTTTCCAAATTTGTGGTCGACGCCCATTTTCCTCACATGGCCGGGTGAGTCTGTCCTCCAATGCAGGCATTGTTGGTCAGCCTCTTCTCGGACGGGGGGAATATTTTATAACATTAAAAATCCCATACCATTTTAAAATTTAACATTATTCTAAATTCCCTTGGGCGTACGAGCTAAATTTCGCTTTTGATTCTAAGTTCTAATAACCTCGAGAGAAAATATTAAATGGCTTCCTTTTTCAAATATGCGCGGCGTGCCCCAATATTTTAGATAAGCTCTGCGCAGATTACATAAAACCACATGTGACTTATCGACAACAGCAAATCCCTAATCGCTATCCTGATCACATGACAAAGTTTATATAAACCGCCTGAACGGAAACCTGTACGCTTTTTTGATTTGTAAGTTGCCCCGAGAAGTTGTATTGTGTATCTTAAAAATAAAGATGTAATTAAATTAACGTTGCGGTGTTTTATGTGTCCGAGGGTGAGATGAAAAGCGGGAAAGAAAATTAAACTTATGTGATGCACGGCCGGGCGACAAGTCATCCATCTTTACCTCAAAAAGAAATACCACTCAGGCCTTCCTTCGTCGTCCCGCGCCCGTGCCATTACATATATATACACACACACTCATGTCCATATATTAAGGATAATGCCAGCTCCGGCAAATAAAGGTTCAGAAACAAAACAAACGTGACTTATTCATAAAGCCCATTTATTAAACAAAAGATAAAGAACAAAAAAGATGGTGTATGTATGATACCATTCATAAAAACTATGATTTTTGCTCCCTGGAGCAATTGTAAAAAATACCTCCTTTACAAAACCTTAATATTACATGGTTGGTATGGCCGCTCAGTGCCATAATCGAATACTCATGACACAGAGGACGCATGTGGATGATTTTTTACGTGGTAGAATTATCGGCCGCCTGGAATGTGGGCGTACTCAGATGGAAGTATCCGAGGAACTTGGAATTGCAAAAAAGTGTCATCTCTAGGCTTTGGAAACGATTCCAAGATGATGGAAATGCCAGTAAACGTTACATTACAGGTCGCCCTCGAGTTACAACGCCGAATGAAGACCGGTATTTGGTAGTAACTGCCAAAAGAAGCAGACGGAGCACAGCATCCGACCTGTCTCGTCAGCTGTCTGCAGCCACGGGTACCATAGTTTCAAGGAAAACCGAGTACAAACATTTGGGAAATATTGATCTATATGCTCACAGGTCTGTCAGATGTGTTCCGCTCACGGCAACTCACTGTCGGCAGCGATTAGCCTGGAGTAGAGATGTGGACATCGTCACAGTGGGCTTGAGGGATGTTTTACGACGAGTCCAGGTTTAGCTTGCAGTGTGATTCACGTCGGACTTTCATATGGAAAACGCCAGGTACCCGTTACCACCGAGACAACATCATTGAACGACACCATTACGGTGGTGCAGGATTGCTCGTTTGGGGTAGAATTATACTGGACTCCAGAACAGATCTGCATGTTCAAATCGAAACCACGAACGACCACATTTATCGGGACATCATTCGGGAAAAACATGTACGTTTGTTTAGGGGTGCCACGGGCGCGGAATTTGTGTTTATGGATGACAACGCGCGTCCTCACTGAGCAAACGTCGTAAATGAATGCCTTCAATCTGAGGATATCACCCGTATGGAATGGCCAGCATTCTCACCTGACTTGAATCCGATAGAGCATGCGGGGTACATGCTTGGCCGACGAGTTGCAGCCCGTCAACCACCTCCTACATGTGTACCGGAATTTGGGAGAGCATTGCTTGCTGAGTGGAGTAATCTTCCCCAAGATCAGCTCGATAATTTGATACTCAGCATGCCTAGGCGTTGTACGGACTGTATTTCATCGCATGGGAGACACACAATGTATTAACCCTCATAACAACCATGTAATATTAAGTTTTTGTAAAGGAGATATTTTTACAATTGCTCCAGGGAGCAAACACTGTAGTTTTTATGAATGGTATCATACATACACCGTCTGTTTTGTTCTTTATATTTTGTTTAATAAATGGGCTTTATGAATAAGTCACTTTTTCTTCTGAACCTTTATTTGCCGGGACCTTTATTTATGGACATGAGTATATATATATATATATATATATATATATATATATCACATAAGTAGAATTTATAAAGCATCTTGTTGATAGCAGAACCATGAGATGGAAAGGGTGATTCGTCAAGCAAGTTTCGAATGACATTTGCGAAATATTTGGTTGCATTTTCTCTTAGCAGGTGTCATCAACTTTTAATATTTCTTGTAGTTGTTTCTTCCTATTTTCAAAAGGAAAATTCTTCACTTATAAAGGTAGTTATATTTTCATAGTATATTTATATTTATAGTTATATAAGTAGTTATATTGGTAGTTATATTTCTTTATATAGAAACCGATTGCGTTATAGGCAGATGTATAATCAAAATAATGCGTAAGATAGTAAACAAAAACCGATTCCTTTTTTTTTCTATTTGCATTGCAACTATTTTATGTTGACCCATCAATTGCTGCGATTTTACTTATTTTAAAATCATATATCAACCTATAAACTTGTTATGCAAAGTACTTGAAGGAACAAGACTTTTTTTTCGTGATATCAGATTGAACAGTTGTATCTTTACGAAAAACCAGATGTAGTACTCTATTTCTGTTTTTTTCAGTAAAAAATCCCAAAGTTTTTTTCTTTTTTACTGACCTAATCCTTGAAGAATTCCGTTTCAGTAACATTTCATCTAATGCGCAGGATATGAAAAAAATTCACATTTGATTTTTTGACCTCCAGAACTAAAACAAATCTGAAATAGCTCCTAAACCTTGATTTAATATTTTTAGTGCCCATTTTGGCTCTTTCTGAATATTTCAATGTATGAATATTCAGAAATGACACGCTTCAATATCACATACAAGGCGCGGCCATTAATTTCCAGGACTGATCTAATAACTCCAGAAAATATTAAATGAAATACATACCCATTTAATATGTTTCGAAGTAACTCCCGCCTGCCGTAATGCACTTCTGTGCTTGGTTGTATAAGTTTCGGAAACAACTTTTAAAGTCCTCTTTCGGAATGTCCTTTAATGTAGACGTCACCGTTTTCTTGATGGCTTCGACATTCTCAAATCTTGTTCCCTTCAGCAAACCTTTCAGTTTTGGAAGCAAGAGAAAGTCTGCTGGTGCTAAGTTCGGAGAGTATGGAAGATGCTGAATCTCCACGACCTCATGCTGGGCCAATTTGCAGAAGGGAACCAGATTTGAGGATGTCCAAGCTATCAAGAAAAGGTGAAGTCCACATAAAAGAGCATTCCGAAAGAGGACTTTAAAAGCTGTTTCCGAAACTTATACAGCCGAGCACAGAAGTGCATTACGGCAGGTGGGAGTTACTTCGAAACATATTAAATGGGTATGTATTTCATGTAATATTTTTTGGAGTTATTAGATCAGTCCTGGAAATTAATGGCCGCGTCTTGTAGAATCAAAAATTTTACACCATATTTTACAAGGTTGTTAGGCGTCCGCCTAAAAGTAATAAACTCTTCATTTACTGTCACGGTGACTTCGATATCGTAAAAAACTGGGGAAAATTGTAATGGTGAATACTCTGTTCGGAGTAAAAAGGTTGCATGGATATGGAGATATATAAGCAGTCAGCAGAGCTTACAAGGGATGTGAGTCACTTGAAACTTTTCATTTAAATTAAATTGTAGAGATGCGAGAAAACAGATTGAATTTACCTAAACAGTAGAGTACGAGCTATAGCTATCAAGGAAGTTTTATATGATTTTGAGCCTAATAGTGGTTAATTATTGATTAAATTCCTTATTGATTTCAAACTCTTCTTTCTATCTGGATGTTACACGCTATTTCACGAAGTGTGTTAATAGAATCTACCACTTGTGCTATGCTCTACAGATAATGTAATCTGCATTTCTCAGAGACGAAAGTAGAATAACAAATTAACAGATAGTTAAAAGAAAAAACACTGAATTCTCAAAAGATATTTGATGTTTCAACATTTTAATTACTTTTCTGAATGGATTTAGTTTTTAAATTCCAGGGTTTATGAGCGATTACTAACCTTTACCAACCTTCTATTCAATCTGTCAAACTCCATTCTCTTTATAACTCAGGACTGGAAATCGCATCTACTAAAGCCTGACGAAGATGAAGAAAAAACCCTTTTGAGAGAGGTAAATAAATTTATTTTGAACGTGAGTTATGAATCTATTGGGAGACAAGGCAGTTGTAGTTACCCAACCATAACTTTTTACAGTTTTATAACGTAATATTAACGACAAAACGATGGAAAGTTTTGAGGAGTATTTTTCAACAAAGGAAGATTTATATCTTCCTCTTAAAAACCTAAGCGGGAGAAATAGAGAAACTTCCCTACAAACGTAAATCAATCTGTATATTTACTTTCACTCATGATAGTATTTTGCGGACCAATTCAAACGTTAAGGAAGTGTAATAACAAGATTTCGAAAATTTGGTAAATATACATAAAGAACTATAATTTTTTCGGGTGCATAAAAGTTACACTGAGTTACAGAGGGCCTAAAAAAAGCTCTAAAAAAGCCTTAGATTTAGAAAATTGCTTGAGGTCCTCTTCATGGGGTCCAAATTTTTATCTAAGTCCTTAAAAAGGCTTTTATTGTTCTCTAGCTTTAAAAGGTTAGTATGCAAAGGATAATAATATAGCTCCTTTTGGATCGCAAAATTTTATTTTCATAATCTTTTTATAAAGAGAGTCATATTTGTGTCCTAAATATGACTCTCTTTATAAAATAATTATGAAAATAAAATTTTCATAATTATTTTTCGATTCCCTAATTTTATATATTTTTATAATTCATAGAAATGTAAATGCATGTATTTCATTGTTCTTTTCATTTCCCAATAAAAAGCGCAAAATTTATGAAAAGCTCAGCAAAAACTTTTTACTCTTTGTCATTGGTTTTAATATTATGTCTTTGATAACATTTCAAGTAGATAAGTTTTAATAGAAAAACGTTTTTAACGTAGGATTACGTTCCACCATAACGGTCCTCCGGAAAGTAAAATTCAGACGCTAAAACCATCCGTCCGTACCTTGCGAATTGTAATTTTGGCAGCGCGTCCAACCCAGTCTGTGTCGCTTGGACAAGTAGTAAACGATTAAACCGAAAAGTACCAAAATGCGTCAAAATTTTGACATACATATATGTATATACACTCTTAGACACAGACACAGACACACACACACACACACACACAACAACAACAACAACAACAAAAATGCACCAAGAAGGGGTTATGCCAATTGGTCACAAATTGATATGCATACAGGTTTCGACGGAAAATGCAAAATTTTAAAATTTGGTGGCCAATGAATGAACATTTGACGCTGCAGCGCATCCTAACTGCGCAACTGGCAGGATATTAAAGAGGAAAAATTTCGATTCCAGGTCATAAATTCTTTGCGAATTTCATTCCGTGTACTCAGGTAGACAGTAACTATGCCTTGCATACAGGTGCACGAACAATATGCGCAATATCAGCATTTGAGATTGGACGTATAGTTGGGCCGGTTGGTCTAATCGGTGAATCACTCGACATTTGGATAGGACCGATGCCACTATTAGACGATGTTGGCAGGAATGGGTGAACAACGCCGAACACAGCGTCAAGAAGGAAGCAGTCGGCCTAGAGAAACGACAGAACGTGAGGACCGAGCAATCGTCAGAGCGGCACTCACAGCCCCAGATTCATAATTATCATCGATAGTACGTGCAACTGGTGATTCAGTGACCGCAGGAACCATTCATAAGCGGCTCGGAGAAAGAGGGCTGAACTAACGGCGCCCCTTGACCTTTGTACACCGACAAGCCCGTTTGCAGTGGTGTCGGGCACATTCGACCTGGAATGTCATTGACTGGAGTAGAATTGTCTTCAGTGATGAGTCCCGCTTCGAACTGAGTCCCGATGACCAGCGGTACATCGAAGATTTTCTACGCCCCATTGTGTTGCCTTCCATATCAGCCATCCTGGGCTTATATTTCAGCAAAATAATGCCCGCTCGCACAAGGCGAGAGTTTCTACTGCTTGTCTTCGTGCTTGCCCAATGCTACCTTGGCCAGCAAGGTCACCGGATCTATTCCGCAGTGAGCCCGTTCGGAGCATTATGAGCAGGGGCCTCCAACCAGCTCGGAATTTTGACGATCTAAAGCGCCAATTGGACAGAATTTGAAACGATATCCCGCAGGAGGACAAACGCCAACTCTATCAATCAATACCAAGCCGAATAACTGCTTGCATAAGGGCCAGAGGGGGACCAACGCGTTGTTGACTTTTTCGCTTTGTGAAGCTCTTTCTCTTGAATAAATCATCCAATTTTTCTCAAATTGTAATAATTTTTTTCTGTACATGTACATCACATCTACCGATTTTCGTCCCATTCGGATAACTCCTTCTTGGTGCGTCGTTTTTTTTTTGTCTAAGACAGTATGCACATACGTACATACATATAGATACATATATATATATATATACAGGGTGTCCCAAAACGACCGCATAAACTCTGCACAGCTAGATTCCTCGTTGGGAGTACATAAAAACTGCCCAAAGAAGCGTTCCTGTACGATCCATAGTTTACGAGAAAAATACGAAAAACAAAGTATGACGTCACTGCCAGTGCAAGAAAAAACACTTTATTGAACATATCAACAGCATGCACAATTTAAAGCAGATGTTCAAAGTGTCCGCCGTGCATGTCGAGGCAGGATTGAGCACGCCGTGGAATGGCTGTCATCACACCTTGCAGCATCGCGGTGTCCACCGAAGTACAAGCAGCATGCAGACGAGCAACTAAGTCCATTTGTGTTGTCACTACGTCTCGATACACGAGTTCCTTGAGATGGTCCCATAGGAAAAAATCCAACGGTGTAAGATCTGGCGAACGTGGCGGCTATAGAACCGGACCCCCACGTCCGATCCAGCGGCCGGGGTATTCCATATCCAGCCAACCACGTACAGGAGCACAGAAATGCGCCGGAGCCCCATCATGCTGGAACCAAAGTCCCTGTATTGCCGCTAATGGTATGTCATCGAAGAACTCGGTTAAGACAGTGTAAGGTATACACAAGATTCGATTCACAAGAATCGAACTTTTGAGTGAATTAAAGAAGCTGCTTTAGATATGCTAATTTCGGCATACGCGCTTAGTATAAATACCACGCAGCGTCATTAATGAAAAAAAGGGGAGGTTGTTAAGGTTGAAAAGGTGTTATCCTGCGCTAGTGCTTAGCGGGCCAGAAGTTTACATGGCAGTACTGCTGGTTTGACTTACTGTTCGTGAGTATAAAAATATATTGTTCTTGAAAGCTGTGTTTATACATTCCGTACAAGTAGTACGCATGCTTATTGCTGTAAAAGCCAATTATATGTGCAACGAATTCAATAAACATTGTTTCATGTATAAACTGTGTGTGGTTCAAATTCAAATAGAGAGCCACTTCAAATTATATACACCCAAGTCTGGGTAGAAGTGAGCATAGATTCTCTATAACCTCATTGAGAAACACCAAGTACGACTGTCCCGAGAGCCGTTCAGGCAACAGATATGGTCCAAGCAGGCGATCCCCGAGTATGTCGGCCCACACGTTAAGAGACCAGCGTTCCTGATGTTTCTGCGGCCGGATTGCATGCCGATTGACCTGGGACCACATATGGCTGTTGTGATGGTTGAATACCCCATCACGAGTGAAACATGATTCATCAGTCCACAGGATATGTGCAATGAAACCATTATCTGTGTTCTGTTGCTGCAACAGCCATTCACAGAAGGCCACGCGTTTCTGAAAGTCATCTGGTTTCAGACCTTGCACGGTTGTGTACCGAAATGAGTGTAGCCTCTCAGACCGTAAAAGCCTGTGCACAGTACTTTTACTCGAAGTCATCTTACGGGTTAATGCGCGTGTGCTTACCTCGGGCGACTCTTCTACCCGCTGCAGTATTGCATCCTCCTGTGCTACCGTCAGGCCGCTCCGCGGTCTTCCAGTATCGTGAAGATTGGCTGTTGGCAAGACGCTTCCCGTATTTCACAGTCTGTCGTCCAGCCTACGGATGACGTTGACATCGGGAGGACGGCGGGACGGATATCGACGGGCATACTCCCTAGCAGTTCGTAAGGCATTTCCATTAAATCGGCCGTACATCAAGTACATGTCGCAGTAGTCACGAACGGAGTACATGGCCACCATACGAAGACTACCGGTAGCTGCAAGATGCAGCCTTTTAAATACCAGTTCAACGGCGGCTTAACGTCATCCCATGACACGCGCGTATGCATGACGCGATATGCTCGGCGAACGTTTTAAACATTATCGTCTGGAAAGATATGCAAATATTGTTGTTGATATGTCCAATAAAGTGTTTTTTCTTGCACCGGCAGTGACGTCATACTTTGTTTTTCGTATTTTTCTCGTAAACTATGGATCGTACAGGAATGCTTCTTTGGGCAGTTTTTATGTGCTCCCAACGAGGAATCTCGCTGTGCAGAGTTTATGCAGTCGTTTTGGGACACCCTGTATATATATATATATATATATATATATATAACACATACATACATATATATACAAAATAGGTAAGCAACGATAAGTAATATTACGTTAATAACCCGCGGTAGTTTCGTTAGAAGAGACTACCTGAAATTTTTTTGTGATTAACTTTCTGGTCATTTTATAGAGTATTTTATCGTAAAACGCTAACATAGAGGAGTAAGTCATAAATACCTCGACTTTTATATATTAAATATTTTTATGTTATAAAATTTTGAGTATTCATAATAACTGTTATTGAAATTGGATATTTACGGGATTAATTTCTTAAGCAATGCCTTCGTTTATATCGGCATTTGATATAAGTAGAATATTGTGCAGAATATTATTATTGATAATACAACCTCCATAATAAAGTCCTTAGAAATGCCCTAATATTTAGCTCAAGATTAAAGTGGTATCCCTGTGTTTATTTTTCATAATATAGTACGCAAAATTAAACAATCATTCTCAGAATTTTTCTCTTTTTTCAGCATTTAGAGAAAGCGTCTTGCTGTTCAGTAAGATAAAAGCTTCCTATAATAATAACTTATATGGCAATTAAAAGAACTGAAGGAACTCGGTTTTGAAACCTTAATCAAATGTTCCCGTTTCAGATTTTTAGTCTTTCAAAATCTTTAACACTGGCATGTTACGTAAATCTATGATTATTCAGAAAAGTCAAATTGATTACAGTACTAAGTGATTACTATATAAACTAAATATTTATATTTCATACCCAGTATTTCATGTTTGATAATTGGAGTTGGGATTAATAAAACCTGTATGTATTTGACAGCGAAATTTCCAGAATGGAAGACTGAATGCAGAAGGCTTTATCTAATTTTGAATAAACTTAGTTTCGGAATGTATTTTATGTCCAATAGTACATATCTACCAAATGTATCGATCGGTTGTCAGTTTAACATGTCATCGAATTATTCGCAGAAACGATGAAACAGGAGACTCGAGCTAAAGGATTGCCTTTCTGATGTAATTTGGAATCAAAATAGTTTTCTAAAATAAAACTTATCAAGAGAATTTAGAAAAAGAAACAGGAAATAACAGAATTTTAGGAAACTTCTTAATTGTATACATACAGACATGACATTTATTCTAGAAAATTACTTGATTCTCTATTCACATATAAAAACTTCACTTATATACAGGGTGTCCGGGCTAAAAATATCCAAAAGTTATGACTTATTTTTACGGAATTATCGATTAGAATTTTTTTAAAAAATTATTTCAATAGAAAGAACATGTCACCAAGTTTTAATATCAGTCATAGATTTCGATCATAGAATCATTTTGATCATAGACTATTGTGCTTGGGGATTCATCAAATCCGTTGTGAATTAACAAAAAATAATTACAAGATAAAAAGAACTTTTTATATAGCATGTTTTTAAAATTTCTGTTGAATCATATAAACTTGATAATTCTATGTATTAATAAATACTTTAAAAAATGTATTAATAAATACTTTTTTTTGATGAATTATCTCATCAACTTGAAAGAAAATGAAGTTAATTCGAAGTTAACTTGCGTTTAACTTTTCGTTCCCGTTCCGGCCGATAGATGGCTGCGCCAGTATACAAAACAAAATTAACTGAAAATGAATTCAATACTGCTTAAAGATGGCTAAAAGTATCAAAAGAATGCATGGTCATCATGTTCTGAGGTATTCTAAAAGTTTCAAATGTCTAGCTAGTCGGGAAGTTAGTTAAAAACCGATTGCAAGATTTGAACTGGACAAACACACAAGAAAGCGAGTTAATAAAAACATACAAAAAATGAAGCTGTTTCTGAGTTGAAGAAGCGTATCATTCAATCAATTCACGTAATAACTCTTAATATGCTACGAAACACTTGGGGAAAACTGGATTACCATTTAGACGTTTGTCGCGCTACAAAAGGTACACTCATCGAAATCTATGATTCTATGATCAAAATCTATGATTGATATTAAAACTTGGTGACATGTTCTTTCTATTTAAATAAATTGTTTTTGATTATAACGGGTAGTTTTGGTAAAAATTGGCCATACTTTTTGGATACTTTTAGCCCGGACACTGTGTATATTCACTTATATATTCACTTATATATATCTAAACCGTATCTGAGGTGACTATGAACTATGTCTCCTTAATCGAGACTCTACATTGATAAAATATTTTTTATTCCCTACTATTAAAGCATTAATGTTTACTCTCTTGAAGTAAACACTCCTATTTCAATGATTTACGTATATGCTTTTTATTTTTTATTTTATTTTATTTATTTATTTATTTATTTATTTTTGTATGGAGGTATGTCCAATATAAGAGACAACTGTCGTTTCGACTTAAATTTAAGTTGCCATAAAAGCTTTTGATAAAGTACTGTCTCGTTCTTCCAAAGATCCTATACTACTGAATAATTGTTGGGTACTTTTTATACACCTTGAAAAGGACGTTTCGGGTTTTGAAATTTGATAAGCGTATTTCATAACCATTTCATAGAGAAACTTTTAAGATATTTTTCGTTAAATAAAGCATCTCTTTTGATTGTTTTGCAGAGCTATTCATTCGAAGATAAAATAGGTAAGTGTATTTTATTTTAAAAATAACGTTTATGATGAAAATTTCAGATGTGGGAATTTAAGCACCAAGTCGAAGTTTCAGGGTTTGAAATACGCAAAATATTTCCTTTTTATGCTTAATGAACTTTATTGATCCCAAGAACTTTTTTTTTTCATAGTGAAATCTCAGTGTTCTTATGCACATAGTTGAAAACATAACTGTAGCCTTATCGAAAAAAATTTGAAGGAATGAAATATCTGTATGAATTAATGTTAATACTAAAGCAAAAATGCTACGATTCAACTTTGTAAATTTATGTTAGAGGGAGAGTTTATGGCTTCACTTATGGATAAAATTATAAGTTACCTTAATAATCTATTTCCAAGATCCAATTTTTTCTATAGGTTAGTTTTACACCTCGAAGGACATTCACTCTTTAGCCCTCTTGAAACCCTTTTGGGTATTCTTGTAATATATTCCCTTCTTAAGCAGGATTTACTGATACATACAAAAATGAATGAAATATAGGACTCTATAATTCTTTATATCCTCAAATAACTAATGAGTCATGACCTTATGGACTCATGCATCTCATACTCGATATTTAACTGTTTGACTTATCCCGATTCTTTTTTAGGTGCAGTTTGATTAACTGCACTTTGAAAAAGAACGAATTTCAACTAAGAATTTCTTAGTTTCTTCAGAGATAAAAATTTAAATATATGCAAAAAATTTACACATTTGAATCAATCTCTCTCTCTCTCTATCTATCTATCTATCTATCTATCTATCTGTGGCTTGGTACAAGAAGTGTCTAAGTCAGTTTTCTCCAAGACGGCTTCATTTGCTTATGGCTCTTTAAAAAATATTATTTTCAATGTAAGAAGAACCTAAATCTGTCCGATGCTTTAAAAGTGTTTTCAAATCCATTGTACAGGCTTCGGTACTTCTTACATTGAAAATAATATCTTTTGAAAGAGACATAAGCAAACACAAATTCATCTTGGAAAAAACTGACTTAGGCACTTCTTGTACCAAGCCACAGATATATATATATATATATATATATATATATATATATATATATATATATATATATATATATATATAGAGAGAGAGAGAGAGAGAGAGAGAGAGAGTGAGTGAATTAGTTAGTTAGTTAGTTAGTTAGTGTTATAAGTATACGTGAAAATCTGCAAAATATGTATGAAATATTTCTTGCTAACTGAAAAAGACTTCAGGAAATTTCAGTTACGGACACTTCCCAAAGTAAAGAAATAGATTCTCCTTTAATAAATGACCATAAATCACAATTTCCTGACCATAATTCTGGGAAAAACGGCTCAGGAAAACTGGGTCACAATTCATAACCGGTATTTCGTTATCTAGAAACAGATCGTTTCTTGCACGTCTAAGAGATTAAAAAAAATAAGGATACCGAGTCGTCTATGTATACAGAGATCTGCTTCAATTAAAATCTTACGCCCAAGGGCGGGTCAATCGAATGTTCGAAGGGTGTATGCTTTAATAAATGGACGTTACATGCGCTGTTACGGATTCTGAATGAAAGAAGAAAAGAGAAGATAATGATTTTATAATTAAATATTTACATTTCCATACGTCCTCTCTTTCCACATCATAACTTAATCCAGATTTCGTGACATATGGCTCAAATTCATGAAGAATCTAAGACAGTTTAAATGAGATAATTATAGTAATAAACACAATTTTTTTTCCTGTAAGAATAATGACCTTGTAAGTATTTTGCGCATTCATTTAAAACTCCGTAAAATAACTGGTAGTTAAACGATTAAAATATTGCAATTGATGGGGGTATTCGTACAGTTTAAAACTTATTAAGACACTAATAAAAATGAATTTGGGAATGTTTACTCATAAAATCTCAATTCATTTAAACCGTAGAAGACTGAATATTGTTCATTTTGAATTAACTTTAACTCCATTCTCTCGTAATATATCTTCTCATTCATGGATTTTTTTTGTATCATTTGGAGTCAAAGAATTGTGATTGCTACTTTATATCGTCTTGGAAAAAAATGAAGCACAAAGCATGAACTCAGGCTATCGTTAACTGACTATTACTAAATTTGAAATTGATTAATTCATCTAAACATTTCTGTGGCGTTATGGCAGATGTTGATATGTTCGATAAATTCATTTTCAAGTATTAAGTTGATATGTCACACGTAAAATTGGTTCTTTAATGTGGCAAAAGCTGATATGTGGATTTCTGAAATAATACTAAGTCATTCGAAATTTGGCAAAAGTTGATATGTTTTCTTTTTTTCCCAACCCTTCCCAAAATTTTAGTCCCTAACTGAGAATTTTCATTGAAAATCAGCCATATGCTTGAGGTTGAATATGGGTATTAACTATAGAATATTTGGATTGAAAAACTTAATTGAGCGATTTTCTATTTCATAACAAATGTTACTTTTTTAATTGCCGAAAACATGAAAAAAATGACATATCAACATCTGACATAACGCCCCAGATTTAAATTAATCAGATATCGGAATGCTGCCTCAATCCGGAAGTATTCATCGATGATTTTATTACATGGATTTATGATGACTTAAGAAACGAGAGAAACGTCTTAAGTCCTGTTCACATAGAATCCGTCAGCGTCAGCTTAAAACATTTTAACCAATCATATACCAACCATTGACCAATTTAACCGATCAGCGTCAACGGAATCTTTAGCACTGACGCTGACGGATTCTATGCGAACTGGCGCTTGTGACGGAAATTAGTTGTGTTTTTCAAGTGTAGAGGGGATTAGTTGTCCATGTTTTGATGTATTTTCAATATTGTTTTGTCTTATGTAATTTCTATCAGGGTTAAGTATTCTCTTTGCTATGAACCACCGAGTATGGAATGTCCGTTTAATGGACGTTAGGATAATGAATAAATATTAACCAGAATTAATGATGGTTGTATTTTTTTGGAGTCTGGTCATCCTTTTTGTTTCAGCCCTTATGTGTGCTGGTTGCGTCGACATTTCATTAAATTCAGATTGTTTATGCTAATCTGTATCACGAAATGGGCTAGTGTAGACGGTGCTTTGCTACTTATCAGTTTAATTAAAATGTCAAACGCTGATGCAGTATCACCATAATACACTTTTTTGGTACTTTGGCAAAGCACTAACGAAACGATACGAGATACAGCAGTATGTACATTTTCCTTAGCAAGACAACGAAAGACAATGGGCATTATTTTCAGATGAGCTGTGTTAAAATGCAAAATGATTGGTGAAAAAGACACGGATATGGCAAGTAGGAATCCCTTCTTCATAACATCGTTCTCGTATCATGATTCGAAGTACTACGTGATGCGGATATGTTATACCCCACCCTGACGTGTTCCTAGGTTTGAAATGATAATCGGAGAAAAGACACTAACTATAGGCAATTATACCTCTGAAAGGAAATGATGAATGTATTCCACTCTATGCAACATTTTTTCCTTGTTCCATGCATCAAAAATCGATGGGAAAAAGGGAAAACATGGAATATAACATAACTAGATAAAAAAAATACAGAAGCTTATCATTAAAGTGCCTCGATGAATGGTGGGTGCGGTGGCAAAATTGGCGGAAATTGGGTAATTTCCCTCACTTATTATCCGCAGTTATTGCAGAATTTTTAGGAGAACAGGGGATTGATAAATGGTAAATATATCGGTTTAGTAATGCAGTAAGCTGAGAAGAAAAAGAAATGGCGGGGGCCGTAAAACATGTAGTTAACGAAATAGGATAGCATGTTAGGAATTCTCCCTCTCATTTTAGGTAATCCGAAAAGGGAATGTTAGAAATATAATAGTTCTCGCTATCCCGATATGGAATAAGCTGTCACTCCGTCTAATACGACACTTTTATGAAGTTCCAAAGGTTCTCGGGTTTGATATAAGGCTAGTATTTTTTTTCTCCAATGCGGAGGCCTTGTCCTTAGACATTCGCCTGTTGTCACTGCGGTATTGCTGGCCTCTTTATTCTCGGGGCACCATATATATGTGGCCCAGCTTCGCCCCCCTATGAACCGGCTGCGTAATTTTGAACCGAATTAAGTGACGAGTCCGGAAACACTTGACCCCGCACGTCCAGAGGTAAATTTGAGAACTTGGAGGACATTGCAGCCACGACAGATATTTCGTCCACCAGCCGCCGTTAGTGTACATGACAGTGGATTTGTCAGCGACCTGCATCAAACCAGGGACTTTCAGATCACCGAATAGCTGCCTTTGCCAACCGGGGAACTGAGCCCCTTCTAAGGATAATATAGTCATTGGTTGTTATGCCAATCTGAAAAAGGTCCATTTTGGTCAATGTTTCCTAACCTTCTGTTGACCAGGGACCCTTTATCAAAAAAAATAATTTTTGTCGGGAACCGTCTCCTAACCATCTGTTTTAGAGGTAAAAATGTCTAAAATTTATTCAATAAATAAACTTTCCATGATAAAAAAAATAAAAAGTTACAAATGAACTTAATAACAATAACAAATTTTACATTAAAGAAAACTGCATAGCATATGTAAAAAGCTTGTGGAAACTTGAATGATTTTTTTCGGCTTGGATTTGCTTTACTACTATTTGTAAAATGGCTGTGACGCTGCGAGTTCGCTTTAAAGAAAATATATTAGAAATTTTTAAGCGGAGCAAGGATTTTTTTTCGCAATCAAAACATCAGAAAGCGAAAAAAAAAATCGAGAATTTTTAGAATTTGAACAAAAAATTGGGAACTAAAATTTTTTTTTCGCTCTGAGTTTTAAAAAATAGTTTGAATTCGTGGTCGTTTAGAAGCGATGTACCTTATTTTTTTTTATTACTCCAGATTTCGCAGACCACTTCTTGGTTTCCCTCGGACTACCGGTTAGGAACCACTGATTTAGGGTATTAAGACGTTTTCTGTTTTCGACAACTCAACCGGAGGGTTCCGAACACTTCGCGGAATGTTTCAAACGTAAAAGAGATTAATGAAAATAGGCAAACATAGACACGGACAAGATTTTACAGCCTAAGATTGTCTCGTTTTGTTCATAGTTTACTCGCAAGGACAACGAAAATACCATCGTTTTACAAAACGAACTTGCATTATTATGACCCATTATGATGAATACAGGAAATTGTGTTTAAATTATTGTCACTGAACTTTCTAAAATCTGTCAAAATACGGTTGAGGAAAGATAATCGGTGAAGGAAATTAAAGACAAGACATAAACGAGGATGGTTTTCATAGAATTAAAGAAACCAAAGAAGTAACTATTAACCTTTTCCTTAAGGGGTGGGATAGCATGCATCCCAAGAATACGGGCCCAAGAATGAATATATATATATATATATATATATATATATATATGTACGCACACACACACACACACACATATATATATATATATATATATATATATATATATGATATTATTATTAACCTTTAATCGCCTTTTCTGAACTTTATTTCTCATCTGGTAACCTTTCCAATGCCTTGGCGAGATGTTTCGCCTTTCCCTACTAACTTTCTCCGCCAATTCTGGCAACCTCTCTTTGACCTAATTCTAGATTCGGGCGCTACTCTTAGATGCTGTGCTGACTCGAAGTGAATAAGATGTGTGACTGCTTTCGTAAAATAAACTTCAACTGTTCGTTTTGATTTGGAATCCTTTTGTTACGGCCTCCATTGCAGTATTTTCAGGAGATGACCATTCGGGTCATTTCATATATAAACACACACATACACAGACATATATATATATATATCCCTTAATGGTCGTTCTAAAAAGGGAATCGGAAAAAATGGGCCCCGTAAGCTAAAGGTTAATACTAATATTCAGTTAAGAAATTATTAATCGTAAAAACTTTATCTCTACTGCTAGTTTCAGGATAACTGTGCCTTTGGTGATTGCTTCGGTAAAGATATCCCTCTTTTAAGTCTCACATTTTAATGTTCGTAACAATAACGTAATAACGATGTTTTGGCTGCATATTTAAACTGATAATTGTTGATGATAAAGATAAAAATTCTACAGTAGTTCTTCACAAAAATTTATCTTCTCATTTTTTGAAATGACATTCATATTTAGCGATTTTTCTTAGTGCTTCTTAATTTATGCTAAAAAAGGGAAATAAAATTATTTAAAACCCAGATGAGGAACTGTTTCTTGCTTTCGTTCATTCTAAAGAAAAAAAGATTCCACGACTCTGCCCAGTTCTTACTAGTTTATTAAATTATAAAACAGAAGGACCCATAATCCAGACAGACATATAATCGCAGGCGCAAATTGGATTACTTCATTACGTGGTTTTATATGCACATAAATAATTATGACTCTTCTCCATGATTTACAAAAATGTAGTTAGAAATCAAAGTGGGCAATAAACTTCAAGCATAAATTGTGCATTACATAACTCGCAAGAATTTTCTGAATGTAGGGAAACACGGATGGGAGATGTCTTTTGGATCTCTTTTGAATAATTCTATGCCATGCATATTCGTTTAAATTAGCAGTTAGTTATTAGAGGATTTTTAAAAATTTCCGAATTATTAACTAGAGAGTAAGAGACTGCAAATATTCATATATGCGATTTAGTTCATGTTGATCTATGCGCATATTTTGAAAAGCATGCAGACTGAGACCTTTTTTAGTTTATCAGCTATCTAGTTCAACCTTTGGGAAACTTTGTGTTTGATTTTCAATTGTATTAACCTTTTCCTTACTGGGTGGGATAGCATGTATCCCAAGAATACGGGCCCAACAATGAATATATATATATATATATATATATATATATATATATATATATGTACAGGTAGTTATCATAACAATGGAAACACTAAGGAATAACATGAAATCCTTTATGAATATGGCATAGGACCAAGTTTGGCAAATAATACCGGCTGAATTCACCAAGGATAGAATTATACAAAGTCGTGAATAGTAATTAAGGGATTATTATACCATTTTCTAGGGAGAAATCGTGAAACTTCCTGTAGAGATGCTGGTAGTGGACATCTATTCATCACTCCCATATATATATATATATATATATATATAAACCATTAAGGGCCGTTCTTACAAAGGGGTTGCATGAAATTGTCCGTTCTAAAGAGGGAAACAGAAAAATGGCCCCTAAGCTAAAGGTTAACTTGCATGTAATGAAATGAAAAGAAGACACTAATTAAGATCAATAATAACATTTATTTATTTATTACAAATGCCCGGAAGATTGGATATGACGCTATTTGTTCTCAGTAAAGGGCGAGACTGCTGGCCATTCATTTAAGGGGGCCAGCATTACCCCCTACAAACCGGTCCCGTAACTTAGAACCGAGTCAATTGACGAGACCGGAACACTTGACCCCGCACCTCCAGATGTAAATTTCTCTAAACTTGAGGGACATTGCAGCCATGACAGATTTAACTTGCACCGACCACCATTAGTGATCACGGCGGTGGATTTTGTGAGCGACTGACATCGAACCCGCAACCCTCAGATCACTGACTCGATGCCTTTGCCAACCGGGCCACCACGCCCAGATTAACATACAGATGCATCATCCTGTTCCAATATATTTTATTAGGGCAGAAAATCAGTTGAAAGTATAAGCTGATAGGAAATCTTTCTACTTTTATGAGCTGAATGATCGTAAAAATAGCTTTGTTGATGGTCCAGAATCGTAGATTATTTATCCGAATAGACTTCGAAAATTGTCACACAAAGCGCAGTTGAAATGTGCCGTTGTTATTATAGGCGAACAGTGCAGGTGGTGATAGAGTCGAATGGCACTTTCGTGGGGATAAAGTTGCGAGGCTTAATTTAAATCCTGTTTATTGGCAGTAACATCTCTCAAAGGTATCCTTTTCAAGAGGATTAAATTAGTTGAAAGTGTGAGTATTATTTTAATAATCATGATAGAATATTTCAGCAAATATCGCAAATATTTTAAATGTGTCATCTGATTCCTTCTTTCTGTAGAATAATTCTTCATCTTGAAATTTTAATTCTAAAATTCCCGAGAAGTGAATCTTTTCCTGCCTAAAGAAGGGAAAACTCCTTCGGTATTGATTTAATTTGAAGAAATTTTCCTCGTGGATCTCATTTAATCTGATCTAAATTTGCTAAATGTTGTTTCAAATCTCAACAAATAAAGGGTAGACTCACTTTGCTGACACGTCAAAAGTATCTAATAATGGGTTAATGACATCATTTTAATAATTACAAGATAAAAAGAAATTCTATATACCATGTTTTTAAATTTTCTGTTGAATCATATAAACTTGACAATTCTATGTATTAATAAATACTTTTTCAAAATTTTTAGATGAATTATCCCATCAACTTGAAAGAAAATGAAGTTAATTGGAAGTTAACTTGCGTTTAACTTTTCCCGTACTGGCCGATAGATGGCTGCACCAGTCTACAAAACAAAATTAACTGCAAATAACTGAAAATTAATTGAATTCTGCTTAAAGATGGCTAAAAGTATTAAAATAATGAATTGCCATCGTGTTCTGAGCTATTCTAAAAGTTTCAAATGTCTAGCTAGTCGGCAAGTTAGTTAAAAATCGATTGCAAGATTTGAACTGGACAAACACAAATACACACAAACAAACAAGAAAGCGAGTTAATAAAAACATGTAAAAAATAACAAATAATTAATTTTTGTTACAGGTGGTTGAACTATCGCCAGAATAGTTCCACACTGTGGAGACATAATTCTTAATTAACTGAAGCTCGAATTAGGAAACCCTTAAATATGCAATAGGAAATAGGCTACAACGATAGACTCTTAGGTTACTACTTCTCGGTAATTTTCGTATCCACTGAAATCTACCTATCGATAAGTTGTCACCCGGGCTAATGGAAGGTATAAGGTGATACTTTCTCAAGCTAACGTTACATGAATACCCGGTTTACTTTTATTTTCTTTCCTTTATGATTCTGAATTGACGTAAAGTTAGAACAGCATTTCGATTGCGATTACTATTAAAACTTAGTTCTATCTCTCTGCCATTTCGGAAAGACAGTTTAATATAATATTAGAAACGAAAAAAAAAGGATATAGTATGCTTTAAATGTTAAGAAACTCGTGAATATCAACTTTGATGTTCTTGCAAAATGTGTAATGTATCGTATAATTGAGTTAGCTAAAGTCGTTAAAAGGTTTTAAAAATGATAAACAATTTTTATTATGCTGATAGGAAAATATCTCAAAATGAAGTCATTAACTTTTTCTAAATAATACCTTGAGCAAAATGTCAACACTCCTGATTAAAAGGTTTAAAATGGATGTCATTATAAACTTATATAAGTCACTCGAGTAACTTCCTTTTTTTTTTCAAAAATGCCAATGTTCTTGAAAATGAATGCTTAATTAGTGAGAAATATGTTATTGTTTCTTTAATTTTTTTTAGTTGCAAACCTCTAGTCATCCATATCTGGATTACTTTTTTCTTATAAATTAAGTAAGGAATAAAGTTCTGTCCTTACTCTTTATTTCCAGTCTGCTAAGGGAATGAAACTATGCAAAGGGGAAACTTACGGTGGCTAGGACTAATGTTTTGAGACTTAAATTGTAATTGAATACTGTTTCTCTCCCCATCCTTACAGATACTCCATAAAATCTGAAATGACATTCTGCAATAGGATATATGAAGCCATTTTGAAATTCTTGCAAAAATGTAATTAACGAGTTATGATTTAGTCATGAGATACTTAAATTCCCCCGAAGCTCAGATGTTAACCGGGTATATGACGCTTAATAAACGTTCGGTTTAAATCACAGTAATAGAAAATTCTGTTCGGGCTAGAGGGGCAGTTCATATTAAATAATGAGGATTTTCAGTTGCACAAAATATGGAAAATCTCCGATTATTAAAATGGAATGTAATTACCTAGAATTAAAATTTTGTGCAACAATATAGCTTGTAGGGTTCGCGTGTTGCTCAGATGCAAATTTCTGGTAGCTGCGCAGTGCAGGCCAGTCGAAGTGAGTTCGGAGCAGGTGTCTGGTCTATTTAAGTGACACACCCTGAGTTGGCAAGAGCCCAAGAAGGGAGTGGAGATTTGTACGGTAGTACGTTACGCTATTAGTAGAGATACGAAATAGTCGATAAAAGTTAGATTGAAGGTGATAGCGGTATTTAACTGATAGAGCACTTATTAGTATTTAGCCTAGGTGGCTGCACGATTTCCATAGTTAGTTCAGAGCCCGATGGTTACGGGTATTGCTAGTGAACGTATATTCTGCCTGAAAGAGTTCATTACGACTTTAAAGTTCAGTTTCTTAGTACCGCAAGTTGCGGTACTGTTGTGTTATTATTTGAAGCCCCAAGTCGGTCTATGTAAGTCTACCTCTACGTAGAAAATAAAGGCATTATTTATATTTATGCCTATTACTTTATAGTGTACCTGGACCGTTAGAGGATTCACAGGGTACATAAGAAACAGAACCATATAAGCTCTTGAATTCTGTACTTTTTAACTCTTCTGATATCACAACATTCACTGTACATAAATGACACATTATGACAATTGTCTGCAAAGACTCCGATCTAAATGGCTTTTTTTACTCTAGAAGGCGATATAAACTGAACTGCCCTGGTGATGAGAGGAACTGTGATTTTTAACACCCATTCCTTACACGCTTTATAGACTAATTACAAGTTAGCCTGCTTATACTTTTCTAAGCAATTTATTTATCAATCGACATATTTTTCGTCAGTGCAGATCTCTTTTCCACAATGGATTTTTACCACGTGTTTGGACTAAGTGTTGCAAAGGTGCATTAATTAATTTTTCCTTGGAATCATTTTCCTTTTTTAATGTGCAAAAGATGAGTCGTCAGTGGCGCCAATCAGATCCCAGTCGTAAAGAGAGCTATATACATATAGATTATCACAAAGTCCCTAATGGTGATTAATAAAACGACGACTAGGTTCCTGCCACGTTAAAATTCATGTATATATAACGTCGTAAATACATGAAGTAATGTAATGAGAATAAACCTTATCACATGTGGAATGGAATAATTCCATAGATTTGCTAGCTGTCGAAAGCTTTAATTGCACAGTTACAGCTCCTAGAATAGTCTAGAATCGTTTTTCTAGACTAAGAAAGGGCATTTTTTTATAAGCTTCTTAAGGGGGTTCAGAACACAAAATTCTTCAAATTTTCGAAAAAAAATTTATTTCATTAAAAAATACTGTGCTTTTTCAGCTTAAAATGGCGTTTAAATCTTGTTTCTATATTAATTAGAACAAGAGATATTATTATTATTATCATTATTATTATTATTATTATTATTATTATTATTATTATTATTATTATTATTTAACTAATTACATTTTTTTAGGGGTGGTGGCAACATTCTAATAGCAGTCAATCTTTGTTTAAACCTGTAAATACGTTTTTCTGCATGATGGGCTTTTTCACCATTTCTCGATCTTAAATTGTTATAAGTCAAGAACCGTTAAAGATAAATGGTTCAAACTTGGAACGTGTCTTTTTCAATTACTTTACTTTAATTTTCATTCAGCAAATTTGAAAAAATATTTACTTTTAAAATATGATTTTTAAAAAATTTTTACTCTAAATATTTTTAAATTTTTAAAAATAAATAATTTTAAAAACGCTGAATTAAAATTAGAACTTATATATTTCTGTTTAATTAAAAGAAAAAAAAAGAAATTCGACACCTGATATTTCGAGTTATAAAGATTTTAAATTACCCCACTTTTTTTAAAATTTTAAAATTAAAAAAATGTTAAAAACTTTATGAGAAGTTGATGATTTTGTTTACAAACTGTATGGTTAACCATAAAAAAAAATTCAAAACTTCAACTCTATAAATACAAATTTTCAGAAATGTGTCTGGACCCCTTAAAGTATTTGTTTTTCATGGACAAACTACTTCTGCACGTGGATAAATAAAAACACGCCCTGGGAAAATTCTGCTCAAACGATTGAAGTCCTCCAGAATTTTTATATTAAAACTGATTTCAAATTCAAGTGCATATTTAAATAATGCAAAAATATGTTTTACCTTAAAGTAGGAGTTGCAAAAAGTTAGTGAAAAAAAAGTAATTTTTAAAATTTCGAAATTAGTTCTTTTGCTTATTTAAAACTAGTTTTTCGCTCTCAATTTCCTCTGCTTTCAAAATGAAGCTATTTCATTTCGCTGATAATGTGGAGAGGTGAAGAAATGATCCAAGACTCTCAAAGTTCATACTCTTTGAAGACACGAGGGTACTGAACATCATACATTCTTTGAAAGTCAGCATTTATATTTACATATAAACTCTGTTATAACTTCTTAAAATTATTCTGGTTTATTAATCATATTTTGTGAGGCTAGCCCATATTTAAGAGAAAAAAAAATAGATATTACCTTCCTCCGAAAAGAAGATCCCCGAGAAACAGGCCGTAAAACCAGTGCCAGGTCTCTTCTGGCGGGAAGTTGACTATACTTTAAAAAAGATACTTTTATAAAAAAAGAACTTGTTTATAACTTCCAATATAAAACGAGCAAAATGTAATATATATGTAGCTGTTGTTTCTAATGCCCCCTGGAAGTCCCAAACCAGGTCTATAGAGGCTTCGGGCTGAAGTGTGCAGTTCCGGTTTAAAATAGCACCACAAGAGTCGGAGGCCGCTTTTGCTTGCCACCTCATTTTTCACTGAGCCCACCTAGGGGTGACATCTGGGGGAATCGTATTCTCTCCCACCATCTCTGACCTCATAGAGGGACTTTCCGGTCTACGGATTTAACTTGCGTATATCTGGCCTAGACATGGAGGTATTTAATGGGGCATGTCGGGATTCAATCCGAGCACCCTCAGCACCGGAAGCTAGCGCACTACCACAAGGCTACCTCGAGTCCGAAATAGATATAGGGTGAGCCAAAAGTTCGTAAAAACTTAAAAAGTTCATGCAAGAAAAAGCTCACAAGGAGGTTGGATTTTTTTATCAACAAAAAAAAGTTTTAAAAGTTTTAAAAAGTTTGAAAGGTTTAAAAAGTTTAAAAAGTCACCGGTAGATAGTGCTGACATGCGAGAGATTCAGCAGAATTATGCAAATCAATCTTGCAATAAAAGACCGTGATACACGAGGATTTGGAGGATCGGCTACGAAGTGGAAGACCCTCGTTGGCGGAGGGCCGCATTACTGAGGTGGAAATCGTTATGAATAATATTGTGGTGGGATCGTCCACGGGGAGTAGCAGTCCTCGAAAAGCTGGACCAGTGATTCTACCAGCGACTTTTTTAAATTTTTACTTTGCTGCTAAAAAAAATCCGACTTTCCTGTGTGCCCTTTCTTGCAAACTGCACTTCTTTATGGTAATTTCCTCCTTTCTTTTATTAATTTTTTAAGTTTTTACGAACTTTTGGCTCACCCGGTATATATATATATATATATATATATATATATATATATATTATATATATATATATATATATATATATATATATATATATATATACATATACATATACATATATATATATATATATATATATGTATATATATATATATATATATATATATATATAATATGTGTGTGGAGTAACCTTATACTTGACCAGATTTTATCAAGAATATCCCACTCTTAAGGAATGTTACCACGTTCTACGAATCGTCATTTTGTCTGGAATTTCCTTGATTACGTTTATCTTAAAAATTATTGAATGAAGTTTTGATATAGTATTATGGACGTATATGAACCGCTTAATAAAGTGATAACATCTAAGGAGTTTTAGTCTCCGAAATATCTGACAGAGAACTGTAAAAAGAAACCCTGAAGAAAAACAGATTGAAGTTTGAAAGCATTTTAAGAGACTGAAAATTTTATTAAAAAGTCTAAGCCATTACTTTCTACTAGGCACTTCATCTTCTATCGTGTTCATCATAAATAATGAATGCTTGGTCGAAAGAAATAGATTCAACTGTGAAATTAACTGTTAGAGTTTTAATGTTCCATAAAATAATGATAAATATGGGGTTGCATCTATGATACTTGAGCAGGACGATAAATCAGTAAGTAACAGTTTCTTAAAACCCACAGTAAAAAGTGATAATGGCCATTAGTTTTAAACTAATCGGTTACTTTCTTTTTTCAAGCAGTAGAGCATTAAATATAAGTACCATGAAATATCAGGAGCACTCTCAAATGCGTTTGTGAATTGACTGTAGCTACTCATATCTAATATGCTCTGAGGCCTTAAGAAGAAATAAACATGTTAATCTAAATTGTTACCATTTTTAAGTTCTCTTGGGGATTTCAAGAAGTTGTTATTTACTGATACTTTTTGTAGCATTAAAAATTACAAATCGTACATTTAAAAAATGTCAAGAAATATAAGTGCCTGAAATCAGATACATAATGTCCAATGTTAACTCATGCTTCTCTCCAAATATTTAATGATAGAAAATCGATTTATCTCAAAAGGAAAATTGTGTATGTTTCTTAGAAGTAGAGCGTGATTAAGGCTTTAATCTACGGAAATACATTCTAGAGAAAACATCTATATATTTAAGTTGCTAAGCCAATTTTTTGGGCAGTCCGTGAGAGAAAACTACTGCACCAATTTATTGTATTTCGGCTTTAAATGAAAGATTGTAATCTGTAGATTTGTCAAATTTGCTTTCTGTAACAGCAAATTCTATTAATTAGCGATAATTTACAATTAAAATTTGATTTCTGCGCATGCTCAGTGACGTGTACAAATCTGCCTTTATATACTCACTTAGCACGAGGCCGCATAACACATTAATTTGTTTCTGCGCATGCTCAGGGACATGTTTAAATCTGGCTTTAGATCCTTACTAAGCACGAGGCCGCCTAAACACGTTAATTTGTTTTATCCGAAGAATCTCTCTAGCTCTCTCTCGGCCTTTTTTCTCTTAAATTATGTTTGTGAGATTTAGAATCAAACCTGACAGAAACTGTTTATTTCGTGCTGTTGAGTAACCATATTTCTTTTTGCTGGGTTCAAAAGCAATTTTTTAAAGTGCATTTCTCTATTCTTAATATTATGATTTCGACATTTGGAAATCATGTGTTGAGTAAAATTTGTGCATTAGTACATTTATTTACAATCCAGCAGTTATGTTTTAACGGATACCAACTAGTTATATCTTTACTACAGAAATCGGATTCTTTACTACTGAAATCTTCTTTGGAAATACACTCGTTTGAGGGTAAAAAATCATGTCAAAACTTAAAGAAAAAATAATCTCCTCTAAGACTTAAATGTTCTGTCTTCCAAATTGCTCATTAATGGAATGTCAAAGAAAATCTAACAGAAATTTTAAAAATCTTACTCATGTCAAATATTTCCTTTGCAACCAATTTCACTAAAAAATGTAATACTGTTAATATAAATTTCTTAGATTACTTATAGCATGATTACAGAAAAATTAGGTTCTAATGTAACGCAAAAAAATACTGTTGAAAGCATTGTTCTTTATTCACTGCAAAAGAAATCTGTTATTAACTTTCTCTAAGCTGAAAATCTTGCGTAAATATACCATAGTATTTTCACAAAGTATTTGCCTCGGGGTTTTAGGAAAAAAGTCAATTTTCAACGAAAAAAAATGTGCTTCTAGTATCATGAAACGATAATCTTGTGTGTGTTTTACATTATTATTAGCAGATGTTTGTTTTCCCTCCAACTGCATTTTTTGTTATATATAGTGTAATTTTCGCTTTCTTCATATGCGTGGTTTAATAACAAAAATCTATAGGAATATTTATAGACCTTATTTAAAAAAAAAATTATTTTTAAAAAAGCAGGAAAAGAGAAGCATATGATAATTGTAATTATAGACTGAATCAATATTCTTTGTTAAACCAGTAGGCTAATATCATCATGCAACGTTTCATTAGTTTTTGCAATTAAAATATCTGTTAGAACACATAAATAAATTCCCGTCGTGTGTATTGTGGATTCTTTTTGTTACTCTCTTTAATAGTTTTAAGCAGTCATTACGATTGTGATGCAAACATCAAATCTTATTTAGTTGCGTAATACGTATAGTTAACTTAGTAAAGAATAGGAATGAAAGATTTCAAATTGTAACAATAATACGATAAACTTCCCACATATTATAGTGGTTAGCGTATCGAGCTTCCCCTTTGTGGGTTTCGGTTCGAATCACAGATAAGGCATGGACGTCAGTGTGCTGTCTCTCATAGAGAGTTGTGTTGGTTCACCTGTATAATGCTCCAATAGTAAAGTAGCGAAATTTACTTATATTTAAAGGTTATAGAAATGATTTGGGATATAATTCTGATATCCTAATCTCGAAGCTGGGATTTTGCAATTTACTATCGTGGAGACACGAATATATCCCATTTTTTTCCAAATTCCCTTCAATACAAAAATCTTCTTTTTTTAAAACAAAGAGCACTATATATTATCTTCTGCATATTTTTTCCCATGTATCATTTATCCCAGAAATGCTTGCCTGTTTTTTCCCTCCACATGAATTTTGTCATATGTTTGATTAACTTTCCACAATCGTTCCTTCCATCAATAAGATGCCATTAAAAGGACCGAATGCTAGGACCTGGCATCAAACCAGGACCTCCCATCTTTGAGGTCAATGTTCTCCCAACTTAATTTTCCGGAGGAAAAAAAGGGAATCTTGTTTTTTTTTATTCCATTAATCACAAGGTATGGCTAATGTAAATGCTGACGTCATTGGATCAGTATGTTCTGACTGTGGCGTTCCTTCCTTAACGAGAATTCGAATACAATATTGTTACTGAAAAATATTTTCCTTATAATGAAAGTCAATTATTATTCTCACATTCTATCTGATATGTGTCGATTATTTCCAATTTTTAACATTCCTATGATTATCAATAAATAAGATATTCAAGCAATATACCACACAATCATATTTTACCACAACGAGTTTTAAATGAACCAGGAAATCAAGAAGGGAATTAAAAACGTGATCCATTAAATTTCAAATATATTTACCGTGTTATGATTAAAAAACATCGGTTAAGTATTGCTTGTGAAATACGTATTTGAAGCCTTTTTTTTATAAAAAAAAATCAGTTTGAATGTAAAAAACAAACTAATTGTATCAAAATGAAAACACCATACAATTTAGTTTCATTGAAACTAACTTTGGTTGACAAAGCTACCAAAAAGGTAAAATAGTAACGTTCCTTTACATAAAGTGTCAACTATAATAATCTTAAATAAGAGTAAAAATGGCTTCACGTGTTATTTGAATAACTTTCTCAAAGACTTATTCCTAATGTTTACAATGAATTCCCTCATAAGAAAGAGAACGACTACACATATGTACGAAGTTTTCTCTTTTGAAGAGTTTATAGTCATGTTTGTCGTATTTGAAACTTGAAATGCATAACTAATGCGATAAGATTTGCATGGTAAGTCTAATGTTTTCAATATTACAAAAACTTTAAATCAAACTATGATGCTATCTCTTTTATGAACACGCAGAAAAAATAAAATTCTCTACCATAAGATCTGTATAATACTAAATTTCCGAGTTTGTCTGTATTTCAATATAGCTGTATTTGTATTAAGACAGTTCTTTCTATTCATGTCAGAACTATTTTTATAACACAATAATCATAAAATAAATAGGAACATACACAATCTTTGGGAACAAAGGATCAAAGATTATCGAATTATCGGTTGCTCAAAGCTATAGTTCCGATGAACTAAGAATGTAACAAAAAGTCTTGAAACAAAAGGGAAAATGTTTGAGTCATTTTGGAAGAATAGCAAAATAAATCGACAATTTGATCAAAAATACTCTTTGATGAACTCAAACGAGTTACTTTAAAAGGATAAATGAGGGATTCGTATTCTAGAATTCTTAATACCACGAACTGGTTGAAAAATTTATTTGAGTTAGTCCAAAATAAACCTTCATTTCGGTGGTAAGTTGAAATTATCCTGAATATTACTTATAACTTTTATACAAAACATGGCCTGCTGGATTAGGGGTGGTTTAGTGTTTCTGATATGTCTGAGGTGTTTATTATTAACGCTAGAGGATCGTTTTAAGATTGAATCACTCAGACAACACTAAACTTACCTATATACTTAAATGGTTTAACTTAAACACATTTCATTCATCGATATTTTAGCTTCATCGCCTTAGATATTTGAAGACGGAAGTGCGTGTATAGTTTCATCTCAGGGTACCTATCCATGCCGTGCAGGGCAGGTGAAAACATGGTTTGGAGTGAGTTCAGTTTCAGGACAGATTCTACAATTTGTGCACGTCTTGTGGCATCTGGATGAATTTTCCTTCCTCTGAAATGTTGTGTAAAAGAGTTTTAATTATGTTTCTATTTGCATTTTGCTAACAGATTCGATGCTAACAGATTTCTTGTCAATTGTTTTTTCTCTAAGTCTAAACTTGGCGATGAAATTCCAATAGCACAGAGAAACAGAAATTGACGTTTAATTATTGAGTTGCCTGACTTCCTTGGCCAAGTTATCAGCTTCTTCATTACCTCCGATGTTCACATCAACTGCAACCCACTGTAGGGTACAGATTTACTTCAGCTGGTTCATTTTGTCGAGAAGGGGGTGAATATTATGGTCCGTCTTATGTTACCTTTTTGTATTGCTTCAAGAATGACCCGGATGGTAGGGTTCTAATGGAGAGGTAATTTATTTTGCAATATTTATACTGATCCAGTAGTGTCAGTGATGCATTTTCAATCCTTTAACTGACGACTCATGAAACAAGGTAACCTTCCCCACTCCCTGTAATATAGATTTCAGAATTTAATTTCTTTATACTAAAATTAAAAATCACAAATAGATGTTAAAATATATCGTCCTACGTTTGTAACTAAGTGCAATAAGTTATATTTATTCCAATAAATATTTTACTAAACTTCATTCCCTGCTCTTAAAATAGCAAAATTTCACAAGGAATCCATAATTATCCCCAAAAATATTAGCCGCTGGCGTTATTCATAGTTAAAGAAGCCACGAACCAGGCAGATATACGGGATAAGACTTCTAGATATCTGAGCCGACACACTGGACATTTCATCGCCAACTGTCGCAAAGTGAAATCACTAGTTTATATTCTGATGATCGAGTGGCTAGGGGGCAAAACCAGAGTCAACTGGTTCAACTTTCATTGCTACATGGGTAGCCGTTCAGAATTGACTTTTATGCGTAGGTCCCGATTTATGTATTCCATTGTATAAAATGATGGCATTACGGCTCCAAAGCCAATCAACTTAGGTCTGATACTTCTCGCTATCAAACTTTTCGGGAATGATCTTTTTTCCGAAACTAATATTTTCAAAGTCTCTTTAAACCTCACTGTAAACAGAAATTAAAAACTACATACTTCTCCACCATGCAATAAAAATTCGTTTACCCCATACTAGTTCAGAAGGCCAAAAGGAAGGTTAAGACCCTAATTTTTGCTAACTGGTGATAAGTTAGCAACAAAGATATTTGGGTGACAGTGGGAAACAAACTGCATGTTAATGTTTCTGTATATTTAGTATCCCTATTTCTATGGTAAAATGCCATCAGGAGATTGGGGTTTTTAAAATAAAAATAAAAACTTATAAGGTACGACGTCATTGATTTATATTCTCTTTCCTATCTACGAAAATCGAATGGCACGAATAGTTCAATTAACTTTGCCCTATCTTCTTGAAGCGCTAAGAATTTCAACGTCAGATTCAAATTAGAAGAGATGACGTAAGCAGATATTAATTACTCATATAAGAAGGCCGCGAACCGAGAGGTTTTTCCTGTTCAGCTATCGAGGCATCAGAGATGAAGACAAATTGTCGAAGCTGGCATTTTCATTAAGCCAGAGAAAAAATTAGAAACAGGAAAAGGAAGGAATCAGACAGAAGTTAAAGCGTGAGGTTAGAGATCTGAACTTAATATTAAGGTGTTAGAGGAATGAAAGAGAATATTTTGTTAGCTGGTTTCATTTGTTTTATTTTTATGATAATAAATATAATTTTAAGTTTCTTTTTACACAATAGTTTAGTTTTTACGCAAGTAATCAATAAGCAATAAACTTTGTTTTCTGATTGAATTGAAATTACATGTTATGAATCCTACAACTTTACACTACAGAGATTAAAGGAAATAGATAATTTCTCACAAGAATCTATTAGAAAAAAAGTTAGTCTACTTAAACGAAAAACCGTTGTTTTACTTACGCAGATTTTAATTATTTTTTTTACGGCTGGCTATAGTTCCAGTTCGCTGTCATTTGACAATTTTATAGGTATGCAATATTTCTTGGCGGTTTCCGGAATGAATGCAGCCATCTTTACATGATCCAACCAGAAATAGGACGAGAGACAAGGGAGAAGGATTCCAAAGGCTAAGCTTCCCTCTTAATCTGGTATTTCTTATGTTAAAAGAATACTACACTGCTCAAAACAATTAGAGGAGCACATGGTTTTAACGAAATTACGCAAATATTTACACCGATAAGTACGTACCGATAAGTAACGTAAAATAAATCATCCATAATTTAAAACCTAGCAGGAAACAGAAGAAGAAAACTTAATATGCAAATCAAAGTTCATGACGTCAAAAACCAGAAAAAGAACATAAGGGAGGAAATCGGGATGTTGCAGAAACGTCTGTTTCACTGCCTTAACTGTGAAATTCGATTGCTCAGTTATTTTTTTTAAGAAAAGGTGACTTGAAAATGTCTCAACAACGTGATTTCCCGGAATCCATGGCATGGCGTATTATAGGCAGACTTGTATCCGGGCAAACACAACGTAGTGTCGCGGACGCTGTTGGAGTCGCCAGAAGTGTCGTTGCAAGGCTGTGGAATCAATTCCAAGAAACAGGGAATGTTAGACGTCGACCAGGGAAAGGTCGGCCATGCGCCACTACAGCAACTGATGACCGGTATATACTGTTAACAGCTCGTCGAAACAGAACAGACAATGCTACTCAGCTGCAAAGACAGTTGCTCTTGGCAACAGGACGAAGGGTGTCCAGCCAAACAGTACGTAATAGGCTTCATCAGGGAGGCTTCTATGCACGTAGGCCAATGGTCTGCATTCCGTTGACCTCACGCCACCGTGCGGCCCCAAGAAGATGGGCTGCTGAACATCGAGATTGGGAGCAACATGATTGGAGCCAAGTGCTATTTGCAGACGAGTCCTGATTCAGTCTCGAGTGTGACACCCGACGTGTTTTGGTATGGAGGGAAAGGGGCACTCGAAATAAACCCACATTCGTTCGTGAAAGGTCACAATACAGACGAGCTGGTTTTATGGTATGGGGTGGAATCAGCATAGGTGGACGTACGGACTTGCATATTATTCGGAATGGTACTTTGAAGGCCCGAAGGTATGCAGACGAGATACTGAGACCTCATGTCATACCTTACGCTGCAGCCATTGGAGATTCCTTTGTTTTCCAGCATGATAATGCCAGACCGCATACAGCTCGTCTTGTGGAGAACATGCTTGAAGCTGAAACAATACAGCGTGTGGAATGGCCAGTGCTCTCCTGACCTGAATCCAATCGAGCATGTTTGGGACATGCTCGGACGACGCATTGCTGCGAGACCAAGGCCTCCTTTTACTCTCCGAGACTTGGAGATTGTACTTCTTGAGGAGTGGAACAGTATTCCCCAAAGTCTTATCGATAACATAATCGCATCCATGGAAAACAGGTGTGCAGCAGTCTTAGCTGTTCGAGGAGATCACACGCCATATTAAACATCTTGCACCATTTCTAAACAATACTTTTTTTTTTATCGTTTACATGTAACCAAATTGTTGCCCTAAGTCATCTTTTCATGTTTTTTTCCGTATTTTCAAAGAATTAAAGCTTAATTACAAATTTTTTACGTCTTTTTTTTCTGTATTGCGCATTGATACGCGTGTACTATCCATTTTATGCTAATACGTGGCTGTCTCGTACGGTTTTCTCAACTTCTTTGCTTGCTCCCCTAATTTTTTTGAGTAGTATATATTAATCAAACACTAACACTTAAGTAACATTTAAGTTTTTCTGGTTACGTCACTGCATCAAAAAAATAAGTAACATATTCAAAGGTTTCCACGCTTCGTAACAAATCTCCTAAAACTACAACGAAAACGTGAACACCTGCTAATCAGAAATACAGATATTTTGAACTACGTTTCATAGGGTTTGGACTTTTACTTTTTACTCTCAAAAGTTTAGCCGCAAGATTGGTTCACTTCGAAATCCCTTTCTTCAATACTTCAACTTAAGCGAAAAATCTTTTTTTTTTTTTACCAAAATCTCTTTTATTATTTATAACAGAGGCACTAATTCGGAATGGGGCAGTTATCCGAAGAGAAATCTTCAGTATGAATATATAAATAAGCAATGGTAAGTTAGCATAAAATAATTTCAATGGTGTTATTTTCTTGAGTTTAGTGAGTAACTTAAATAACAAGAGATATAAAAATTATTCCAATACTTTAGCATGAATAACAAGAATGTACTGAACTTCATATTTAAAACTACTCAATTATCTAAATTACTCCCTTCATCTCTATGCAATATCAAAATCAAATTTGATTTTTTATAACCTGTTGCTAGTTGATGACTCAACGGGTTAGGAAGATGTAGTACACCCCCCCTTCTCTTTTTCTCCCTCTCTCTCTCTCTCTCTCTCTCTCTATATATATATATATATATATATATATATATATATATATATATATATGTGTGTGTGTGTGTGTGTGTGTGTGTGTATACATATGCAGGGTGATTTATTTTTCAACTGACACTATTCAGAGCCATCTGTAGCTCGATCTATCAGACGGAATTCCACCAAAATTGATAGAGGGACTAAGGACGACATGGGAAAAGGTTTCAGTGAAAAAAAAAGTTTCCAAAAGTCGCCGATAGGAGAAAATAGGGCACTGTTGTAGTCGGCGCATCCGAGAATTTGCATAAAAGGCAAGTAAAACATCAACATACAAATTCACGACTATGTAGTTGGCAGCAGCGCCAGTATTTCGGGCTATAAAGATAAGGGATAAATACCGAAAAAGTTCTAAGCAGACAAATGAATAACAAAGAAATTTCACTGCAACACCACTTTATGCAGCAAATTCACTTCTCCCTCCTTCAATGTGTCCACAATCCTGGTGGACGACACATTGCATCCTGAACACAGTGTTCTCAACGGCCAAGCGTAACATGGTATCAGGAATGTTTATTAAAGTCCAAGAGATGTTGTCCTTTAGGGCGGCCAAATTCATGAATCCACCAAGATACACCTTACACTTTAAGTAACCCCACAGAAAAATGTCACATGGGTTAGGTCCGGGGAGCGAGGTGGCCATGCAAGCGGAAAAAAGCGACTGATGACCCTTTCTGCTGTAAAGCGAAGCCGCAACAGATTCCGCACTTTATAGCCCAAAATACTGGCGCTGCTGTCGACTACGTAGTCATGAATTTGTATTTTGATGTTTTACTTGCCTTTTATGCGAATTCTCGGGTGCTCCGACAACAATAGCGCCATATCTTCCCCTATCGGCGACTTTTGGAATTAATTTTTTTTTCACGGAAAGTCTTTCCCATATCGTCCTTAGTCCCTCTATCCATTTTGGTGGAATTCCGGTTGATACATCGCGCTACAGATGGCTCTGAATAGTGTCAGTTTTAAAAAAAACCACCATGTATATATATATATTCAAAAAATCATGCGACTTTCGACTCATATACCACATGATCTGGTTCAGCCAATTAAAAGAATTTTTGCCACCTAGCGGTAGGGTCCTGAATCATGGGTATATAAGGTCGAACAACGCGCATAAGGTTCCCGTGCACTTTCTGTCTGTTTCATGGTCCTGTCCTGATGTTGTCCTTTTCTTGTTTTGCTATCTTCGCACGATGTATGCCACCGCTGTCCGTTCCATTATGCGGTGTCTAGTATATTCAAGTTCCGGCAGGTGCGGACTAGTGTGTTTGCGTACTTTGATCAAGTTACATGTATTTTGATGTCTGCTGAAATGTCCTCCATAGTGTCGTCGTTTTGTTACCGAAATAAATAAATCTAATGGATACCATTCATGTGTCTCTTCTCTAATGTGTCTACAGTAGGGTGAGTCGGGGTGTTTATTTCCCCAGTGTTCTGCTCTAGAGTGTGCAACTCTCGTACTCTCGTCAAGTGCTCACGACTAAATATTCAATAGCGATTACCTTCTATATGTGTTCCGATGTCGTCAAATTCCTTGTATGCGTGTGATTATCATATATTGATATATATATATATATATATATATATATATATATATATATATATATATATATATATATATATATATATATATATATATATATATATATATATATATATATATATATAATTATTACTGTTGTTGCATTTGTGCTACGATCAAAGAACTCTATCCTTCCTCAGATCAAAATTCAAATATTATCTCGGGTTTAAAATCCCTAAAAAAACACAGTTTATCCTCTTTACTAAACGTGAAAAGAAGCTCAATTGATTTAATTAAACACATTCGTTTTGTTTTATTTTGACAGATAAAAAGAATTTTACTGACTCCCTTTTTTTAATAGCGACTAAAAAGTATTTCACTTTATTCTTTGGTTGAACTAATCAACGGAAACTTATTCATTCATTTAAATCGGATACGTACTGAATAGTAACGACTTAAATTATTAATTTCATTGTCTAATTCAGTTTGAAGAAGTTCTTGTTAAAAGAAACAAAGCAGAAGTGTTCCCCAAAAAATTATATATATATATATATATATATATATATATATATATATATATATATATATATATATATATATATATATATATATATATATATATATATATATATATTCTTCTTTACTGTAGATAAAACTCTAAAAAGTACCTTATTTAGCATATTTTATTTATTTGATTAAATGAGTCCCAAGTTTTATAATTTTATATTTTTAAATTAATATCATTCCATAAGAAGATCATGACATTGGCACCTTTCTTCCTTTTAAAGAAGATTCAGGGACAGTTAAACTCGATTATAGAGTCTTGCTTGACTAGAAGGATTTTTTCTCGGATACACATTTCAAAATTCAGAAATAATTAAAATTGAAGTTAAACTTAAAACAAATGGATGGTCTCTATGCAAAAACAGGGTATTCTTTAACACTATAATGCATTAGAAATTTAGTTATGTTCAGCATGTATTTGAAAAAAAAATTCACGAGAATTCCTTCTTGCATACTCGCTTAAAAATTCTGATGCATAAACGGTGTATTTTTTAACACTATAATGCATTAAATATTAAGTTATGTTCAATTTTCATTTCAAAAATCTTTACGAGGATTACTTATTGCATACTCGCTTAGAAATTCTGATGCAAAAACTGTGTATTCTTTAACACTATAATGCATTAAAGATTTAGTTACGTTCAATTTTTATTTCAAAAAAACTTTACGAGGATTCCCTATTGCATATTCTTTTAAAAATTCTGAGAATTCAACATCCTGAGTTAAATCGAAATTGATGTGTAGTTGCACTAATCCTTTAAGTCTTTCCTGTAGTATTACAGTGCATTGGAAATTTCTGATTTCCTTTAAGAGTCCAAAATCCGTCCTTGCTGGCACAGCGGAAATGAGTAAACTTGGGAAATGGAAAAAATGGATAAAATATTCTGAGAATTATAGGTAAATTCGAATGAAATTCAATAAAATTTCATTGTAGAATATTCTGAAACAGATTTTTTTAGAGAAGGATTAGTGTGAAATTTTGTTTGATAATTTTCTTTTTCAGGAAAAAGTAAATTTCATGGAAATTTTTCCTATCGTATACCTTATTACGCATATTAATTAATATTAATATTTTGGAATATTACAGTGCATTGGAAGTACTTCCTATCGTATACCTTATTACGCATATTAATTAATATTAATATTTTGGAATATTACAGTGCATTGGAAGTACTTCCTATCGTATACCTTATTACGCATATTAATTAATATTAATATTTTGGAAAAAATGGATAAAATATTCTGAGAATTATAGGTAAATTCGAATGAAATTCAATAAAATTTCATTCTAGAATATTCTGAAACAGATTTTTTAGAGAAGATTTAGTGTCAAATTTTGCTTGATAATTTTCTTTTTCAGGATAAAGAGTAAATTTCATGGAAATTTTTCCTGTCGTATACCTTATTACGCATATTAATTAATATTAATATTTTGTGTTTCGTCCCATTTCTAAACTTCCCTGTCATCTGCCTTATTTTGTTCCCTTAAAAAATATTTTCTGTTGCTGACGGCGTTGTCTAAATAGGCTTGAACAACAATCAAAAATAATGTACGTTTAAACAAGTAAACATTAACCAGAGGAAATTAGTATAGGAGATGTCATTTATATTTTAAAACCTCTAATTGACTTACAATGGTATATATAAAGGAGCAACTTGACATTTTAAGAATACAGTTATATCCTAAGAGTATGATACTCTGAGAGTCGTCTCGTCACGGAAACAGCTCATTTAGTACAATAATGGCTTCCAGGTTTGATGACCCTGGTTCGGATGCTATTAGGTGTTTTAATTTTCTAGACGATAAAATGGGACTGTTGGGTAGATCATGATAAATATTCATTATGGAAAAATATATTAAAATATTTAACTTCCGCGAATCGTTAAAAAAATAAACACGTTGATTTCAACACCCAGGGTTATTAGCCCCAAAAGGGAGGAATAAGCCAGGGCACTTGTAAAAAATTGCTATGCCTTACAATTTGGTATTCACCGGCATCGAGGTTAAGACACACATGTTAGATCCCGTTTGTGATAAACATTCACAACAGTGATGTCACACAGAAAAAACAAATTAGGGATCTTTAGGTAACAAGGGGCAAATAATCAAGATTAAAAAAATTGTTAAAAATATGTGAATTCAACACCTGACTTATAATACTAAATCGGAGTTTGTTTTTTAAAAAAAAGGTCGACGTTGTCCGAAAAAAATGAAAAAAAAAATTGTAGATTTAACATTTTCTGTTGTCAAATTTAAACAGAAATGGAGAATAGAGTATTGAATATTTAAAACTGGGGTCCCTCATATTGGTAGAGTATTTCGGTTTGCAAAATGCCGGTTCGAGATTTAGAGACCCCGGTTCGCAGTCTGATCCTGGCGAAATTCGTTGCAAACGTTTCATTGCTTACGGATTCTTATTTGATAACAGTGGCCCCGTTACATAGTGACCCCTATCTACAATTTCCTTCCTGCTTACTATTATACCTTATGACATTGAATCGCAGAACTAAAGCATGCGATCGTATAGTGGATTTCAGAAAACTCTCATTGCTTGCGCTGCTGGTTTTAACACTGCTCGACAACAAAAACCAATGTTCCAGCATGCCACATACGTCAGTCTTACCACTATACCTGGATACCAACTACTGCACGTGAGATGCTTGGTATACAACATTTAAGGGGGCACAGGACAATGAAGTTCGACGAAATGACTATAAATAAGTTCCAATTCTAATTCCAAAAACTCAAATAATATTAGAAAAAGAAATTTTCTTTCTTTATGCATATAAAGTACATACCTTTAAAATGTCATATATAAAAAAGGGAAATTATAAATCTATAAATAATTTTCAAATTAGAAGTTTAGAATTTTATGTGATTAACTGGTGGTTAAAAATCATATAGTGTTGTGCGCATCATAAAATTCAGATATATGTTTACACAAAATAATTAATGGTCAGAATACACTGGTAATATATTTACCTGTAATGTAAAATCAAATAAATTGTAATAAATATTATTTGAATTAAAAATTAAGCATAAAATTGGAAAACTTTAAAAATTATCACAATTATTCACATAATTTTCCAACATAAAAAAAATGTATTCCATAATTGCACATTTTTCTGATTTTAAAATGTAGAGTAGCATGAAATATACATGTGAGTGTGGTTTTATCAGTTCCCAATTGATAGTTTAAAAGTAATGCTGCACACAAACTCAAAATTAACAGTTAATCATATAAAATTCTAAACTGCTAATCTGAAAATTATTTATAGATTTATAATTTCCATTTTTATATATGACATATTTAAAGATATGTACTTTATATGCATAAAAAAAGAAAATTTCTTATTCTAATATTATCTGAGTTTTTGTGGCTAGAATTAGACCATATTTATAGTCATTTCGACGAACTTCAATGTCCTGTGCCCCCTTGAAAAACAAATGCACGTGCAGAGTAGATAATTGTCTTTTTGGATAGTTGGCCACTGTATCGTGACAAAATATACTTTAATAACTGATGCTCACGTATGAATGGCACAGAAGGGGACCTGTGCTGACGGTGCCATGAAGTAATGTGGAAAAACACAGTGTATGAAGGAAAATGCAGAGAAGGAAAAGAGGCAAGAAGGAACGTAAATGGTGATAGATTATGAGGAAAAACATACGAAAAGAAACATGAAGGAATAAAAATGATCGCAGCGTATGGCAAGAAAGGCATAGGAGGAATAATTACAAGATAAAATGAACTTTCTATATACCATGTTTTTAAATTTTCTGTTGAATCATATAAACTTGACAATCCTATGTCTTAATAAATACTTTTTTAATATTTTTTTGATGAATTATCCCATCAACTTGAAAGAAAATGAAGTTAATTGGAAGTTAATTTGCATTTAACTTTTCGATCCCGTTCCGGCCAGTAGATGGCTGCACCTGTCTACAAAACAAAATTAACTGAAAATAACAGAAAATTAGTTTAATTCTGCTTAAAGATGGCTAAAAGTATTTAAAAAATGCATTGTCATCGTGTTCTGAGCTATTCTAAAAGTTTCAAATATCTGTCTAGTCGGGAAGTTAGTTAAAAATCGATTGCAAGATTTGTACTGGACAAACCCACACACAAATACACAAACACACAAACAAGAAGTTAATTGGAAGTTAATTTTCGTTTAACTTTTCGATCCCGTTCCGGCCAGTAGATGGCTGCACCAGTCTACAAAACAAAATTAACTGAAAATAACAGAAAATTAATTTAATTCTGCTTAAAGATGGCTAAAAGCATTTAAAAAATGCATTGTCATCGTGTTCTGAGATATTCTAAATGTTTCAAATGTCTATCTAGTCGGGAAGTTAGTTAAAAATCGATTGCAAGATTTGTACTGGACAAACCCACACGCAAATACACAAACGCACAAACAAGAAAGCAAGTTAATAAAAACATGGTAAAAATGGAATGGCGGATGCAGAATGATCGAAAAGTGTGAAAAAAATGCATAAGACGTAACGTGGCACGAAAGAATATAAAGGTGTCAGGGTATGTTGAGCAATGTAGAGGAGGTAAGGTGTCATGGATATAAATAATGAAAGTCTATTCCAGAAAACGTGTTTTAGAAGGTTTGAAGCTCCCATAAGATTTTATCTATATATATAAAACAGTTCCGTAACTGACTCATTCATTCACTGACTGACTGACTGACTGACATACAACGCACAGACCAAACCGCTGGACCTAAAGGGCTGAAATTTTGCATGGCGATTCTTCTAATAGTGTAGGGGTGCACTAAGAAAGATTTCTCAAAAATTCTTCTTAGATTTTTTTAAATTAAATTTTTAAGCTGTTTTTTAAACTTTTTTTTACGTTTGCATTTAAAATAATACATTGAGGGTTACAAAATTTATATCACGAGAAAATTCATAAAAATTCCTTCAAAATGAATTTTTTTTCGAATTTTTACCTCCATTTCCTGATTTTTGGTGAATTTTTAAAGATTAATTTTTAGAATTTAATTTATTAAATGCTGATCACGTGATTTCTTTTTCTGGTACTTTAAATAAATTTATCGTCACGTGCGTAACAACTAAATAGACAAAAAAAAACATTTTTTCTTTCTAATGCAGCAGACGATTGGATATTATCCAAAAAAAACAAATATTCCTTATGATTTTTTTATAAATATATATATATATATATAAATATTTTTTTACATCAATTGTATATATTGATCGTCTCATTTATTATAAATATATATATTTATTTTTTTTGGCATTAATTGCATACATTTACCGTTGTATTTAATTTGAATGTACTCCGTAGAGAAGCGCGGGTTTTCAGCTAGTCCGAACATAAATTACTTGATCATAGTTTCTAACAGCAAGCCAGCCAGCACGTCGTACACGACATATCACAGCTGCGACAAAAAAGTAATTCTACATTAGGAGTCATTTTGGAAATAAAAATAGAAATAGCTTCTTAGAAAAAAAGTAAAGCTGAAGTGATGACTACAGTACATTTCAAAATCATCATCTTGCTTCTAAAGGAATTGCTACTTATGTTCATAAAACAGTGTTGCCTCTGTGCGACGACACTGTTCTGTCAGAAAAAGGGGAGAAAACAAACGTATCTACATCGTTGCAACGTACTTTAAACGCCGCAGTAACATGACGGCCGTTACGTAATGTCACAGAAAAATGTGACAGTCACGATCCGACTTAACATTTCGCAACGTTGCAATGCTGGCAGAAAAGAAGGGATGCCGCAGCACTTCATACCGAAATTAAGACGAAATGCGGACCCACATTTTAGTCATCTTGTACCGAAAGTGAGAAGTTTACTTTTAGCGCCGTTTTAACAATGAAATAACGTTTCAAAGCTTATCACATACATCTTTTATCACATATAATTTTCTTTTATATGTGATAAAAGATATCTTATATATCTATATCTTATATATATATCTATATATATATAATATAGATAGAGCAACTTTAATGCTGAATAATATGTAATTTAAAACATTTTTTTAATCACAATATTTTTAATGTATTTTGCATTATATATATATATATAGATAGATAGATATATTGATATATATATATATATATATATATATATATATATATATATATATATATATATATATATATATATATATATAGAGAGAGAGAGAGATATATATATAGATATATATAGAGATATATATATATAGATATATATATCTCTATAGATATATATATATATATATATATATATATATATATATATATATATATATATATATATATATATATCTATAGATATATATATATAGATATATATATAGATATATCTTATATATATATCTATATCTATATATATATATCTTATCACATATCATTTTCTTTTATCACATACATCTAAAAGAATTACATTTATGTTTGCTATAACGTAATAATCTGAAACGATAAAGGAAGTGATTCTAAACAGCTATTTCTTCTTACCTAAAGACATATATAGTTAGAGTAATATCACTCGATGTCAGTGTAAACATCATACTGTTACTTAAGGTGACTGCCTACGTTGAAAATGTTATTTTTTTTACTAATTTCATCTTTTGCAAGAATCGTGTAATTCAATTTTTTCTCTTTTCAAAACTGTTTCGATTTTCATTCTACATTAATTAGAAGCAGAGTTATAGCTATTTAAAAAAACATCTTCGGCTACAAAATTGAAGTGACAAACAACTTGAAATGCGTTTTTCTCAGAATTATATTTTTTAGCACAAACCTCTACGGTTATCATGATATCTCACATAATAATGTATATAATTTGATAAAATTTTTAGAAAAGATTTTAGATGCTATTGTTAATGAAATGGCGAACAATGATTGGTGTATAATAAACAGTTCTTTATTTGGGGCTGTTTTTATAAGGAAATGAATGACAAATCGGAGAAAATTTTCATATTGGAACATAAAATTGCGTGTATTATTTTTGCATTTTAAAATTTCTCTTAGATTGTAGGTAATTTTTAAGATAACTGTCATATGTATTATGTGTGAGAAAGAAATTAAAATAGTGGCATTAGGATTTTGTGCAGAGTGATAGGCATTTTAGCTAAATTTCCTTATAAATTACTTCAAATTGACCAGTTTATAAAAAAGTATGGTATTTACAGGTAAGTTTTTAATTTTTAAGTTATATTTTACCATAAAAGACCAAAAAATGCTAAAAAAAATTTATTTTTAAAATTAAAATGACTCTGAACGTAGGGAGTCACCTTAACTTTTCATTTTATACGATCTCGCATCGGCATTCGGATTCATTCCTGAAAAACTTTAACAGTTTATTATTATTTTACCCAAAGTGGGCGAGAAAGATGATTCATAGAAATATACCTAACATTTGAAGAAAGCAATAAATTCTGCTACAACAAAATACATTAAAAATATTGTGATTAAAAAATTGTTTTAAATTACATATTATTCAGCATTAAAGTTGCTCTATCTATTGCTTTTTTACCTACTTTCAGCCCTTCTCGCAAAACTAATAAAACTAATAGCTTTCCGTTAAGCTTCAGTAGTTTTAAAATATGACCATGCAGAAAACCCTTTATTAGATTCAGGACACTTATAGTACAATTAATTTTATAGATAAAACACTTTTTTTCACTTGTCTCAGTGGGCTCAAATTAATTGATTACCTAGAAAATAAAGCTGTTTATATTTTCTTTAAAGTACTTTATCGATTGATAATTTGCCCCAACTTATTAATGTTTACCTGGCGTGTAATTTTCATGATTCATGAATTTTTACATGTAAAAATTTTTCCTGAATTTTTCAAACTAAGTTCCCGAAATTTTATGGCATTGATTCACCTACTCCTTCCATTATGTGGAAGATATATAACAGAAATAATGTAATGCTGTTAAGGAGAATTTTTAATATATTTTGTCCCCACCATGTTATTGCTCACTTGACGTATAATTTTCATGGTGTATAAATTTTTACATAGGGCATATAAAATTTTTTCATAGAAATTATGCCACTGTTTCATCTACTCCTTTTAATGGGTGAACGACATATAACACAAATAATGTAATCTTAATAAGGAGAAATTCTAATATATTTTGCTAAATCCCTCAGCAAAAAAAATACCAAAGTTGATGCTTGATAATTAACAAAGTAATGCAACATTAATTCAATGTACCGAATATTTCCTCGAGCATTAACCTCGCTTTCATTTATTTAGTGTATTAAAGCGAGTATATATTCTGACTTGATTATCCTGTCATTGCTACTCCATTATTACCATAATAAATTGTTGCTCTTTGTCTGGGTATTTAGGCAAAGTACACTATTTGTTTCATAAAATCCTAGCAGTAAAGTTTTAGGATTCCTGCGACTAAATGTAATAAGACAAGGGGAGTGTCAGTGGAAGCGT